>BTPG01000003.1:50961851-51336289 GCA_036245525.1 Semisulcospira habei
CGACTGTAACATCAGGGACAACGAAGCCAAATTCAAGCACGGCCTCCAAGCTGGGGACCAGTCCCTACGAGACTACGCTACTTCAACTGACAAGGCGGTGGAGAAGCTGGCTCGAGAACAGAGCGCCCTGTCCACACAAGTTACGAAACATGCACTCAGCAAGGACACACAGCTTCGTACGCTGAAAAAAACAAGTGGAGTCTCTGCTGTCGCCTTCACTGCCTGTCCAAGCGCCTGGTACAAACAAGTCCCCACCACGCCCTCCATCACCCTCTAGCTTCAACAATCACCCCAGGGTGCAGATCGAATCATCGGCCGCTAGCACTCCAGTGACTGCACAGCGCATGCCGTCATCAAGCGGCTCAGCGGCTACTGTGGCCACCCGTAATCGCTTTGCAGTCCTCGCCACCGACGAAGAAAATGACGAAACTTCATGCGGATCATCCCAATAGGATATGCAGACATCCCCCAAAGCCACCCCCGCGCAGCCTGCTAAGACGCCGTACGACCACCTCTGCAACATGAGCATTAGGCCTGACTCGAACGTTCTGCTGCTCGGTGACTCCGTCATGAAGCGAGTCAGCGAGCGAAAAATGTCGAGTACAGACTGCAGCGTGCAGAACCTGGCTGTATCCGGCCTTTCAGTCGAGGCTTTGGGCAAATGGCTGACCCACCTCACCCCTACTCCACGTATCCGGCACGTGGTTTTCCATGTAGGAATCAACAGTTGCAGTGTCAACCAGGGTCCAGTTGCAAGTGACACGTGGCTACAGTTAATCCGTCTGGTGTCCGCCGCCTTCCCACGTGCTACGATCCAGGCCTCTTCCATCATCCCTCCCTTCAGCAGTCACCACGCCCTGTCACGACCTGCGCGCCTGTCCAACTTCAACCTAAAACAGGCCTGTCAACAAACACTCAGTTTGTTGACCATACCTCTACCTTCCTGACCAAAAACGGCGCCCCCAAGCAGGTCATGTACAGGCGTGAAAACACCATGACCCACCCTAGTGACGAGGGCACTAAGCTGATCGCTCTCAAGATCCGTTACGGCGACCCTCCCCGTGGCCCCCACCACCAACAGAGAGACGCCGGGGGGCACAGTCAACGGGGCGGGTCTAACCCACTTATCAACCGTAACGGGTCACGTGGCGAGAGCGGGCAGCAAGGGGCCGGACTCGCCATCAACCCGTGGCGGATCGCAGCACTTAATGTCTGCCGCCCCGGGCCGCCTGCAGTCCTCGCCAACCACACGCCAAACGTCGACCAGCCTGCTTAGCCAACCGCCATCGAGCAACGTGTTGGGGCGACAAAATCTCCAAGTCCCCCAGCTCCTCTCTTCAGATTTCCCGCTACTAGTGCCAGCAAGAACTCCAGTGGCCGCACCTCCCACCAACGCTTGGTTCCAGAGTCAGGGAGCGGAGACCAAGACGACCCTGGATCCCCAACACCTGCTCCAGTTGCTGGCGCAGTTTCTTAGGCCGTTTGTCTGAAGGACATCCCGCTACCTCTTTTACTTCCAGGGCCAAGCTGCACAGGCTTTAGAATCACATCTCTGCACTGTGTACACACGGGGAGCGATGAGTGACGTTTACTGCTCTAAGGTTTTGTCTGATCAGTTTTCGCCCTGCAGGGCGCACAACTGGTCGGAAATTGCCTTTCTGCTTTCAGGGTCAATCAGTCGCTCCTACCGACTTGGCGCTGGAAGTAAAAAGGGTATGTGTGTACAAACCAGTGGGTCGCGCGTGTGTGTGTGTGTGTGTGTGTGTGTGTGTGTGTGTGTGTGTGTGTGTGTGTGTGTGTGTGTGTGTGTGTGTGTGTGTGCGTGTGTGTGTGTGTGTGAGATGGTATGAGTTTGCGTGAAGGTGTCATCAACTTCGCTTGTTAAATTGGCATAAACTCGGCGACGACTTACTCAGGTTAGCTGCTGATGGTTGTCACAGTTACTATGGATTAACCGATTTTTCGATGACCACATCTGATGACAGAGACACATAAACGATGACCACATCTGATCATTAGTGCGATACTGCTCTGTGAAACAGTGTTTCTAGTACAGTGAACAAACTGTAAACTATCCGTGTAATTTGTTATTAATGACCGGAATCCGCTTTGTCGGACAGTCGGAACACCCGACTCACCGTGCACGATCATTGCGTGAATTCTTTTGACTAGTAACCTTACTTAAGTTCTCAGGTTACTGAGATTATCGCCTGTCCTACATTTTCAATGAAAAGCGAGTGTGTTGTTATAACATAAGGACTTCGATACACACGAATTCTGACATAAACGCTTTCTTTATAGCGGGTTTTTTCTGAGATCGTACCGGCACTTGTCGTTTCTTATTCTTTACTGCAAGCTTTTGTTTTTGTGTTCTTTGCGTGTGCTGTAATACACGGTTTCTGACGTGAACCGCCGTTCAGCTGACGTACTGAGACTAAAGTCGAATAAGTCTTTATTTGTTTTCTCTGATATTTTACTTGTACATGTAATCTCTTTCCTGGTTTAACTGCGTAACCTTCTATTTGTATCCTGTACCTTAGTTTTGTCCCCTGGTTCTTTATCTTATTAGTCTTTATTTGTTTCATCTGATATTTTACTTGTACATGTAATTTCTTTCCTGGTTTCACTGCGTAACCTTCTACTATTTGTATCCTGTACCCTAGTTTTGTTTCCTGTTTTTTTACCTTATTATCTGAACATGATTTATACAACTATGAACAGACCCTCGAAAAAAGGCCAACAATTTCGTATCGGTCACCTAAATATCTACCACCTGGCAAACAAAGTTCAGGATGTCTGTGTTTATGTTAATACCCCCAACTATTTCCATCTATTCGGTTTAACTGAGACTCGTTTGGCCGCCCACATCAGTGATGAAGCCATCGCCATCCCGAATTATTCTATTATCAGGAGAGACCCGTCAGTACAGGGTGAGACAGGTGTAGCGGTATATATCCATCAATCCATTTTACACATAACCCGCAGGCGACAAGACCTAGAAACTGGTGATGTAGAATGTATTTGGGTAGAAATCAAAAACTCTAAATCCCCGCCCTTACTTGTTGGGTTTCTGTATCGAAACCCCGCAGCCACCTTTGAGTGGCACGATAGCTTTTTACACATGATTGATAAAACAGACATTCACAACAAAGATGTTCTCCTTCTTGGAGATTTTAATATTGACTTTCTTAAACCCCATCCATCATGGGAATGTACTACTACCCTTGTCGGTCTTCACCAATTGGTAACATCACCCACCAGAATTACGCCATCATCAGCCACTATTATAGACCATATTTATACCAACAAACCTCAAGCAGTTAGCAACACTCAAGTAAATAGTCTTAGTGTAAGTGACCACTATCCGGTTAGCTGCACATGGCTGTCAAAACTTCCAAAGCTAAAAAAGCAAGTCCACACTTGCATAACTTACAGATCGTTTAAAAACTTTAATGAAAGTGTTTTCTTGGCTGATTTAGCCACAGCACGATTCATCGACGTGTATAACGATAGTGACCCAAATAAAGCATTAGATACCTGGTACCGGATTTTTCTTGGTGTGCTGAACAAACACGCGCCTCTGAGACACAAAAGAGTGAAATACGCTACCGTTCCACCATGGCTGACTGCGGATATAATCGAGGCAATGGAAATTAGAGACCAGCTGAGAAGCGAGAAGCGGTTTACTGAATACAAAACACAGCGTAATCGTGTTAAATATATGGTTTTAAATGCAAAGAGATCTCTTTTCGATAAAGTAGTTAAGCAAAGCAAAGACTCATCTACTGTATGGCGTGCCATTAATTTAGTAACTAGAGGTACAAATAAAAATAGTGCGCCTTTATCACCCCACCTCACTGCAAATAGGTTTAATGACCACTTTACCTCTATAGCCGAATCGTTAATCCCACCAGGAACTAACTCATGTGAGTATGTTTGTCCAAACGTACTAGTACACCACTGTAACCGGGAAAATACGGACAAAGAACCATTCACGATACCGCCTATAGCAGTCCACGAAGTGGGTCAATTAATTTCCTCGATGGAAAATAAAAAGTCATCCGGGCCTGATGAGATCAGCTCAAAAATTCTCAAGATATCTCTTCCATACATCGTCGAAAGTATTACATATATTTACAATCTCTGTATAAACCAAAACTCTTTTCCGGACGCATTTAAAGACGCGAAAGTGATCCCCCTACCAAAATCAAAAGATCTGAGTGAAATCAACAACTTTCGCCCCGTATCACTATTACCTGTTTTGTCGAAGCCTTTAGAGCGGTACATCCATAAGCATCTATCTGAATACTTAGAAAACCAAAATCTCATCCATTCACTGCAGTCAGGCTTCAGACCAAACCATTCCTGTCACACTGCCTTGATAAGGATGGCAGATACCTGGTTATCATCTATTAATGATTCCAAACTAACAGGTGTAGTTTTCTTAGACTTCCGGAAAGCCTTTGACATGGTGAACCATGACATACTTATAAAGAAAATATCCTTATATACTAAAAGCGCAGCCGGGTTTTTCAAATCCTACCTAGAAAACAGAAGACAAAAAGTTCTCCTTAATGGTACATATTCTAGTCACTGCAAAGTAAAGCATGGCGTGCCCCAGGGCTCTATTTTAGGCCCTCTTTTATTCTGTTTGTTCATTAACGACCTTCCACTCACAATTAGTGATGATAGTGTTGCATGCGATATGTTCGCTGATGATGCTGCGATACACACTCCCGATAAGGATTTGTCAGTAATTGACACGCGCCTACAAAACACATTACAGGACATTAACAGCTGGTGCAGTAACAATTCCATGATCTTAAACCCTGCAAAGACTGAATGTATGGTTGTAAGTACCCGCCAAAAGCACCAGCTCGGCACTCTCTCACTCAGCTTGTCCCTTCAAGGCAAATCTATCAGCCAGGTAACGGAACATCGTCTTCTCGGCGTTACTGTAGATAACCAGTTTAAATGGCAATGCCATCTTAGTAATATATGTAAAACAATATCAAAGAAACTGTTTATTTTATCCAAGTTAAAACATATAGCTAATGTAGAAACACGAAAACTGTTCTTCAACGCCCACATCAGGTCACATATAAATTATGCTTCTACGGTGTGGGATGGCGCAAGCGAGGTCCAGTTAAAGAGACTAAACTCTCTTCATCGTAGAGCCGCGAAGCTTATCCTTTCAGACCCTAACTCAACAACGGATAATAAACTGAAAACCTTAGAAATTCTCCCCTTGAAAAAACATGTATTATACAATAAGGGAATAACGATGTTCAAAGTATTGAATAACAGACTCCCCGAGTATATAAAAAAAAATGTTTTTCCTCCCGGCATCAACATACTCCAGATCAAGGCAGTCCATTACTGTGCCACGACCTAGAATCGATCTCTATAAGACAAGTTTAGCGTTCTCAGGTGCTAGCATGTGGAACACATTGCCCAAACATGTTACAACATCAACAACGCTTTCGTCTTTTAAAACCGCTCTCTTCAAGTACCTCACCTCAGCATCGTAAGATTTTCACAGCAACCTGCACTTGCAGTGTACGATTTTCCCCTTTCTAACTCTTCAATTCAGTTATATCTTCAGTTAATACAAGATGCTAATGCTGCATGTATTGTGTGTGTGTGTGTGTGTGTGTGTGTGTGTGTGTGTGTGTGTGTGTGTGTGTGTGTGTGTGTGTGTGTGTGTGTGTGTGTGTGTGTTTTGTGCTTGTGCTTGTGTTTATGAATGTATTATGAAGATTTATACCTTTATAATTGTGTGTATGTGTGAGATTTGTTATGTTTATTTTCACTTTTTCAATGATTTCTTTTTTTAAAAGCTTTATATTTCAATTTTTATTAGTTATATATTTAGTTTTTCCCAATTTAATGATAGTATTTTTATGATTTGTGCATTATATGTAAAGTAGATTAGCAACGGCAAGTTCGAAAAATGGTTTCACCAAAACTTTCACCGTTGTAAAATAAAGAATCATTGTCATTGTCATTGTCATTGTCATTCTCTCTCTCTCTCTCTCTCTCTCTCTCTCTCTCTCTCTCTCTCTCTCTCTCTCTCTCTCTCTCTCTCTCTCTCTCTCTCTCTCTCTCTCTCTCTCTCTCTCTCTCTCTCTCTCTCTCTCTCTCAACAAGGACAGAATAACTAGTGCGAATGTCCCGACCTTAGCCATTAGTGATCATAACCCGGTATGTTGTACAATTGCTCTGAAGCTTGATAGGCCAAAGAAAAACAAACACACAACTATAATGTATCGTTCTTATAAAAAAAATTGATAGGGATAAATTCATGCACGATTTGCACAATACACCCTTTGATGATGTATACTGCCACACTTGCCCTGACAATGCCTTGTCTTGCTGGATGAGTCTGTTCCTCGGAGTCCTTAACAAGCACGCGCCCCTCAGGGTAAAACGCGTTAAACATACTACCATGCCGCCCTGGTTAACATTGGACATTAAAAATGCTATGTCGCTCAGAGACAAACTTAGAAAAGAAAAACGCTTTGATGACTACAAAAAAACAACGTAATCAAGTAAAATATCTGGTAAGGGCTGCAAAAAAAGCATTCTTCAATCAAATGATCTCAGAAAACCGTGACACAGCATCCATTTGGAGAGCACTAAATGCTATTACTAAAGGGAAAGCAGCCCCAGAAATACCATCTCATTTAACTTCTGACAAATTTAACAAATATTTTCTATCAGCCGCTGAAAATCTAGCCCAATCGGCATCAAATATCAGTACGCAATATAGTATCTCAAGTCTTCTGAGATCTTTCAGCGAAGCAACAAATATAACACAAAAATTCGTAATTCCTAATATATCAATAGCAGAAATCGGTAAGTATATTTCTGACATGCCGAATAAGAAAAGTAGAGGGATTGATGATATTGATAACCAATCACTAAAATTGTCGTTGCCTTACACAATACAATCCCTTACAAACATTTTTAATCTGTGTATAAATAAAAGTTATTTTCCTACAGTCCTGAAGCAAGCAAAGGTAGTTCCGATCCCCAAAACTAAAAACCTTGAAGATATTCATAATTACCGACCGATCTCTTTGCTCTCAGCCTTGTCAAAGCCATTAGAGCGGCACATTCACAAGCATCTTCTTAATTTCCTTGAGAAGGGTAATTTACTAAACATTCATCAGTCCGGTTTTCGCCCGACCCATTCATGCCAGTCAGCACTCACACATATTGTAGATTGCTGGCTAGAGTCAATTAATAAAAATTTAATGTCGGGAGCAGTTTTCCTAGATCTTAAAAAAGCTTTTGATCTTGTGGACCATGAGATTCTCTTACATAAGCTTACAATATACCACATGGACGAAACTACAATAACTTTTCTCAGATCCTATTTGGAAGACCAAAAGCAAAAAGTATACGTCCATGATCAGTACTCTAGGCAAGGCCATGTTAAATTTGGAGTCCTCAAGGATCAATTCTAGGACCCCTCCTACTTTTACTTTTCATAAATGACCTTCCTTTACATATTTCCGACCCTAACGTTAATTGTAATCTCTTTGCGGACGACACAAGCCTTCACGTTCCTGGTAAGAACAGTCATGATATTAGTCGTCGTTTACAATCCAGTCTTGACGAAGTTTCTGATTGGTGCTGTAAAAACCACATGGTACTACATCCTGATAAGACGAAGAGCATGTTAATCACCTCACGACAAAAACATCAACTTCACCCCCCTTCACTAACGCTCAGTCTTAATTGCCAACCTATTGAACAAGTTTATGAACGCAACTTCCTTGGAATATGTATAGATGAGCAACTAAGTTGGGAGAAACATGTGACTAATATATGTAAGAAAATATCAAAAAATATTTTTCTTTTATCACAATTGAGAAGTGTGAGTGACATAAATACACGAAAAATGTTTTTTCATGCACACATTAAATCTCATGTTGATTACATCTCCACTGTTTGGGATGGTAGCGGTGATGTGCATATCAAAAAACTAAATTCACTATACAAAAGAGCCATTAAACATGTAGATATAAGACCCATTCCTACCGCTGTAAAACTGCAAAATCTCAAACTTCTTGGCCTTCGTCAACAACTCATTTACAACAAGTGCATACTTATGTTTAAAATTCTCCACAAGAAAGCTCCACAGTATCTAACAGCTAAATTTACTCCACGACAGTGTGAAAGGTCCTCGAGGAACAGTACTCTTCGATTACCACTACCTCGCATTGACTTATTCAAATCAAGCCTAGCCTTTTCGGGACCACTTTTATGGAATTCACTTCCTCAACATTTAAAAACACTAACCCACCTTTCCTCCTTTAAAACAAAACTACACATATACCTGATGGAAACTGCTTAGATATATTATTTTTATCCTGTCATTCTGATGAAAGGTTATGTAAATGTATATATGTTAGTGCGTGCATTTACACGGCTGTAAAGGTGTGTGTATGTATGTTTGATTCTTGGTACTTTGTGCTTGTTTTTGCTGTGCTATGATTTTTCTCCTATGTAATTTGTGATGAGGAGTGTTACTTCCTTTTTTGTATTTGTTTATTGCTACCTTAGTAGTATCATTTTCTGTACTGCGTGTGTCTGTACTTATTTAGTTATGTTTTTTGTTTGCGTTAAAAAAATTTTGTTTGTCAGAGTCTTCATTATATTTCATGTTGTAGAACGTTAAAAACGGCAAGTTTGAAAAATGACGTATTTGTATCTGTCAAAACTTCTACCGTTATGTAATAAAGTTTCATCATCATCTCTCTCTCTCTCTCTTTCTCTCTCTCTCTAAACTATCACTAATGTCAACTGCAACCTGTTTGCGGACGATACGAGCCTCCATGTTTCGGGTTAAAAAAAAGCTGACATTAACCTTAGCTTACAAAGTATTCTCAGCAAGGTTTCCGACTGGTGTAGAATGAATCGTATGGTTCTTCATCCAGGTCAAACAAAGAGTATTTTAATCACTACACGACAAAAACACCAACGCCGAACACAGCCGTTACATTTACAACTGAACGCTAAATCGATAGAACAAGTCACAGAGCGTAAATTCTTGGGAATACACGTTGACGAACAACTTTGTTGGGAGACGCATATAAATACAGTCTGTAAAACCATTGCTAAAAACACTTTCCTGTTGTTCCAGCTTAGACAAGTAACGGATACACATACTCGTAAACTGTTTTTTCATGCCCATATCAAGTCTCACGTTGATTATGTCTCCACAGTGTGGGACGGTTGTTCACATGAACAGCATAGTTAAACTCTATATATAAAAGAGCTGTCAAAATGATACATACGTGGCCCATTGCTACCACAGACAAATTTAGACATCTAAACATTCTCGGCCTGCATCAACAACTTTATTTCAACAAATGCATCCTCATGCACAAGATATTAAATAACATGACACCTCAGTATCTAACCACCAAATTTATGCCACAGCAAGAACGCGAACGGACCTCAAGAAAAATACTTTACCATTACCTCTGCCTCTACCTCTTTAAAACTAGTTTATCATTTTCTGGACCGTTTGTATGGAACACTATTCCTGCACATTTGAAGACTCTAGCCTCGCTTGGAATCTTTAAAACGAAACTTTTCGATTACCTGATGAGCCAAGATAACATCACTAGGCATTTATTTAAACAAACCCTGATGGTTAATACTTTCATGTAATACATGCAATTATGTATAGTGTGTGTGTGTGTGTGTGTGTGTGTGTGTGTGTGTGTGTGTGTGTGTGTGTGTGTGTGTGTGTGTGTGTGTGTGTGTGTGTGTGTGTGTGTGTGTGTGTGTGTGTGTGTGTGCGCGCGCGTACACGAAACCACTCAAATGGGTTACTTTCTTTACCATCCTTATGCAAAATGGGTGTGTGTAAAATTCTGGGTGACCAAGTCAGGCACCCATTTTTTCTGAGGGTTGTTTCTGCATTATCTTTCATTCAAAAGTCAGAAATAAAATATCAAAATAGGATGTCCACATTTCCCCAGATTTACTTCATGTTGTGTTTTGGCGATGCCCTGGGCCTGTGTGTTGACAAGGAAGCAAGTGTTTTCAGATCAACTTGATGATCGCTGATTGGTTAGCCCAACACCGATGAACGGAGTTGTTTCCCTTGCCCTTCCTAAAACGTCTTTCGTCCCCAACCGCTTGGCCATTCTTCACATTTGCAGAGGTACTTTATGCAATATTTCTTAGTTAAGAGCACGCCCAAATGTACTTGTTCAGTGCAGTTATTTAACTGAGAGATGCCTCCAATCCCCGATACCCGTTTGGCCCAGAAAAATAAGGCGTCTGCTTCAGCCGTCGCTCGGTCCGTGTCTTCCTCTCTCTGACCGTTGAGTCTTGTAGTAAATGATAATAGAACCCCACGATTTTAACAAAAGCTTTCTTCTTCAATGAAAGGAATTCGTTCAATAACCCCATTACAAGGTCAATCTGCCACGCGATTTTGTTTCTTTTTTTTCTGACATGTGTCAGTGATCGAAAAGTAACTTGACACATGCATGCACATTGGGTATGAGTTGACTTTTTTTTTTTAAATGGCGCCAGATTTCAATCCTCGTTCGCAAAACTGCCTCGCGATTCGAAGAACAAACGTCCACAAACAGGTCTTTTGGAATGTGCAACTGAAGTGTCGCTTTTTACTGTATTACCAGTTTTTAGTTCCCAGGGTCATCCTGGTCAGCCCCACAGGGTGGGTTTTCTCTCTATTCTGGGGCATGTATTTCTGTCTACCCTTTGTCCATTCACCTGTATTTGCCTTTTTAAAGCTCTCCCTAATAATAATAATAATAATAATAATAATAATAATAATAATAATAATAATAATAATAATAATAATACTGTTATTATATAGGCGCTTTTTCTCAATTTTGGGGAAATCGACTCAAAGCGCCGCGCCTGAAACCCTCACACACTCACGAAACACACGGATTTTACGCCATTTAAGACAAACACAGTACAAGACAAACGAAGGGCCAGTCAGCTACTGAAGTTACAGAGATTTTTGATCGCTTGTATTTGAAATTTGTAAAGTGGCCTGAGACCGGTACCAAAGTGTGGGGGGTGGGGGGTAGCTCTTGATATTGGATGTTTGTTGCTAAATGGTCTTAGCTTTATTTAGGCCCCATGTGTTAGGTTTATTTAACGTATTTGACCGGCTGGCGACATACATGGCAATGTTCTGTTTAGGTGTTTTTTTCACAAGCAGTGCAGGCACGTCCTGAGAAAGCCTTGTTGCTGTCGGGACGTTAAGCAATGTACAATCAATCTGATTCAAAATGTCAATTGGTTTACATGGTTGTATTGGACATGTTTGCAGCAACACCGTTTTGGTCACACCAGCTCAGGACTTTCTGCACACACCCAGCGCCGGATGGCAGCAGGATGTCCAAACCCATCGGGATCTATGGAAGTGGACAAGCACGCCCCTTCCTGGCACATGACCAAGGCCCATGGCTAAATTAGTCAGCTGCAGCATCATGGCCCCCCAGCCTCTGCCACAGAGGGTGCGTCTGGTAGGAGGGTGCATGGACGGCAGCGGAATGCTCCCAATTACAAACTGGTAAGTAAAGTGATTCTATGATCATCTTCATTTTATTGGCTGGCGTGCGTGCAAAGCAAAAGTGAGTTTATGTTCTGGGCCACTGGTCGTCCGTCCGTCGTCCATGGTAAACTTTAACTCATTCTACCCCAACACCAAAATCCTTAAATTGTGCCCCTGTCCTCTCAAGACCGCATTGCAGCGCAGGACACAGATCGACCATGATAGTTCAAGGGTGATGCCAGAATAGCTTGGCGCCTGTAGGCGCCAAGCTATTCTGGCATCACCTTTGAACTATCATGGTCGATCCTTATCCTGCTGTGGTGTGTCTGGGGTAGAATGAATTAACGGTGGCATTTTCTCGGAGACTATTCAAGCCACATTCTTCAAGCTTGGCCCAAGGATACTTTGTGGCAAGACCTTTTTAAACATGCCAATTTGAGTGACCTCTCTCAAAGGGTCACGCAGGGTTGACAAATGTGTGAAAACTGCTTGCATTTTCAGAAAACGTGGATTTTGCTGATGCAGAAGCCAGCCCTCGTCACCGAGGTCACACATATGTAAATCGGTCATACACGGGATTACTCTTTTTATTCTTGTGCAAGGCCCCTTAAACCAAAATTGGGCTGTTTCTGTCTGAATGCAGCTTTGGTTTCAATCTTTCTTTCTTTCTTTCTCCAGTTGGCAAATGGAGCCTGGGATGGACCTGAGACTGAGAGTAGTGCCAGCGCATCGCAATACGAGGGCAGTGATGACGAGGAGTTTGTTCCTGGCTCGAGCTCCCCAGATTCAGAGGGTGTGTCGGCATCAATTGCTGGGATCTCTGACATAGACAGTATTGTATCGACTATGTTAGATTTCATCAAAGTGGCAGGTTCGGGGTGGCCAGGTGTCGGTGACGCTAGTACCAGCAAGGTGCAGTGTGCGTTAGGGGGTGGCAATGAGAATGTGGATAGGCAGAAGGAACATGATGCTGGAAAGAGTGGGGAAAGAGCACTTACAGAAGAAACAGGTGTGCACGTGTCGCAGAGAGGGAAAGGAAAGTACAAATGGGACAAGAAACATGCATGCAAATTGTGTGGCAAGCTTGTCTTGAAAATGAGCACGCACTTACAAGATGTCCATGCAGATGAGGCAGACGTTGCTAAAATTTTGTTGATGAAAAAAGGGACAAAGCAGAGACGTCGAGCATGGATCAGACTACAAGATGAGGGTGATTACATGCATAACGTTGCTGTTCTTGAAAACAAATCCGGATGTTTGATTCCTAAGTATCGCACCAAAACTAGTAAGGTAGACGACCTTCTCGCCTGTAGCCATTGCAAAGGGCTCTATCAAAAAAAGCTGATCTCTGTACACTCAAAACGTTGCTGTCAGAAGCCAGAAGGGTTTCAGATCACTCAGCGAGGGGACGCGGCGCGCCGTGGTCGGCTAATGCTTCCAATACCCTTAGACGTTGAATTTTCCTTCTATCACAAGGTTATCAAAGATTATCAGAGTGAGGTCAGAAATGAAAATCGCAAGTTTAAATGCTGTGATCAATTCAGCTAGCTTTGATCGTGTTGTCCTGGCTGTAAAAGAGCTAGCAGATTTTGATGTGGACACACATCAGTTCAAAAAAGGCAATCTCGCAATGCCATGCTTTGAAAAAGTGTTCACAGATCAAACAGTCACAGGCATCCAAACAGCTTGGGCAGGGTTCAGATGACAGGTGGCGACAGGAGCTCTCTGAGGCGCAGTGGTTTGACTCTGTCTTCAACGGGGACTGGTATGATTGTGTGTCCGCTACAGCAGCCCAGTCGGTCGGGAAAATGACCATGAACAAACCCAAGCTGATCCCATCATGTGAAGATGTGAGGAAGGTCCAACAGCTTCTTGAGACAAGGATGGTTTCGGAAGATTATCCGACAGTGGTTAAAGCAACTCTTTGTGCTGTATCACTTTTCAACCGAAAACGAGGGGGAGAAGTTCAGAGAATGAAGGTGTCAGACTTCCAGAATGCTAAGATTGGATCGATCACCAATCAAGATATCTTGAAAGGTCTCACAGAGGTTGAGAAGAAAATGGTGAATCATTTTCAGCGAGTGGAAATCAGAGGCAAGTTTAATAGGAGTGTTCCCGTTTTGCTGACGAAGAAGATGATGACAACTGTGGACAAAATCCTTCAAATGAGGTAATCAGTGCCAGCTCTCGCTGATTCCCAGTACATCTTTGCCACACCTTCTGGTCAGAGGCCTTACAGAGGCCATGATGTTCTGAAGGCCCATGCCCTAGAAGCACGGGTGTCATATCCATCCATGTTCACATTTACTCAGTTACGGAAGCAGGTTGCAACTTTGGCTCAGTCAATGGCCATCTCGGAGTTAGACCAGGATCAGCTGGCAGATTTCCTTGGCCATGATATTCGGATACATCGCCACATCTACCGCCAACCTCAAGACGTCCTTCAAAAGGCAAAAGTGGCAAAGATTCTTCTGTCAGTTAACAATGGGATGACAGATTTTGAGAGTTGCATTAGAGCTGAGCTGGGTGATGATGAAGAGATTGACTTTGACAATGAAGACACATCAGAAACTGGCAGAGAGGTCTCGGGGGGGGGGGGGGGGGGGGAACAGCACCTGTGAATGAAGCAAGTAGCAAGTCAACAACACAGGAATCAATGAGCATGACGGAGAAAAGACGTCCAGAGCCTGATGACAATCTAGATAGTTTTGATGATGACAGTACTGCGTCAGCTCCTGTTCGAAAGAAAGCTAGATTTACAAGGATTGATTAATTGATTGTACATTGCTTAACGTCCCGACAGCAACAAGGCTTTCTCAGGACGTGCCTGCACTGCTTGTGAAAGAAAAACTAAACAGAACATTGAATGTATGTCGCCAGCCGGTCAAATACATTAAATAAACCTAACACATGGGGCCTAAATAAAGCTAAGACCATTTAGCAACACACATCCAATATCAAGAGCTACAGGCAGTGCAGACAGTAGGGAGAGTGTTAAAAAGGCAAATACAGGTGAATGGACAAAGGGTAGACAGAAACACATGCCCCAGAATAGAGAGAAAAACCCACCCTGTGGGGCTGACCAGGGTGACCCTGGGAACTAAAAAGTACCTAACCCCACCCAAGTCCCCCAGGGCAGACCCGGGTGGGGGATAGATTTACAAGGAAACCACGGGGGGAAGCTAAAGAGAAAGCTGTTCAAACTCGTTTCAAGACACACCTCGTCATGAACAAACTTCCTGGAAAGGCCGAGATACAGCACGCAATGGCAGAAGAGCCCGCACTTAGACATAGACGCTGGACAAACATTAAGGATTACGTCCCCAACAGACTGAAAAAGTTGCAAAAGAAATGAATTGAGGTTCCCCGCCACTCGCGGCATTTTCGGTTTCATACAGATTTATTACAAGAGTGTTATTATTGGGGTGGTTTCAGCATGTATAGCCTGCTTTTTTTTTTATCTGATGGACGCCTGGATCATTTTGTATACTGTATAACCTTTGGATTTGCAAAACGAAACAGCCGGCTAGGGAGAAAAGACAATAATAAGATAAGATAAGAAAACCATTGACAATGTAAAGATTGATTACAAGAGTGTTATTATGGGAGGGGGGGGGGGGGGGCCTGGATCATTTTGTAATATACTGCATACCATTTAAAACTCTGCAAACAAAAGAATGGTTGGTTGTTGGGGACGAAAGACAATAATAAAGGCTGAAGTTTCAAGTGATTTCTTATGTTATCAGTTAATTAATTAATGTCAGTGTTCTGTTCTGTCATTTTAACTCATTCTACCCCAAGACCGGAATCCCCAAATGTTGAAGTCGTCTTCAGAAGACTGCGTTGCAGTGCAGGACACAGATCCACCATGATAGTTCAAGGGTGATGCCAGAATAGCTTGGCGCCCATAGGCGCCAAGCTATTCTGGCATCACCCTTGAACTATCGTGGTGGATCTTTATTTTGCTGTGGTGTGTCTGGGGTAGAATAAGTTAAGCCCAAATGTTGAAGTCGTCTTCAGAAGACTGCGTTGCAGTGCAGGACACAGATCCACAATGATAGTTCAAGGGTGATGCCAGAATAGCTTGGCACCCATAGGCGCCAAGCTATTCTGGCATCACCCTTGAACTATCATGGTGGATCTTTATTTTGCTGTGGTGTGTCTGGGGTAGAATAAGTTAAGTGTTAGTTTCTTCGTCTGGGTCTTTTTCTATCTTTCATATTTTTCCACACCTTTTGACCCGCATCATACTGAGGCTAAAAGCTTCAAATTTGTTCACTGCCATAATTCTATGCAAGCTACATTACAGTACTTACAGATGAGGACATAGACCAATGGCTTTAGTTCAAGGGTGGTGCCACAATAGCTTGGCGCCTAGAGGCACCAAGCTATTCTGGCACTAACCCTTGGACTATTTTAGTCACACTTGTTGCACACACTGGTGTATTCCGAATGATAAGGGTTAATATTCAAAATGCTCTGTTGCTGTTTGTCTCAAACTCCAGAGTACCCAAAACCAAAAAAAAAGTCCTTTAATTTCCAGAATACATTATGTTGATTCTCACATCAATGCCATGATAAACTGTTTTGCTTCAGAAGGACAAAACGCAGCAATGTTTAAAAGATTTCCTCTGTAAAAATCATAATCGAAAGGTTACGGGCCAGTGTTTATTGAATTTTGCACCATTCAATGTTAAAAATGTTAAAGCACACATACACATTAAGTTGAAAAAACAACAACCCCCAAAGATAATGTGAAACAGAAGTATTCCATGAACTTGACCTTATTACAGACGCCTAATGTTGTGAAGACACCCATTTGGACTGTAATGCCAGTTTTTGTGTGAGAGGCACCCACTTTATTGGGAAGAAACCCTTTTTTTTTCATCTAGTGGCTCTGTTTCTAGAAAATGTCTATTTTATTTTAAGTTATAGAGCTTAGTTATAAGGTGAGTTTTAAACATTCGCATCAATTCCAGAGCCCTAGGATAAATAGAAATATGGGAACCCATTTTGACATAAAATGGTAGGTAACCCACTCTGACGCTTTTGTCTGCATGTGTGTGTGTGTGTGTGTGTGTGTGTGTGTGTGTGTGTGTGTGTGTGTGTGTGTGTGTGTGTGTGTGTGTGTGTGGTATAAGATGAATGTTGAGTGTTACTATTATTTTGCGTATATAATTTTATTTGATTTTATTGTTATTTTGCTTTTATTTTTTTAAAACATTATTGTTGCATGAAATAATGTGTGTAAATAAAATGTCTTTATTATTATTGATTATTATTTTAAACCTATTTTATGTTGCAGATGTTAGCAACGACAAGTTTGCAAAATGACGATTTGTTTCTGTCAAAACTTTTTACCGTTGATAAATAAAGTTTCATCATCATCATCATCATCTCTCTCTCTCTCTCTCTCTCTCTCTCTCTCTCTCTCTCTCTCTCTCTCTCTCTCTCTCTCTCTCTCTCTCTCTCTCTCTGTGTGTGTGTGTGGACGCGCGCGAATGCGTTTGCTTCCTCATCTTATTATTATTATTATTATTATTGTTATTTGCATGCTATGTTTCTTTTCCGGCCTGTTGTGTTCTCTTTTGTTTACAGCGGGACAGCTTGTAAGACAGGCATTGAGTTGCCTAATGGCTTTATCCTGAATAAAAAAAGATTCATCATGATCATCATCTCTCTCTCTCTCTCTCTCTCTCTCTCTCTCTCTCTCTCTCTCTCTCTCTCTCTCTCTCTCTCTCTCTCTCTCTCTCTCTGTGTGTGTGTGTGTGTGTGTGTGTGTGTGTGTGTGTGTGTGTGTGTGTGTGTGTGGACGCGCGCGAATGCGTTTGTGCGTGTATGTATTTAGTGGACTATATATATTGTATCACTGTGCTTTGATGTCCCTGTTTTATGCATATTTTGTACTTCGCCTTAGTTGTAACAACCGCAGGTACGAAAAATGACATAGTCACTGACAGTGTTAATATCTTCACCGTTGTAAAATAAAGATTCATTGATGCTCTCTAACACACACACACACCACACACACACACACACACACACACACACACACACACACTCACACACACACACACACACACACACACACACACATGAGTATGACGCCATGCCAATCAGTTGCCAACAATGAACTAAGTGGTTGATCTGTTCACCGCGATTTATAGGTATCAGACCATCTAGAAACGTGATTTACTAAGCTGAACAAAATGCACAGTTTAGAAAACAGCACACGCTAGTTACCTCAGGCCATCCATCAGCTTTTTTTTAAAACCCATTCAGCCCTGAGGCACTACAGCAGGAGATGGGTCGACCATGATAATTCAAGGGTAGTGCCAGATTAGCTTGGCGCCGACGAGCGCCAAGTTAATCTGGCACTACCCTTGAATTATCATGGTCGATCCATCTCCTGCAACAGGTGCATGGTCGTTAGATGACGCCTCCAAAATTTGGGAAATACGGCCCTCGGGCTGAATGAGTAAATAGTTCATTGTTATTAATAGGCCAGTGTACCGGTACACGGGCTTCCGTACCTCAAACCGGCTTCTTCGGTATACCGTTAATACCGTGCCACTCTACTTTCTATTACTAATATTTAACTGAAAACAGCTCCGTAAGCACCCTAAGTAAGTCGAGTGTGTTTCCAAACCCGGTTAAGTCGAACTCCAATATAAGGTATGGTCTTTTTGAACACAGTCACATCAGTATTTACACCGGTGATGCTCGTTGCCGAGTCGATTGGAGAACACCTCAAACTTCGGGCCCGTCGAACGTGGGCGTCATTAAACAAAATTGTGTGTGTGTGTGTGTGTGTGTGTGTGTGTGTGTGTGTGTGTGTGTGTGTGTGTGTGTGTGTGTGTGTGTGTGTGTGAGAGAGAGAGAGAGAGAGAGAGAGAGAGAGAGAGAGAGAGAGAGAGAGAGAGAGAGAGAGAGAGAGAGAGAGAGAGAGAGAGAGAAATAAACAGCAAAGTGATTGTCTGTGTGTGACTTTGAAAGCGAACTGTTCCTGACAATGGAGAATCAATAGTTGGCAATACCTACTTTATTGAAATGTTCTCAGTATGTCTTGCAATAATAAAAAGGTTGACAGCTCTTGAAGTCTGAATGTAATGACACGAAAGACTTCTCTGCTCTCATCAGTTCTCCTTTGTACGCTGGAGAGTTCCAACGACCTTTACCAGAGCCACTAAAAAAAACCTCTGTTACGTGTGCATGCTCACATGGAGTTGTGAAAAGAAGATTAGAAAAGTCTCCGCTGAGGCAAGACAACACTGAGAACCCGTTTTATCAAAGCCAACAAAGCCCATCCTAGAGCAGACAGCTTTAATGCATCCATTGCGTCGTGCTTCTTGTGTTTTTCTTTTTGATTTTTTTTAATTACCATTGTTACTGTATGTTTACAGCCAATCACGTAACAATTGTAAGGAACTGAGGATAATAACCACAAAATAAGTCGGCCGGTCCGTGTTAAGTGTATTCTCTCTTCCTTCTTTGTTGACCATTACTGATGGTATAGAATTAAGAAGTGTACTCATCTTTGTAATATCAATTTGTTTGGAAAGAAGGTGTGTCAGACTTTCCTAGGATGGAAAGATGGAAAACAGGTTAAACAACCACATGCAATGAATTTGTTGAACTTTAAGTCCAGAAAGTTGTTCATTTGTGTGTAAATTCCTTCAGTCATGGATTTGTGAAAACTGACAGGAAAAATAACATCCTGAATTATAGCTGCTTTCATACGTGTGGTTACAGGTGTCCTCGGGAAAGTCTGTCCGTCTGTCTGTCGCTCTGTCTCTGTCTCTCTCTCTCAGCCCGGCATTTGAGAAATTCATTTTATATGTCAGTAAATTCTGATGTGCTTTTGTCAGAAAACCTGCTATCAGTTCTTTTTGTCTGTTTCAACATGACTTTTTATATCTTATTCTTATCTTAGAAGAATGTTGTGTGTTATGAACATAATTTTGGTCCGTAGGAAAAAAACAACAACGCTTAAGTCGAACAAGGCTGTGAAAAAATCAACTTATCCGTCGTACAGATAGGTCGAACGAAAAAAAACTTTCCCCTGCAGGTTCGACTTAACTCCTTCTACCCCAGACACACCACAGCAAGATAAGGATCGACCATGATAGTTCAAGGGTGATGCCAGAATAGCTTGGCGCCTATGGGCGCCAAGCTATTATGGCATCGCCCTTGAACTATCATGGTCGATCTGTGTCCCGCACTGCGATGCAGTCTTCTGAGGACAACGGCGCAATTTTGGGATTTCGGTATTGGGGTAGGAGTTAAGCGTGGTCGACTGTATAAAACTGTTTAACAAATAAAAACACCTGATAGTATCATTATATATTAGATATAACATGTGTGATAATGACCCCAAACGAATGACTACGTTGTTATTTCGTTCATAACTGCATGATTACATGACGTTGTGTCCGTTTTACCGCTGAAGCGTATGCGCCGCTATCCTCCACCAAGCGTTGGTTGGTTGGTTGGTTGGTTGGTTGGTTGGTTGGTTAGTTCGGGTTTAACGTCCACGGCACCGAGGTGATCATGGACGGCCCTGACGGGCGGGTTATGGGGGACAGGGAAATCTATTGCCTATGGAGTACCACCTGAACACTGATCAACTCAGGCGCACTCCAACTGTGCCACTTTGATTTACCAGGACCTTTCAACGGACATGCTATTGAACAAATCCGTTTTTTTCCCCTGGATTGTGAGTCCAGCTACCGGGGCCGGGACGGGATTCGATCCCACGACCCGGCGATTCCCTTCGCTCTCCTGCTCCGACGTTTAACCGCTTGAGCTATTTCGGACTCTTCCACCAAGCGTCAGAGATAAAGCTATTTATAGCTCCAAACTCCAGGTCCTCGAGTAAAACAGAAAGTAGCTTGCGATCTGACATAACGGCCTTTGTGGGGCTATACCACAGTCAGGTGTCTTAATTAATCTGTCCGTGAGTGAAATATGCTGTTATGCCCGGAAATCAATGTAACAGGTTTGTACGGTCACCGCGGACTCAGAGTTAGTTTAAGCTCGTGGTAACCCCTTGAGGTCTCCGCGTACTTTTTGACACACGTTTTGGTTGTGACAAAGCCGGCTCGTGGAGTCTCTGCGAGCTTGTGACAAAATTGTCAGACAAAGCTTTAGGCACTTTTTTTTCTTTCTGTTTTTTTTTTTTTTGGAGGGGGGGGGGGGGGTGCGCGGGGGAGTGGGGGTGGGTTTCGGGGGACGGGGCGGTGATGGGTGGGTGGTTGGGGAGCTTCACCAAACTTTTGTTACAATTGTACAATTGTGTTACATTGTTACATACCTACACATACAGCCTACATCATCCGGCCAGGAAATATCATCACATTATTGACTGGCACCTTTCATTGTATCCTGGTCATATGCTTCTTGTCTAAAACTGTCATAACATCCGAACAATAAATACTGTACAGTACAATTGAATTATTCTCGTTTATCCGTCTTCTCCAATATAGCCGAATGGTAACACTTTCTTGAAAACAAGGACTACAGTATGACATGGCATAAAATGAAATTTAAAAAAATAGAAGAAAATAAGCAGATGACCAAGAGTTGTGTTTCGTTTATAAGCAAAGTTTGTTATAATCGAAGTTTCAGTTTGAGACTTTTCAAACTTTTTAAACCTCCGTGAGGTGGCTCAACTTGTCTGTTCGACATTAACTCATTTATACGAACGGCCGCGTATCCGGACGCCGTTCGTCTTGAATGAGTTAAACTCCAAACTAACTAACTAACTAACTATCACACTTCTTAACTCATTCTACCCCAAAACCGAAATCCCCAAATTCTGAAGTCGTCCTCTGAAGACTGCGTTGCAGTGCAGGACACAGATCGACCATGATAGTTCAAGGGTGATGCCAGAATAGCTTGGCGCCAATAGGCGCCAAGCTATTCTGGCATCACCCTTGAACTATTATGGTCGATCTTTATTCTGCTGTGGTGTGTCTGGGGTAGAATGAGTTAATGTAATAATCCTAACACTTTTACCACCATAAAAAGATCATAAAATTGAGGAACAATTTAACCTTTTTATCGCGTTCACTCCTGCGCCAACTTGCCTAAGGCTTCTTCGTTACGGTCTAGGTGCGAGTCGTATTAGCTTGATTAACTCATTCTCTGCAAGCCTCATTCGGAGGCGCGGCATACGCGGGGCCGCGCATCCGGATGCGGCTGGCCGCGTATGAGTTAATGACATGCTTTTTCATTTCACTGGCGTGGACAATTACATTAGCTTTGTTTCACAGTGACTTCGATCATTTAATCGCTCAAGTAACAATAACAGTATTCAAAATTCTAATACAAATAAACAGATATGTCCGAGTCCGCTGACATATTGATGCAGGGAGGTTGGTTGGTTGGTTAGTTCGGGGTTTAAAGTCCACGGCACCGAAATGATAATGGACGGACCTAACGGTCGGGTAATGGGGGACAGGGAAATCTATTGTTATGGAGTACGACCTGAACACTGATCAATTCAGGCGTACTGCAAACTGTGCCACTTTTTGATTTACCAGGACTTTTCAACGGACATGCTACTGAACCAACCCGTCTTTTTCCCCCCCGGAGTCCAGCTGCCGGGGCCGGGACGGGGACTCGAACCCACGACCCGGCGATTCCCTTCGCTCGAACGCTTAACCGCCTGAGCTATTTCGGACTCTGCTGGGAGACTGACTCACTTGTGTATTGTAGTCTAAGACGGGGGGGGGGGGGGGGGGGGGGGGGGGCGTGAGAAGGGGTGTGTGGTAGTGGGAGACGGGTGGCGGTGCAGGGGCAGGTACCCAATGCGCAAAAGGCCATCGGCCAAGGATGGCCATCGGGCCGACGTCGGCCGCCGTTGGCCCGCGCACAGCCGTGCGCGGGCCAACGGCGGCCGACGTCGGCCCGGCCTTTTGCGATTTGGGTATGGTTTGGACATGCCTCCTCTGGACGTTCTCTGGCCGGCGTATCCGTTGGCAAAATTCCCCAGCTTATTTAGAAAATAACCCAAGCGAAGAAAGAAACACGCTTAGAAAAGACAGTCACAACACAATTGTGCTGTGACTGTCTTTTCTGAACGTGTTTCTTTCTTCGCTGGATTATTCTCTGCATTTTAACCGCTTGGCAGTCGCCTTTTCGGTCTGTCATCCTGTTTATTTAGACCACACCTCCTCGTTGATCCTACCCACATAAAAATTTACTGATAAGCAAAAGAAACGCGACATATTCGGAACCATCGGAAACACTAACGTGTTTCCGAAAATGTCGCATTTCTTTTGCTCATCAGTGTATATACTTTTTCCATAATTCCTACAAGCTATAAGGGTTTAGTAAATCTTTCGGTGTAAAGCACACAACAACGCAGAGTATCATTTATCTGCAAAACACAGGGTAATGTTCATACCCAATTCTAACCTTTGCAAGGAACATACACATACAATTGTTTTTGGCTCAGGACTGCTCTGAATGTACTGGTCATCCTATATTATCGCTAGATTTCCACCCCCACCATCCAACACCATTCTTTGATTCTAGAAGGGTTCTGCCTCGCAATCCGTGGAAATCTCCAGCGACACAAAATAAGCCCCCGTTTGCATAACGCACATCTCGGGGTTTACTTGTCATTGGCACCACACAAGGTGCAGTGACCAGCGATACCCAGAGAATACCACTGTTGAACTGAGTTCAGTCCGAATTTGCTATAATCTATTTCTTAACAAGTTTTTATATTTATACATAGGCCCTAAACTGCACATCCTACAACCCCGCTGGGTCAACAGACCAAAGTTGTATGTCAGTAACTGCATTACGTCACAAGTGACATAACGTTCATCAACGTTTCAAACAATTTAGAATGATATGTACAACTTTAAGTTGAGTCCCGATTACGCTCACACAAATGACTCGACCACACTCACACAAAATGACTCGACCACACTCACACAAAATGACTCGACCACACTAAGAGGATAACCCAACGAAGAAAGAAGCACACTTAGGAAAGACGGCTACAACAGAATTTAATATTTCGTGTGTTTCAAAATAGACAAACAAACAAGTATACAATCTGCACGCAACCACCGGTACAGTTTATAGTACCGGCGAAGGAATACGGCACAAAGAGGCTAATTTAAACTACTAAGAACAGGACACAAAATGCAGAGTCTGCTGAAAAGACATACATATAAAATAAAAAGCTTGTACAGTATATCAGTGGTTATAATCAACCACCACTTTTTTTCAAGAAAAAAAAAAGGGTCTTAAAAAGATAAGTCATGAGGGGCAAAAACAGTGTCACGTCATTAAAGACCATCATTCAGGTGGCTACACGTTCACAGAAATGAAGTTCTTTATTGACAGCTGGTGATCTCTCATACAGGATCCCAGTATTTCCAATGGAAAATGTGACCTGGGTGTTTCACATGACACACACTGAAACTGTATGAGGAGCTATGGGTCTTCTTAGGAAGCTGAGCCACTCCAGGGACTGTGTTGTCTAAACAGTAAACTGAATCCACAGCCACTCGCAGAGATTAGAGTGGAGCACTTATAGATCTACAAAGTGTACGTTGTAGTTTTGAACTATACACATCTCATATTATTCAACAAACCTTTTCTTGTTGTTTACCAGAATGCCCACAACAGAATCAACAATGATCTGGTACTTGTTGGGCCCCACCTCTGACTCAGCTTCCCCGAACTTGAGTGTCAACGTCAGTCGTTCGCCAACAGCAACACGCTGGTCTTTCAGACTACCAAGCATACCCACTATAACAAGCGTATAGAAGACAGCATCGTGTAGTTTACATCACATTATTTCAGCTGCTTGTTAGTCTGGTTAATTTCACTTTATTGTTCTTCGTGGTCGCTTGCAATTAGAGCAAGGTGTCTGATCCAAAAACGGGCCTAATGATAAATCGACATATCACACTGGTTGTCAGGTCTCCCTCGATTCGCTACCGCTGACCAGCGGTAGCAAATCGAGGGAGGCAACCAATGTGTCGACTGGTTATGCGGGAAAAGTGTGTGAATAATGGATAAAATGTTCTAACGAGTGACCACACAAGTGTACCTGGCATAGGCGCAACCATTTTGTTTGTTTGAAAGAGCAGAGTGCGTTCCCTTCAAATCATGTGACTACAACTCTATAGCACGTGAGACCTTGTCGTCTGCTTTTGCCTGGCGGCCACTGACTACTATAAAATGTATTTTGTTATCTGAAAATAAAAATGTGGAAGTTAACCAGCGGATACACACATAATCCATCACACAGACATGATTTCATACAAGACTCGTGACTTTACTGATTTATTACGTTAGTAATTCACTAATCACAACTTCACATAGTGAAAATACATTGCCTACTCTAGAACTGAGTTCACAGTCACAGAGTAGATCTAAGTTACGAGATGGATCAATCAACGGAATGTTTGAAGTCTGTGCAATGCTTGACGTACTTCTGATTTTTTTGATAAACTCAGTTTGTTATCAGTATCGTCTCTTTGGCAATTCAGTTACATTTTGGACAACGTCGGTTGGCCGGAGTGACTCAATACCCTGTCGACAGTTCCTAGGCACTGAAAAGACAGCAATTCCAAGTCCATTCATTGCGAAAAGCGACATTTCATTTAATACAACACAAATCTCGCTTTTCGCAAAGATGGCCTTACTGTCTTTTGCTTCACTGGGCAGAGGGCGTAAAAGAATGTGCCACCGTTTGAAACCCAGGCTAAGTGCCAGTCGCCAGAAGTCGATTGTAGCGCAAGATACAGTAGTGCCTGACTACCGTCTTGGAAAAAAAAGAGAATCTGAGACACGTGAACAGAACGGGTGCACATGAGTGAGTGAGTGAGTGAGTGAGTGAGTGAGTGAGTGAGTGAGTGGGTGAGTGGGTGAGTGGGTGCGTGAGTAAATTTTTTTTTTTTTTTTTTTTTTTACCGTTTTCGCACGTATAGCTCCCATTTGATTCCGTCGCCGGAAACTTTAGGAATACGTTGCCAAATCAGAGTGACAACCAACACCTAATGTATTGTTTGAGGGCCAGTGAAAGATATTGAATTTGATTCAATGACTAGTGTTTGTAGATCGGGACGGTCACTAAACAGCATACACGAAAACACAGCATTGCGCGCGCGCGCGCGCGCACACACACACACACACACACACACGCACGCACGCACACACACACACACACTACACTACACTACACACACACACACACACACACACACACACACACACACACACACACACACACACACACCGGCACACACAACTAATACGGTGGCAACGTTTGTGTTTTATTCAAGAGTGACGTTGTATTTGCACAGTTACTAAACTACTTGAAAGTGCATGCGCACTATTCAAGACTTACAAACAGATAAACCACAGATAAGCTGATATCACAGCGGGGCGGGGAGGAGGCGTCAATATATATATATATATATATATATATATATATATATATATATATATATATATATATATATATATATATATATATATATATATATATATATATATATATATATATATATATATATATATATATATATATATATATATATCCTCTGAACCGGAGCAAGTCAGGGGCACGAAACTCACTTGCGATAACTGCTATTCCCTTTTCCCGTATGATGATAGTGAGAGTCTTGACAAACACACGCTTTTTCCCTCTAACCCGCCCATCCCTACCCCCTTTCTGTTGTTTGTTTTTTTCGGCCACTGTCGGAAGAAGCGCTAGCGTCAGGTCGTTGAAGGTCCCAAACAAAAGGTTGACACCCCCCCCCCCCACACACACACACACACACACACACACTCCACCCCCTCGAGGTAACTGATCCGCCCCTGGATTCAGTATTCATACTAAACCGTTGGTTGTCATATAGAGCGTTTTGTCTCAGGTATCATCGCGACAACTGAAGTGCCCCACGACCGACAGCCACCCGGCTAAGGGAAATCACTCCGTGCTGGACAGCCGAGTGATTCCCCTTAGTATGTAACCTAAGTTTCTCTCTCTAAAACTAGCAGCAGCAGATGATTTTGTGCTTTTCGTGGCAACACGGGCAGAATCCACAGCATATATTCGCGGATGACTTCTGTCCCCACGGTACCACAGCCGGACTTTGTTGTTCGCTTGCTACAAGTGAAGAAACAGAAGAAGAAAAAACTCAGTGGGCAGCGGTTTTTGTCGCGATGATTCCTGCAGGACTCATCGCGACAAAAACCGCTACCGACAACCGAAGGGTTAATGCTAATATTGATTATTTTAATAACTCAGTCATTTGAGACTGATGTGCCACACAGATTATTATATAAGTGGCGCTTTGCCGCGTATCGCATGCGACACGTACATTAGTTAACCGGCCCCCGGCTTTACTGCCAGTAGCCATGCACTGTAACACAGTGATATATAAATAATAAATAAACACAAAAATAAGTAAATAAAACATGATAAATAAATACAGAATTAATTAATTATGAAAAGGGATTAACTTATAGATGATTAAATGAAACCTGATACATAATTATGTTGGTAAAGAAATACTAGTATTACACTGGAGCAATGAACATTTTAGCTACAAAAATAAATCTTTTTCAAGTCGGGTTTTCCACTAACCCTGCCGGCCATTGGTGATCCGTATAGTTAGCTGGATTTCGTGCCCGTCTTCCGAGACACTTTTATCCTGAAAAAAAATATATAGAAAGTAAATAACTGCCGGAGCAAACAATTTATTAGGCAAACATCCACACCAAAACGTCACAAATCATCAAACATACTGATCTTCCAACCAAGCAACCAAACAGCAAGCCTTCCAAGCACTGGCAGGCAAGCAAGCAAACAAGCAAGCAACCACGCAATCAACCAATCAATCAATCGGCTAAGCAGGCAAGCAATTCACATTACCTGTAACTATCAAGATAACTAATGAAATACTTCGCTGTACGATCGAAATCGCGATTATTTAGGAAGTTGTCTGCGCTGTGCAGGCAAAAAGCAGTAAGTCTATTTTTGTGAAAAGCGAGGTTTTTATTGTAATACAACGAAAATCTCGCTTTTCACAAAAATGGACTTGCTGTCTTTCTCCTTCTCAAAACAGTTGTCCTCAGAAGACTACACTAAAGACCAGTTCTAGCAAAAGATCGACTACGATATTTCAAGATGCGCCGAGCTGTGCTGTCACAACCTCTGAACTATCAAGCTCAAATTGCCTCCAACTTAGTGAGCAAAGGTCCTCGGCCCCACGACGGCCGCATTGGGCCCGCGCACGGCCGTGCGCGGACCCACTGCGGCCGTCGTGGGACCGAAGACATTTTGCTACAGGGATATTGTGTTTCAGGGCTGCAGCCGAGTGCCAAGACCATTTTCACCGTGCACATCGACACATACTGTATTCCGCCCTGTAATCTAAAGACAATGCAGTGTCAGCGAGTCCATTTTATGTGAAAACGAGATTTTCAGTGTAAAACAAGGGAAATCTTGCTTTTCACAAGAAATAAACTTAGTATGAATCTTTACAACAAAAAGTAGTCGTGATCATTATTACCCACGCTGGATACTTCCGGCCGTCGATTCGCTACGCGACATCAAGTCCATTTTTTTCGAAAAGCGAGATTTCCACTGTATTACAATGAAAACCTTGCCTGTTCAAAAAAATAATGTCACTGTCTTTTGCCGTTTTTGACCGTTTTTTTTCTGTGAAGCCGGCAAAAGATAGCAAGTCCATTTTTGTTGTTGCGAAAAGCGTTATTTTCATTGTATTACAATGAAAATCTCGCTTTTCACAATAAGTGACCGAGTCTCTTTTCCTTAGCAGTGTGCCTATTCCTGTGGCCGCATTGTGTCTGGAATGCAGATATCACCTGTACCTCCATGAAGTCCACAGGGCTGGCGAGAGTGGCCACCAGCACACCCAGGGTCATCACAGCGATCAGAGTTGAACCGGTCATGGCGAACCTAACACAAAGATCACTGTTGGTAAATATAAAAAAGAGGTAAAATCGTCTTTTTAACTCTTTCGAGACTACGTGCCGCATCCGGATTCGCGGCTTTACGCCGCGAATCCGGATGCGGCACGTCTCGAAAGAGTTAACCCAAGTGTGCATGACTGCCACCGGTGTGAGCAGAATACATAACTACATAAATATAAGGCCTTTGATAAAACACTCCCGGCATACTTGTCCTCCAATCTCCCTCTATAAACACCAGGGAGAGTATTGTACTCCAGCACTGACGACAGAAAGCTGATTACCCCCAGTGTCCCTAAAAGCCTTTGGACAGCGGACCTTTTCTTTCCGAGCTCCCAAACTGTGGAATGGTCTTCCACATGATATTCTCTATGCACCATCTTTGGCCATTTTCACGGCTAGATTGAAAACATCTGTTCAATCTGGCCTTTGAAAGGGATTGATAAAACCTACGTTTTCCCATCAACATGTATATATTTGATCAGGCTCTTGAAATGTTATGTTTATTATTTTAGTATTGTGTCAGTGTGCATTTGGACCTATGAATGATTGTGTTTTTATATGTTGTCGGTACCACATGATAGTTCATTTCAATTATTTAGATTATCTAGATGTAAAGCGCTCTGAGCCTTTCTTTGTGAGGATATTGCGCTATAGAAGAGTTATATTATTATTATTATTATTATTAAATACATAACACATAAATTGAAATGACTGAATGAACCAACGAACGAATGACTGAACAACCAACCAACCAACCAACCAACAAATCAACCAAGCAACCAACCAACCACACAAACAAACAAACAAACAAACACACACAAATGTATCGAACGCTAAGATCATTCACCTTGTATCGACTGCAGTGCATATGAAATAAAATAAAAGACACTCCGCATTGAAAAGAAAAGGTGACAGACATAATGGCATACTCACGAAAATATGTAACCTTAGTGAAAATCAGCGATTGGACCTCCGTTCTGCTGCAGTAAGTGCTCGGGCTGTCTGTATGGCTCCTTAACTTTCAACTCAAACTGGAGACCTCTATATAGTGTCTCAAAATGCACAAACGGCCATCGGGCCTTCGTTGGCCAGTGCATCCTTCACACAATTTTCAAACATTCGTTGCATGATCTGTACCAAGGATTTCCTTTGTTCCATTCCGGCCTGGAAGACAGCACTGTGTAAATATTGCCACTCCAACATGACTCGACGAGATTCCGTTTGGTAGAAGTTTATGAGAAATGCCTGTAACCCCACATGATCCCTTGCATCCTGTTACAGCATTTAAAATATTCACGTACTTGATGCACATGAGAGAGAGAGTGAGAAATGAAATGAAATGAAACTTTATTTTTCAAGGATAAATGATTAGATACCTTCAATGACCTTTTTTCAGTCAGTCCTTGCTAAGCTATAGCATGCACGTAAACACACATACACATAATTTTATACATAAAAAGTATACATAATAGTAAAAAGTACAGGCAAGAATGATTCCATTTCAAATAATCAATGCTCACATTATACCACACACACACACATACACACCCACACATATTCACACTGATATATACCAGTCCGCACACACAAACATCGAACATTAAAAAAAATTATGATGTTATGCTGCAAAAAAAAAAATGACAAAGAACACCTCATCTCAGCAAGTCGAGAGAGAGAGAGAGAGAGAGAGAGAGAGAGAGAGAGAGAGAGAGAGAGAGAGAGAGAGAGAGAGAGAGAGAGAGAGAGAGAGAGAGAGAGAGAGAGAATCAATGAAACTTTATTTTACAACGGTTAAGGCATTGACGTCGTCATTGACACAGCCATTTTACAAAATTGCCGTTAAAGAGAGAGAGAGAGAGAGAGAGAGAGAGAGAGAGAGAGAGAGAGAGAGAGAGAGAGAGAGAGAGAGAGAGAGAGAGAGAGAGAGACAGACAGACAGGGAGAGAGACAGACAGACAGAGAGAGAGGTCATTCCGGCAACACTTCTGAACTATCATGGTCGCTCAATGTCTTAGTGTATCGTGTCAGGGCTCCAAGTTTAACCCGTTAAGTGCCGTTAAGAGTAAAATGTGAACACCACCCAACTGCAAGAGGTATATAACCTTGAGTCATGAGCCACCCGCAGCTGCGGGTGCTCATGAGGATCTACGCCTCTTGCTAACAACACTATAAATCCATGTTTCTGGGACTTCCAGGATGTCTAGGTGTCAACTAAGGAATATTGCACGAACACAGTCTGCGGCAGCTGACACTGAAACTAAAGAGCACCAGCCCTCCAAGGACATGGATAGAGAGTGGCATCAGCAAGAGGCATAGATCCTCATGAGCCCCCGCGACAGCGGGGGCTCATGAGGATCTATGTCTCTTGCAGTCAGTTCGCGTTAACTATTTCTCGCCGGTGAAGGGACTAATCACGAAGGGTAAACGCTTGTGCACAGGAGTAGGGAATCGATTTCTTTTTTCTGCCACGAGTTTCGCCAGGAATGGCTCCGAACACCAATGGGATATATATCGCCAAGATCGACAAATTCCTGTTGATGCTCAGAGCCAAAGACACAAAACTCTTAGCAGAAATAGCGGTTTCGAATCCCTCGGCCTCCCCTGTGCTTAGTGTGGTAGAAATGCTGACCAGAAAAGTGACTGCGAAACGTGTAAAATGTGTCATATTTCGTGAAAGTAGCGAGTAGTATACTTGTTTGTTTGTCTGTTTTGAAAGAAAGGGGTTTTACCCCTTTTTGAAAACAAACAAACAAGTGTACAATTCACTACTTATCTTGCCAGCGCACTGAGAAAGTACTTTCTCCGCGAGCTGGTAAGATAAGTAGCGAATTGTATACTTGTTTATCTATTTTGAAACACACGAAATATTAATTAAATCGTGTTGTAGCTATTTTTTTCTAAGCATGCTTCCTTTTTCGCTGGGTGATCCTCATAGTGTAATCGATTTATTTTGTGTGAGTGTGGTCGATTCATTTTGTGTGTGGTAGATTCATTTTGTGTGTGGTAGATTCATTTTGTGTGAGTGAGGTCGAGTCATGTGTGTGAGTGTGGTCGAGTCATTTGCGTGTGAGCGTAATCGGAACTTAGCTTGTACATATCATTCTAAATTGTTTCATGTTTCCCGGCTTGTTGAAGTGATGAGATACACTGAGCTGTTATTATTCACTACTATGACAATTCTCACACTGAGGGTACGCCGCGGTAACCGGCCGTTGGAATCTCCGCCACGTGCTTTTTGACACGATTTTTTGCTCGGCTCGTGGACGATCAACACGTGCGTTGTGACAATTGTTACATTGTCACACAGCTCGTCAGAACATACAACATCCCGACAAGTCGCTGACTAGACAATTTAATACATCCTGTTTGTAGCCAGGTCATTAGCTTCCTGTCTTAAAGTGATAACATCCGAGCAACGCGCAGACGATTATTCTTGTCCATCCGTCTTCTCCGATATGACGCCATGGCGGAATCTCAGTGTACACCAATTTCTGAAAATAAAATAAAATAACTTAAATAAAATGAATACACTAATTAATTTTAACAAAATGTAATTGCAGTAATAAATGTAATATCTCGCGCTGGGACCATATGGCGTTGAGGCGCGTCCCCTGGGTGGTGGATAGGGGGTCCCTCGCGAGAGGGGTGCACCGAACGAAATAAGGTGCCGTGAACCAACATGGTCTAAGGGAAGGTGACCCCGACAGAAAACCCCTGGTCCTCCTAGTAAGGGGGTTGGGCGTGAGGGTAGCTTCCCTACCCTGCAAAAAATGAAATAGCTACAAAAACGCCGACGAAAAGACAAACAGTAATTCCTTTCCTGGAGGAGGAAGGTTCTTCTACCAGAAGATTTATGACGTCCTGTGGTGAAAGCCGGAAGTCTTCGGAAGCCATAGGACCGAGCCGCCTCTCTCTATCCAGGGACACAACCATGGGCACATGGAATGTCAAGACCATGTACCAGAGCGGCAAGGCCACCCAGATAGCAGTGGAAATGCAAAAGTACAACCTTTCCCTGCTAGGTATCAGTGAAGCCAGATGGACGCAGTCTGGCCAGAAAAGGCTGTTAAGTGGGGAGATGATTCTGTATTCAGGTCATGAAGAGGAGAATGCCCCCCATACAGAAGGAGTAGCATTCATGCTGTCACCAGTGGCACAGAGAGCGCTGATGGGCCAAGAATTATCACATCAGCCTTTAGAACCAAGAAAAAGGTCAAGCTGAACGTCATCCAGTGTTATGCGCCCACTAATGACAGTGATGAGGAAGAGAAACAAGAGCTCTACGACCGACTCCAGAGTGCTGTGGACAAATGTGCGGAGCGAGACATCACCATCGGCATGGGCGATTTCAATGCCAAAATAGGGGAGGACAACACCGGATACGAAGAGGTGATGGGGAGACAGGGACTAGGGGAGATGAGTGAGAACGGGGAGAGGTTCGTAGACTGTTGTGCTCTAAACATACTTGTCATTGGAGGCAGCATCTTCCCACACAAAAGAATACACAAAGCAACTTGGGTCTCACCTGACCATACTACAGAGAACCAAATAGACCATATCTGCATTAGCAAGAAATTTAGAAGATCCCTTCAAGATGTTCGAGTGAGGAGGGGAGCAGATGTCGCCTCAGACCACCATCTGCTTACCTTAAGAATAAAGCTCAAGTTAAAGAAAAGCCGCACAGAGACAACAAGAAGACGGCGCTATAGTGTAGGCCTCCTGAGAGAGACTGGAGTGAGAGAAGAGTTCAAACTGGTGCTGTCCAACCGGTTTCAAGCGCTACAGTAGCTAGTAAATGAAGAGGAGGCGGTCACCACAGAGCAGCAGTGGAAAGCAGTTAGAGAGGCACTGAACTCAACCTACAAAGACACTGTAGGGTTCAGGAAACACCATCATAAGGACTGGCTGTCGGCACAGACCTTGAAGAAGATAGAAGTGAGGAAGCAGAAGAAAGCAGTTGTCAACAACAGTCGCACGAGAGCAGCCAAAGCAAGGGCACAGGAGCAATACTCGGAAGCCAACCGCGAGGTGAAGAGGAGTATCAGGGCAGACAAGAGGGCCTACACAGACAGCCTGGCAGCAGAGGCAGAAAAGGCAGCAGGCAGCGGCAACATGAAACAGCTCTACGACATTGCCAGAAGATTGTCGTGCAAGTATGGCCATACAGAGCTACTTACTTACGCCTGTCACCCCTACCCGGGTATAGGCCGTCGACGAGAGACCTCCAGCAACTCCTGCCCTGTGCTTCTTCTTCGATTCTACTCCAGGTAGACCCCAGTCTCTTGATGTTTGCTTGGAGGTCTCGACGCCAGGAGTTTCTCGGCCTACCTCTTTTCCTCTTTCCCTGGGGGTTCCATGACAATGCCTGCCTAGTGATACTGGAGGCCATACAGAAAGACCAGTAAAATACAAAGAAGGCAAGCCTATTGCAGACAGAGCAGACCAACTCGACAGATGGGCTGAGTATTTTGAAGAGTTACTGAACAGACCCAGCCCACCCGACCCCCCAGACATCCAGCCAGCAGAGACCGACCTACCCATCAGCTGTGACAGACCCAGCCGGGAAGAGATCAGAAGAGCAGTGGCATTTTTGAACAATGGCAAAGCAGCAGGGTCAGATGGCATCCCAGCGGAGGCTCTGAAAGCAGACCTAGAGACAACAGTAGAGCTACACTGTTTGGAAAGATCTGGGAAGAGGAGGTGATGCCGGCTGACTGGAAGGAGGGGTACCTAATCAAGCTTTCCAAGAAAGGCCAGACCTCAGCAAGTGTTGCAACTACAGAGGAATCACCTTGCTGTCAGTACCAGGAAAGGTCTTCAACAGGATCATCCTGGAGAGAATGAAGAGCTCCGTTTAAGGGTGATATGGGCGCCAAGCTATTCTGGCAGCACCCTTGAACTAGTCATGGTCGATCTGTTTTCCTGCACTGCAATGCAGTCTTCAGAGGACAACGGCAAAATTTTGGGATTTCGGTCATGGGGTACAACGAGTTAACTGAAGGGCCCAACCAACAGTCTTTGATCTGATTCTGAGTTTGGAAGAACTCTGCTTTTCATCATTTAGAACGTTAACCTTTTCTCCTCCACTAACATGGAGAAACGGAATAAGTTGATAAATGAAAATTGATGGACTTGGAAAGTTAAACCTTTTCACTGTCGGTAGCGGTTTTTGTCGCGGTGGTACATCGAGAGCGAAAGGGTTAAAGTGATCTGCACCAAAAGTGTGCGCATGCGACGGGGTATCAGTTATCAATTGACAAAGACAATTTTACACTTCTGTTCATAGTCCATGTGGGTAGAGGCACACACATAGCACTGAGGTTTCTACTACCCCTTGTGTGTAACGCAAGAACTCTTCGGCTATGTACACAGAGGAAGAAGAGCAAAAAAGTATTTCATTTTACGACATTCAAACTTGACGGCCCTTTGATGAACGGTCTATGATGAACCATAACTAGCAGTGTAGCGTTCCGTAGCCATCTGTTACAGAAGTGTATCTTTGAACAGTTACGGCGGTAGTGGGGCCTTCAAATTACGCGTGACCTTTCTCGTTACGCAAAAATAAATCACTGACTCGAGTGCTCAGTTTGACCGATTAAATACAAGCTCAGTTTAGCGAGCATTTTATCGGTCAAGCTAAATACTCGTGATGTATTTTGCGCAGCGGAAGATCAAGCATAACTTAATTTATTTATACGACTTTTTGAAAGGTGTCAGTTTAACCTCTGAAACGATATATTATTTTCTCTTCAAAGTCAATTTGTATCACACTGACACTCTCACCACTGAAAACTATGATGTTTGTTTAATAACCCGATATAATCGTTTCTGACTAATTAAGCCTCATGGAGTCTACAGAATGCCGTAATTGGCTCTGGGAAAGAGGCCCGTCCAAATACACCTGCCGGGTTTGACAACGTAACACCTACTTGTTGCCAGTCATTTTGTAATGTTCGACCTGCAAACTGTCACTGGTTACAAGATCATAAACCTACCCCTAGAAACAACAACAAAACCAAGCGCGCCCTGAGACACAGTAACAATGCGGTGCCGTTGTTCAGCGAATTGACCATATATCACACACAAAGTCCCTTTCACCACTATAACTCACACCAGAATAATAATTATTTCTAACAACCCAATACTATCGATTATCGTTAATTATGCTTTATGGAGTGTACTTACAGTGCCGTATTTATCTCATGAAAAAGGTTCAACCAAATACACGCATACTTCCCAAAACGTGTTCAGTTTTCGCGTTCGTATGGATGGATGGATGGATGGATGGATGGATGGATGGATGGATGGATGGATGGATTAATGGATAGATAGATAGATAATGGAGATAATGTATTGTTTCTGAGTCTCGATAAAGCTTGATCATAAGAGTTCTTGTTAGAATAATAAACAAAGTCCTTTTGGGGGATGTTTAGAAAACACCCCCTCCCCTCCCCCTCCCCTCCCTCCCTATACCCCCCCCCCAAAAAAAAAAAATAATAATAAAAAAAAATAACCAAAAAAAAAAAAACAAAAAAAAAATTCCTACATTTAGGTGTTTAGCTGAAGATAGTGATTTTGACAGAAAAGGTTCGGAAAAGGATTTCAGTTTGCCTGGCTTGTGCTTAAGACCAGATGGACAAGACCGATGCTTGAGTTAAAAATCCCATTTCCACGGCAAAACTAAGCCGCGGCTGGCCCACACTGACTTACAGCCTGTACTCCTGTAGTAGGCTGGAAAACAGACGAACAACATGCATATTGTATCTGGACAAAAGTCTTCAAAATGTTGAAGATGGTCGGCGACACAATGTAAAACATGCACGAAGCGAGTCAGTCTACTTCTCGTTCAGTCATGGCAGAACTGATGCGGCTTTCCTCCCACGCGCTACTGACTACTAAGCAAGACTAAGTTCTGGATGGGAAAGGCTATTTTCAAGGACCAGGAAAATAACGTATATGACGTTGATAAAATGTACGTGTCAAAGATCAAGTCCAAAATAATCTCTGTCTCACTTCAGGTCGGTGCAACTGAATAACCCTTCATGACCCGGTGCGCGTCTGATTGACTTCGTTCGACCGTAAGGCCGCGGCGGCCGCGTACGGTCTCAGTCGCTCAGTGACCGCCATTTCAGTCCGAAACCCCGGCAATCGACGTGAGCATGCTTAGGGCATTAAAAATATTACTTTTAAATCGTAAATATGCCTATATGTTTACTTGCTGGTGAATTTGATTTGATCACTGGAACAAATCTGTAACTGGTACGATTGAAACTTTTAATGTTGTGCGTAAAAAATCAGTCTTATCCGGGCAGCGTACGAGGACTGGTTCCCCTTCAGCGATCAAACAGCGCTCGAAAAACACTTCTACAAAAATGTCTCCATCCTAAGGACAAATATTGTTGTTGTGCATAAACTATATGGCATTAGTACTTTCATTTCGTACATGCAAACCAATTTTACTCTTTTGACGAACTGCTTACCTCTGCAGAAATTCCGTAATCTGCTATCGATAGAAGGGAATGCACTCTGCTCTATCAAACAAACAAAATGGCTGCGCCCATGCCAGGTACACGTGTGGTCACTCTATAGCCAGAACATGTTATCCATTATTCACAAACATTTTCCGCATAACCTGTCGACACACTGGTTGTCTCCCTCGATTCGGCACCGCTGGTCAGCGGTAGCGAATCGAGGGATACAACCAATGTGATATGTCGATTTATCATTACGCCCTTTTTTGTATCGGACACCTTTAATTGCTCTAATTGCAAGCGATCACGAGGGACACTAATGTGAAATTAACCTAATAATCAGCTGAAATAATGTGATGTAGATTACACGATGCTGTCTTCTATACGCCTGTTACAGTGGGTATGCTTGGTCGTCTGAAAGATCAGCGTGTTGCTGTTGGCGAACGACTGACGTTGGCACTCAAGTTATGGGAAGCCGAGTCAGAGGTGGGGCCCAACAAGTACCAGATAATTGTTGATTCTGTTGTGGGCATTCTGGTGAACAACAAGAAAAGGTTTGTTGAATAGTATGAGATATTTCCAAATCTATTCTGTAACGTACAATATGTAGATCTATGTGCTCCACTTTAATTTCGGCAACTGCGAGTGGCAGTGGATTCAGTTTACTGTTTAGACAACACAGTCTCTGAAGTGGCTCACCTTCCTATGAGGACCCATAGCTCCTCATACAGTTTCAGTGTGTGTGATGTGAAACATCTAGGTCATATTTTCCATTGGAAATACTGGGATCTGTCTGAAACTAAACATAATTGGGGCTGCTGGAAAATATTTTGAACATGTTTTGAGCAATTGCCTGTATGAGAGATCACCAGCTGTCAATAAAGAACTTCATTTTGGTGAACATATACCCACCTAAATGATGGTCTTTAATGACAGGTGACACTGTTTTTTTCTCCTCATGACCTGTTTATTTCTTGAAGAAAATAGTGGTTGATCATTACCAGACACTGTACAATAAATATCTATTTATTATATACTTATAAAAAAGTTATATTAAGTCTTTTCAGGAAACTCTGCATTGTGTGTCCTGTTCTGAGAATGAGCTTAGTTTAACCTCCTTGTTCATGGAGAAGTTAGTGTAACCAGTGCCACAGGGAAGTGCGACTTGGATAAATCCCTGCTTGTGCCAACCTGTGACAAGTAGTAGCCCGATTATCAAATCCAAATTTCACAAGTGCTCACACCGACTTGTTCAGGCTACTGGAAACAAATTAAGGTTCCCAGATTTAACTTGGATGGTAGTCCACATGGCCAGTAAGGCCTTTGAACATTTCGTCCTCCCTGGTTACAGTGTGATAAAATGCCAGGCATTTGATCTCTTTATTGGCAGGGGAGGGGGGTGGGGGGGGGGGTGTCTCCGAGTACTGTAGCTTTCCTCACCATTACATTTTTTTGTAAGTTAGGTCAGGTGCTGCTGCACTGCAGCATCACATCTTCCCTGGTGATGGCAGCCCAAATTTTCACTTGTGGGACAGTGAAGTTGTAATCAAGTTGTAACATGTTTGATGGTCTGTGCTGATTAACCCATATCATACTGCTCAAGGCTAAACGCTTCAAATTTGTACACTGCCATATGCAGGCTACATTATAGTACATACAGATAAGGATATAGACCAATGGCTTTAGTTCAAGGGTGGTGCCAGAATAGCTTGGCACCTAGAGGCGCCAAGCTATTCTGGCACTACCCTTGCACTAATTTAGTCAAAATTATTTCACACACTTGTGTATTTTGAATCATAAGGGTTAATTTGATTCTTATTCTATGTCGAACAGAAATGAACTGACAGACAAAGAAAGGACGAGTGTTTGGGAAACTCTGTGCCATATTCTGGGGGGCACTCTGACCAGGAGTACAGACAGTGCTGGGACCGGGAGTGCTTTTACCATCAGACCAGCTCTGGCACAGGTATGAGTTGAAGTTAACGCATCAAACCCCAAGGCCGCATTTCCTAAATTTTGGAGGTGTCACCAAATGACTATGTACCAGTTGCAGGAGACGGATCAACCAAGGTAGTGCCAGATTAGCATGGTTTCATCAGGCAATCTTGCACTACCCTTAAATTGTCATGTTAGATCCATTTCCTGCTATACCGTCACATGCTCATTTTACATACACTGTATGTTGTGGTTGTTGTTGTTGTCATTGTCATGTACATGTATACATGTATACAGACACACTGTATGATACAGGGTGTTTGTTGCTGTGGTTGATGTTTGTTGTTTCATTTTTTACCCTACCTGCATCAGCATAATTTTGAATGACACATCTTTCAGATTTGAACTGAAGAAATTTAAAGCATGTGATTATCCTACAGTTGAATTTTTGGCTCACATGCGAAGCAAAAGTGAGTCAATGTTCTTCTGCCAGTGGTCGTCCGTCCGTCTGTCGTCTGTCCGCCGTCATGCGTGGTAAACTTTAACGTTGGCATTTTCTCAGAGACTATTCAAGGCACAGTCTTCAAACTTGGCCCAAGGATACTTTGTATCAAGACCTTTCTAAGCATACCAATTTGAGTGACCTCTCCTAAAGGTCCAGGTCACAGGCGATCAGGAAATAGGTAAAAAATAGCCATATTTTGACAAAATTTATTTTTTCTCAAATACTATTCACAATTTCAAACCCAAACTTGGTACAAAGATACCTGGTGGTAAGACCTTTCTATGCATATATTAATTTGGTTGACCATTCGGAAAGGTCAAGGGTCACATAAGATCAGGAAATAGGTCCAAAATAGCCATATTTAGACAAAAGATGTTGTTTTTTTCTCAGATACTATTAACAACTTCAAACCCAAACTTGGTACAGAGATACCTGATGGTAAGACCTATCTATGCATACTAATTTGGATGACCCCTCGGAAAGGCCAAGGGTCGCAAGAGAACGGCAGATGTGTGTAAAATGCCAATTTTTGATAGAATTGTATGTATTATCAACATTTATTCAAACTTATCAATTAAATTTGGAATAAAGGTAGCCGATGATAAGACCTTCCTATGTATACTAATTTAGTCAACTCATCGCAAGGGTCATGGTGGGTTCACATGTGAAAAATGCTTAAATTTTGCTGGTGCAGAAGGATAGTTTGTAGTGAGACCTTTCTAAACATAACAGTCTGAGTGACCTCTCTCATAGGTCAGACAACTTTTCACTTCTTCTGTCATGTTGTATGTTATTACAGTCATGTTGTCAAGATTTGTCATTTTGTGAAGATCTATTACATACTTGGAAACCTTAAAATCCACATAAGCAGTCTGGGACATGATCTAGTATTGTGTGGTTGTGTGTGGGGAGAGGAGGGGGGGGGGGGTGCACGTGAGCCTTGATGGCTTTGCCACTCTTGTTCTTTTTTTTTGGAAGGTCTTTCATGTCATGAGCTGGAGGTCGATAGGTGATGATTATGTACAGGTCAACCTCAGTATTATTCATTCCAGTATAGTGTATACCACTGTATTAGATATAACGTGCGCAGGACTCTGACTTCCATGGGGATGCCCAGTGAGCAAAAGGTCCTCAGGCTGATATCAGCCTTAGCTGGCCTGCGTACAGCCATGTGCAGGCCAGCTAGGGCTTAACCCTTTTTGCCCCAGATCCCTACAGCAGGATCTAAGCTAATCTGGCACTATCCTTGAATTATCATGGTCAAGCCATATCCTGCAACTGGTACATAGTCTTTAGGTAACAGTTAACACCTCCAAAATTTGAGAAATGGGACCTTGGGGCTAAAATGGTTAATGTCGGCTGAAGGACCCTTTGCTATTCCAATGGTTTTTCTTACATCTCAGTAAAATTGGCACTACAAACATGCGATCGCAGCGAATAACGCAGTCTGACTTTATGGCTGCTGGCTATCGCAATATACTGAAGCGGATGGGCATTGTTGTCATTTTTGTCTCTAGCTATTAACTAGGAAGTGAGTGATCATTGATTTTCCTTGTTTTGTACATGATGTAATGATTCTCTACTTGCCTGCTTTCAGCCGTAAGCAGGGAGGACCAAATGGTCTTAAGACCCTCGTGGTCACTTAGACTAAGACCCTCGTAATCACTTGGATTATCATCCAAGGGTAATCTGGGACCCTGAATTATTCTCTTGTGGTCCAAACAGTTTCATGTGTAAAGAAAGATACACTGAAATTTTCTTTCACCATCTGGGCAGCCAGAAACATAACTTGACCTTGCCTAACAAAAATAAGTCTCATAAAAGTCATAGTTTTTGGTGATGGGTGAGTGGATTTGGTCATCCCTGCCATAAGCATGGGTGACAGTGTTTAGTCCTGGAGACTGATTCACCTTTTCCAAAATCTCAAAAAGCTGAATTTGGTTCAGTCAGCCTGTGCCATCTGCAAGAGGCATAAAATCTCATGAGCCCCTGCATCTGCAGGGGCTCATGAGAATTTAAGCCTCTTGCTAGCATAGATCGGCCACAGTTACATCAGTTTATGTCTCTTGCTGACCATGGGGCATATTCATTCCATGGACCGTTTTCAGTCATTTCAGTTTTTTGCACTGTCATCCCTGAGTAAGTCTATACTAACAGGCGGGGGGAGCTGGTGGGCTCGGTGGCAGAGCCGTCAACTCTCATCTGAAAAGTCGCGGGTTTGACTCCAGCTTGGGTCAGAATTTGTTCAGACCCTATTCAGTGCTCTGTCTTTGAAGTCACCCGTGTGGTGGACAACAGATGTTAAGCCCTAAATGTTTAACATTTTCTGTACCCAAAGGCCAGCAAAGACTTTGTCCTTTGTCTTAAGGGTCATAGTTATACTCTAGAATTTTTTATTTTTTTCCAGGTTTTTGTGGACACTCTGGAGACATTTTTATCAGAAGAAATTGCCACAGCTGAAGAGTCGAATCTTGGGATCCTCAGTTCTGTCCTAGGCTCCTGCAGTGCCATTCTTCAGTCTTCTGCTCTCTCCTATGTACTGACTACCAGGTTTGAGATACTGGTCAGTACACCTTCTTTTTATATTTGTTGGTTTTTTTTCCCCTTTTTTTGGTCATTTTCATGCATGTTGAAACTTGATATACACCAACTCTCTCCGCCCTGCAGAACCCCAACCCTCCCCACCCCACCCCACCCCACCCCACCCCTTCACCGCTGACCCCCTCCCCACCCACCCTCCCCTTTCACCTCCGCCCAACCCCTCCCCTCTGCCATCACTCCACTTCCCTTCCCAGGCCAACCATTCACAGCCATGCATCACAGCATATCACAGCAAAGTTTTTTTTGTAATGTTAGTTGCCGTGTCACACATCACACACAACAACACTAAAACTCGAGAGGCACAAATCATCATGATCCCCCCTGCAGCTGCAGGGGGGCTCATGATGATCTCAGCCCCTTGCTGTTTTCATTTATAACCATGCACCTTTGCAAAGAGGGTTATCCAGCATTCAATTTGCTATGGTGTTAGAAAGAAAACTTCTAGTGACGGTTTTATGTTATGATGTGAAAATTTTGCTCATAATCATTGTGTTCGCTGCAGCATGTACCATCCTCCTATCGGTTGTACAGTTAAGCTCAGATGAATACTGAATGTCAAATGAAATGTGGGATTTGAATGAGGCCACTGCTTGCCAGCAAGAGGCATGAATTCTCATGAGCCCCTGCAGATGCAGGGTCTCATGAGAATTCATGCCTCTTGCGGACGGAGCAGGCTGGATTAACTCTTTCGAGATGTGTCGCATCCGGATTCGCGGCATAAAGCTTTATGCCGCGAATCCGGATGCGGCACGTCTCCAAAGAGTTAGCTTTCTTGTCCATGTATTCACTGGTACTGAGAGCAGTACTGGTGGATGCAAGCACAAGGGGGTTAATCGGTGCCATCTTACAGGTGTCGCTGTCAAGTGTGGTGTGCCAGCTGTGTGTGAAACTCCCAGCAGATGTCAAGTCATCACTGCATCTGTCAGACCTGCTGTCTCACGTGGCTTTACACCTGCAGCAGACCAGCCACAGGTGTCAGTTTAGTCCGTCACAGGTGGGTTATGTTTCCCTGACGTTTTAGATTGTCAATAAATGCCCGTTCCTAGTTAGCCCAAAGCCCTGACAAATACAAAATATGTATGCATAAACAATTTGCTTATAGTTCTATGAAGGCTACATTACGGATTAGGCGATAGATCAACCATTTTAGCTCAAGGGTGGTGCTGGAACATCGTGGCTTCTTAGACGCCAAGCTTTTCTGGCACCACCTTAAACTATCACGCTAGAACTGTGATGTAGTCTGCAGATTGCAACTTTAGGAATTACAACCATATGGGCTTAATGTGCAGTAATATTATTAGACAGTTATTGAACAAGTACCAGTTTGCAAAATGCCTGATGTGAACACTGTCTCATACTTTTAGTTGATGGATTTGTTTTCTGTTGTTTGTGAAGTCTTGATATTTTACTTATTGACCTAAAATTGGATCACTACTGGAATGCTTGAAAGAAAAAATTCCAAACAAAGATGAAACATGCATAGAAAGGACAAGTACAGCACACAGTTGTGTTCTACTTGTCTTTTCTAAGCATGTTTCTTTCTTTGCCGAGAATTTCCTGGCATTTTACACACTTAGCAGTCACCTGTTTGGTCTGAATTCTGGAATACTTTAACTCATTCAGCCTTACAGCCGTATTTCCCAAATCAGGAGATGGATCGACCATGATAATTCAAGGGCAGTGCCAGATTAGCTTGGCGCCGACAGGCGCCAAGCTAATCTGGCACTACCCTTGAATTATCATGGTCGACCCATCTCCTGCTGTAGTGCGTCAGAGCTTTGAGTATCTGTATTGTGATAAGATTGTTTCAGATGATGAGAAATATGGCAGTAAAGGAGTTAGCTGGCCAGCAGTATGCTCTTGCAGGGTTAATTACACTTCCTGTTTTCTTTCAGATACTTAACACTGTGGTTGACAAGCTTCTATTGCCTGTGATACACCTGGTGTATGAAACACAGACACAGTCAGAAACGGTCAAACTCAGAGATGCAGCGCTAAACCTGCAGGATTTTGTGCTGAAAACTGTGTTTCATGAGTGAGTATACGTTTGTTTGTTTTTTTTTGTTTTGTTTTTGCCTACAGCCCCAAGACTGAATTTACCGATTCAGCCCCGGGTCCCTCAAGCAGGAGATAGATTGACCATGATAATTCAAGGGTAGTGCCAGATTAGCTTGGCACCTAAAGGCACCAAGCTAATCTGGCACTACCCTTGAATTATCATGGTCAGTCCATGGTCAATCCATCTCCTGCAACTGGTACATAGTTATTAGGCAATACCTCCAAATTTGAGAAATGAGACCTTGGGGCTAAAAGGGTTAGTATTTTACTTCTGTTTGAGAAAGAATTAGGCCCAACTGTATGTCTAGATTGGAAGAGAAGCCACAACGATCCTTTCAGCACCCTTTGGCGATGGTGGCCCTTGTACCTGCATTTGTCTCTGTGTAGTTTTACAGTTGGATAGTGTATACTGATGCTTGTGTGTCTTTTCATACTATTGCTCTGTTTCAGAGGCCAGCACAAGCCATTCAAGGCATATCTGGACTCCGTTACCAAACAGGCGCTGAGTCAGCCATCAGAGAACGAAGTTAAGAATGCTGGTGACCAGTCAGCGACACGTCCGGCGAAACAGCCTGAGTCTTCGCAGCTACCTTGGGTCACCAGTAGTTTCTTCTCTAAACTGTTTGCCAGCTTTCAAGCACAAAGGGTTAGTATCTTCTGTGGGTATTCAATCATGACATGCTGCAGCTTTGTCAGGATCAAGCATGATAGTTTAACCCTTATCATTCGGAATACACCAGTGTGTGAAATAAGTTTGACTAAAATAGTTCAAGGGTAGTGCCAGAATAGCTTGGCATCTCTAGGCGCCAAGCTATTCTGGCACTACCCTTGAACTAAAGCCATTGGTCTATATCCTTATCTATAATGTAGCTTGCATATGGCAGTGTACAAATTTGAAGCTTTTAGCCTCAGTATGATATGGGTTAAAGGATGGTGCCAAGCTATTCTGGCGCCACTCTGAAACTATCATGATCGTTTTGTCTGTTCACTTGTTGTGTGATCTACACAGGACAGCTCCAAAATTTAGAAACAGAAATTCCTACCTCAATGCTCCACTTGTTGGGGAATCTTAGAGGCGACAAGCTATTCTGGCACTACCCTAGATGTCATGGTCATTCTGTCCAATGAGTTAGTGTGTAGTCTTCAAAGGACACCAGGAAATTTGTTTATCAAAGTGCTTAGTGTGCTTGGGCAGTTGGACTGTTGGCTTCCAAATACAGGTTAGCCTCTGTATTACACACTCCAGGATATCGCGGTTTCTAATGTAAAGTGCACAGGTCTCTGACTCCCACAGGGATGCAGGCTGAGCAGAGGTCCTCAGGCTGACGTCAGCCTTAGCTAGCACATGCAGAGCCGTGCAAGGCCAGCTAAGGATGATGTCGGCCTCAGGACATTTTGCTTCCATTTTTTTTCTTCATATCTCTATGCGAATTCAGCGCTGCAGTAATGCGGTCACGAATAACACGATCTGACTTAATGGTTGCTGGGTGCCAATGTATGTTGACTCTGAAGATCTCTATTTGTGTTCTCTCTTTTCTTTCAGAAAACAAAGAAGGGCTCTGAGGCTTCTGTGTCAGAGAAGGAAGCTGTTCTTCTTTTTCTGCCCTCATTTTTTAAGCATGCTGCTCATGTGTGGAGGTGAGAGTAACCCATTCATCCCTGATGCACTACAGCAGGAGATGGGTCGACCATGATAATGCAAGGGTAGTGCCAGATTAGCTGGGCGCCTGTTGGCACCAAGCTAATCTGGCACTATCCTTGAATTATCATGGTCGATCCATCTCCTGCAATAGGTGTTTAGTCGTTACATGACGCCTCCCAAATTTAGGAAATACCTGCGTCGGGCTGAATGAGATAAACTGTTTTGTCCTTACTTTTCAGAGTCATGTTCTTTCTTTCATGGATATTTCCTGCATTTTCATACTTGTTACCTTTTTGCTCTGGGTTTTAACCTGTGTATGTATGTCTAAAGGTTCCTTTCAGTGGTCAATGCACACTTTAGCCCCATCAATGACGAGGGAAAATGCAAACTTCACCCAGCTGCAAGAGGCAAAGTACCTCATGAGCCCCCGCCAATGCAGGAGCTCATGTGGTTCTTTGCCTCTTGCTGATCTTTGTCCTATTTTAGCTCCTTGCATTGATGGGATCATTCAGGGTTGAATTTGCCCTGTGGTCAAAGATGCAATTTCGCATGCACTGTCTTTGAAAGGGTTAAGAAAATGACCACAGCAAAGCTTCCAACTACTTGTTCATCTAAAAACCTATTGTGGAATTTTCTGCAGATCAGAAAGTTTTATGTTCAAGGGTTCAAAATACTTTTCAAAAGTATGGGGCCCTTCAGGCCCCCTGTTAGTAAAAGTAGGGGGCCCATCAGGGAAGTAAGGGGCTCATGAACCATTAGTCACACAGGTTAACTCATTCAGCCTGATGGCCGTATATTTCCAAAATTTTGGAGGCGTCATCTAATGACTATGCACCAGTTGCAGGAGATGGATTGACCATGATAATTCAAGGGCAGTACCAGATTAGTTTGGCGCCTATCGGCGCCAAGCTAATCTGGCACTACCCTTGAATTTTCATGGTCGACCCATCCCCTGCTGTAGTGCGTCAGGGCTGAATGGGTTAAAAATATAAACAAAATGTCTGATTCTGCAAAAGATTGGGTTTTTTAAATTATTATTTTGAAGGAAAAATTAGACAGAGAAAGAAATCTGCAAATAAACAAAACAAAACCCAGCGAAACATAGGAACTCTCCTTCGTGGAAGCGGCTTTAGCTAAAAGAAGAATAGCGAGCTGCAAACAGCAGAGTGAACGTATCGCGCTAGACCTGCTTTGCAGCAAAGAGAGGTTGATGCAATGCGTACTGTGCTAAAAATAGCCAGCCATGTGTGTTTGGTAAAAAGTTCCTGACCTGTGTCGGACCGCGCTGATGCGCTGAGTACCTTCTACCGCTGATTTGAGACAAAGTATGTCTGAAAAAAAGGGGGCACGGCCCCGTGGACATGAAAGTAGAGAGCCTAAGGCCAAAGTAAGGGGCTTTTTGTCCCGGGCCCCCGGTTATTTCGAACCCTGTGTTCATATATGGAGTATGCTTATTTCACTTTTCTTTCAGAAAATATTCACGGCAAAGCTTTCAAGTACTTGTTCATCTGAATACCTATGATAGAATTTGTGTACACTGATGAGTGAAAAAAACACAGCATCGTTCGAATCATAGGGAACACTGGAGTTTGTCCGATTCTTTAAAAGATGTTGCTTTTCTTTTGTTTTCAGTATAGGTCAGAAAGATTATGTTCCTCTATGACTATTTCAGTGGTCATTGCATGCTGTGCTTTCATAAAATCTCCACAGTAAAGCCTCTTGACACTTATTTTGGAATTTGTGTACACTGTTGATTTTTTTTTTTAAAAGTGATATTCAGGTCGAATGTTTCTGATGATTCGAATAGTGTCACATTTCTTTTGCTCATCAGTATAGATCAGAGAGTATAAGTTCTTATATGTGCTCATTTCACTGGTCGTTGCACACTTTACTTGCAGAAAATCTCCACAGATAAGCTTCCAGCTCCTTGTTCATCTGAACACCTATTGTGGAATTGCTGTTGATGGAGTAGAGAGTGTTGTTGATTCTGGCTGCGTCCCTACAGTTGCCACCCTCCTGACAGTCATGCATGATGCAAACGTGTACAATGTTGCTGCGGACAGGGCAGGAGGTGGGGCCCAGTTGAAATACTTTCGTCACATGCTGCAGGTGCTGCTCAAAGCTGACGTGTAAGTAAACATCTCTATAAAACTTGATTATACTGTATGTCGTTTGTTTGTTTGTTTGTAATTCCGACTTTCCTTGATTAACCCATTTAGCCCTGACACACAGCAGCAGGAGATGGATGGATCATGATAATTCAAGGGTAGTGCCAGATTAGCTTAGTGCCTGATGGCGCCAAGCTAATCTGGCGCTATCCTTGAATTATCATGGTAGATTTATTTCCTGCAAATGGTACATAAGCGTGAGGTGACACCTCCAAAATTTAAGGAAATACAGCCATGGGGTTAATTTGGAGGTGGCATGTCGACTATGTTGATCTTGGAAGACTTTTTTTATGATACCTCAGCGTGCAAAAGTCCATTGGCCCGACGTTGGCCCATCCATGTCCGTGTGCGGGCCAAGGTCGGCCTAAAGGCCTTATGCGCACTGGACTTATGCGGGCGGGACTCTGAAAAGACTGATGTCAGCCCAAGGATCTGTGCTTATGGGATGAAGGTCTTCTTTCCAGTTCATTGCAGACTCACTGCTCTGTGTGTGTGTGTGTATGTGCGTTGCTAATATGAGTTATCCCTAAATCTGAAACATGTCAAAGGCAGTAGGTTAAGCCCCATTATGATAATGGAAAAACAGCAGGTCACACCTCTATATAAGCAGGACTAACCCAGTAAGCAAAGGTCCTCAGGCCCATGACGGCCGAAGTGTGTCCGCTCTTGACCGTGTGCAGGCCCACTGGCCGTCATGGGCCGGAAGACGTTGTGCTCCTGGGGAAAGGGTAGCTTCATTGGATCACCCCAATCACTGCAGCAAGTGTCCTCGTAGCAGTCGGGCTGTTAACACCGGATAAGTACCTCAGACTGTGGATGTCAAAGAGGCAACTCCTTTAGAGCAAGAGATGTATATTCTCACGAGTCCCTGCGGCTGCAGGGGCTCATGAGAATATACGCCTCTTGCCGACGGGGGAGATGGATGCATAAAATCTGCGCAAAGTTTGACCCTACTACGATTCTGGGACAACCTCCTTTGACTCCTCTGCTAGTGATCCCGAATTCCGTGTCTGAGACCTCTGCACGCTGATCAACATTCACTTGAAGAAACAGATGTAAACAGCAATAGAGAATATGTAGAACTAACAAGACTGAAGAGACATAAATCCTCATGAGCCCCCGCAAATGCAGGGGCTGATGAGGATTTATGTCTCTTGCAGATGGGAGGGATTCGCCTTGTCCTGGCAGTTGAAGGGTTAACTCATTCAGCCCGACGGCCGTATTTCTCAACTTTTTGAGGCGTCATCTAATGACTATGCACCAGTTGCAGGAGATGGGTCGACCATGATAATTCAAGGGTAGTGCCAGATTAGCTTGGCGCCGACAGGCGCCAAGCTAATCTGGCATTATCCTTGAATTATCATGGTCGACCCATCTCCTGCTGTATTGCATCAGGGCTGAATGGGTTAATGTGGTAAATAAAAGTGTCTTGAATCTTGCTGTCTTTGTTGTCCAGGTCCAGCAGCCTGTGCAGTTGTCTGACCATCCTGTTGCAATTGAATCACCTGATACTGGAGATCAGTATCAAACAGGTGTTACAGCACACCTGTTCTCGCCTGTCACAGGTAAGATAACTAGAGATTAAATCATGCCGATAAAATGCACGCTTTTTATTGGTTGAACTGAGTGATTTATGTTGCGTAACAGAAATCAGGCATAATTTCATTTATTTAGACGACTTTCTCAAGGGGTTTTAATCTCAGAATCGCCTTGTTTTTTTCTCTCTTCAAAGTGGTGCAGCGCCACAGTTAGGTACCCGGGTATCTCTTAGTCTTACTTTACCCCGTCTCATTAATCGATCTTTATGTGGCATTGCAATAATATGGTCAGCAGTGCAGCAGAGACAGCACAGCCTTTATCATCAGACTTGACATGAGACAGCTTTTGTAACAGGTGGTGGTGTGCAATTTTGCACGTGCAGTTTTGACCTGCTTCCAGTGTCTGCAGGTGGTCTGTTTCCTTGCATTTTAGATGATTGCCGGTCTTCCTTTTGGTCGGGATTCCGTTATTCCATGTTTATTACAGCTGCCGCCTGAGATCAAAACCAGTGTGGATGTGTTCCTGGCGTCCCTCGTGTCGACATACTCTCAGCTCCACCAAGTCCCGAAGTGGTTCGGCTTTGTCCTTGACCTTAACGCTGCCTGTCCTCAGCAGCTGCCTGCAGCTATGTCCTTGCCTCGATTTACGCATCAGTAAGTGAAATATTTTGTAGAAAAATCAGATGTGGTGTGCTGCATTAACTCTTTACCCATTTAACCCCAAGGCCACATTTCGTAAATTTTTAGGGGGGGTTACCTCAAGACTATTTACCAGCTGCAGGAGATGGATCGACCACAATAATTCAAGGGTAGTGCCAGATGAGCTTGGCGCCTGAAGGCGCCAAGCTCATCTGGCACTACCCTTGAATTACCATGGTCAAACCTTCTCCTGCTGTAGAGCGTTGGGGCTAAATGGCTTAAACTCCCAGAACTAAATGACTTCCACTCTGTTGAATGGAAGTCTTTTAGTTCTGGGAGTTTAAGAGTTAATTTGATTCATTATTGTTTGTTTGTTTGTTTCAGACTTCTTGCAAAGACATTTCTCAGTTTCAGATGGGACCGTAGTAGTATTATCATGCTACGCAAGCAAATAATAGTCAAACCTGTCAAGGTGGCCACCTGTCTAAGCAGACCACCCATTGTTGGCCCCAGTCTTCTTTCTGTTACTGTGATCCTATGTACGGAGACCACATGTCTTTTGATAGTCCCACGGTGGTCTCATTATTTGATTGATTGTATAGAAAATTTCCTCACACTGAATTTGGTGTAACAAAAAGCAGTGTGAGACTATGTCATTTTTTTCCATGTCTGTTTCTTTTCCTTTTTTTTTTAAGTGATCCCATGATCATTTAGAAGGTGTGGCAGGATCAATTTAATGTCATTTCATAAGAACAATACATTATAATTTAATAAATGTTTTCACATTTGTATTTTTTCCAGGCTTCATGAGGTGATTCAGTCTTTGCCACCGACAACAGCCCTTGACACCTGGAGCAGGCTTGTGGCAGATATCACTTCTGCTTTTCAAACTGTTGTACAGGGAAAAGAGGATGGTAATTGTTGTTAACTCAGTTCACATCATTTCTTTTACTGAGAGGATCCAAGTCAGGCTGATCCTGCCAGCAAGAGGCATAGGTCCTCATGAGCCCCTGCATCTGCAGGGGCTCATGAGGATCTATGTCTCTTGCAGATGATATAACTGGATGAGCGGTGTGCATATTATTTTGTGTCGTCAGTCCATTTAACCCCACGCTGCATTTCCAAAAATAATGCTGTAGGTGTCACCTAATGACTGTACCAGTTTTTAGGATCGACCATGATAATTCAAGGGTAGTGCCAGATTAGTATCATAATCTTTTTACATACCACTACAATTTCCATTAGCGGTATCGATGGCTGGAGGCAGAGGGTTAATTCGAGGATATTTCCATTTTCAGGAGATATCACCAACACAGAACAACTTTGGAGTATTGCACTGTTATATCGTGAGTTTGTCAGCCATGTCCGTCTGTATGACTCAAATGTGACCACTCGCATGACAGACAAAATGCAGGCTGTACAAGACGACATGGAGCAGAAGATACTGAAGCCAGCATTTGAGGGAATTCTGAACAAAAGAAAGGTGTGTGCCATATGGTTACAGAGAAATAAATAAAATTGTATAAAAATGAAGACTGCATATGTGTTCTTTATTTTTGCATAATTTTATTAATTTTCTGCAACTGTAGTTTGCTGCATTTTTGTATTCTTGGAGTTTTATATCAGGGCCTCCATTGGTGAAGTTCTTGTGTGGAATATTTTAGCTGATTGAGCTCTGACACACTACAGCATTAAATGTGGATTTACCATTCTTGTTCAAGGATGGTGCCAGAATAGCTTGGTGCCTGTCGGCTCCAAGCTATTCTGGCACCACCTTTGAACTATCAAGGATTTTGGTCAGTCTATCTCCTTAACTTTATAGTAACAGTAGTATTCTTCTTCACCAGATTTAGAGCCAGGTCCCATTTAGAACGTTTAAGGCTCAGCAAATTTGGGGATTTTGGCCTCAGAGCTCCGTGTTTTAAGAAATTAAGTTGCACATAATTTGTTTTGTTTTTCAGGACATATTGCTCTACCGATCCTGTCTGTTGTTGGCCTTGTGCCTGGGGAATGTGAAACTAATGCTGGCTCTGTACAGAGCAAGTGGAGCCAGTCAGCAGCAGTTTCGTATCACGTCTGCAGACTTTCCATTCTCCCTGAAGCTTCATGATCTATTTAGCAAGAAGAAGTCTGTTTCATCCGATGCACTTGTTAGAATTCTTATGGTAAGTTTTCCCAAAATAATTTGAAGTGAATTTCTTAGAAGTGATTCAAGCGAGGGTTCTCACCATGAGTAAAACAAGGAAAGTGAGCACCTGTCACACTGGCTGGCCTTGCTACAGTAGAATCCTACCATGCTCACTGTGACGAGTCACAAACAACTGCTTCTACCTAGCTTCATTCTCAAGCACCTAGTTTTCTTCTGTCTAAATAATCCACCTGTGGTTTAATTGTCATAATCGAGCTTTAAACAAAGTACCGGTAGCTGATTAATGCTGAATATATATATATTTAAAAAAAATAATAATAATACAAAACTGTACAACATTCACTTATCAGAATCAAGAATGAATCTAACAATATTTTGAGATTTAAAAAAAAAAAAAAAAAAAAAAAAAAGGTTTCTCGTGTGTGTGTGCTTTACAAATATTTTTGGGGGGGTATATCATTGCAATAAACTGCAGTAAGAGGCAAGCGCCATTATTCTAAGCCTCTGCGGCGTAGGCTCATGAGAAGCTGTACCTCTTGTTGATAGGGATAGTGTAAGTCCTGACTAGCAAGAGGCATAGATTCTCATGAGCCCCTATATCAGCCGGGGCTCATGAGAATCTATGCCTCTTGCAGATGTCAGGTAGTGTCTGCACAAGCAGATGGGCTACCCATGAACTATGGTCTTAGAGTGCTTTCACTTTCAGACCTTGTGAGCTTAACTCATTCAAGGCATCTCTAGCAATAGCTACGGAAGTGTCGTATAGCATTGCCGCTGGCAACGCTATACGACACTTTTGCAGCTATTGATGCGGGGCACCTTGATGGAGTGAAAAGTTACTCTTGCGTGTGCTAGTGTCTGAAGTAATAGACTCTTTGTATTTGCAGGATTCTCTCACAGCTCAGAAGCTTCAAGTCCTTGAACAGGAGGAGACGATGCAGGAAGATGTCGAGCTAGACCTGCAGAGTTTTCTGGCATTGCATAAAGGAGCAGACAGAGACACACTTAAGGCAGAGTGGGATGGCAGCGTATGTCAACTTTTCATGTCATACCGCATGCAAAAATGTGTAAATCTTGAGAAAATGTGGATTTCACGGATACAAAAGTCAACCCCTTCCTTGTTTTATGTTAGAATATTTGAACTCTTGCTTGTTTCAGTGACCTGTTAGAAAGGTCAAGGTCACAAAGGTCAGATTAATCATATAGATCGGTCATGCACGTGAGCCTTGAGGGCTTTGCCATTCTCGTTTAGCTACTTCTGATTTCTGTTTCGAAGAAATGGTAAAACATTTTGTTAAATCCTGATAATGCAGATTGAGTGTCTTTTGAGGCTCTGATGAACAAGGTCACGTAAGGTCATTGATCATGTGCAGTTTTATTGCATATGAGCCACGGTGGCCTTGCCATTCTAGTTTCATTTCATTTGATTATTATTCACCCCAATGTGCATGCAACCACTAGTAATGTTTACAGTACAATCATGCTGGGGATAATTTTACTTATTCATAAGAAACATTTCTTTCTTTCTAACAGATGTCTAGTGTTGACGAAGAAAAGTACCTGCTGGCAAAGCTGCGCCTGTTTACCCACAAGTCTGCACTGCTGCTTCCTGTCATGGTCCAGAAAAATGGCACTGATCTGCCTCGGTTGATTGTGGAGATTTTCGCCCAGTCCAGTGATGGTGGCACTTTACCTGGGGGAAGGTATGTGGCAAGTCATGTCAAAGCATTGTCACTGATTCACATGCAGTAATGACTTACAGTAATTTTAACTCATTCAGCCCTGACACGCAAGACATGAATCGAGCATGATAGTTCAAGGGTGGTGCCAGAATAGCTTGGCGCCCATAGGCGCCAAGCTATTCTGCACCACCCTTGAACTATCACGCTCAGTCTGTCTCTGGAATTGTAATACAATCCATCAGAGGGCAACTTCAAATTTGGGGATTTCGGTCCTTGGTGTAGAATGTTTTAAAGAGAAGTCTTAAAGTGTCACCTAATAATAATAATAATAAATAATAATACCGTTATTATATAGGCGCTTTTTCTCAATTTTTGGGCAAATCGACTCAAAGCGCCGCGAACTGAAACCCAACACACACACTTACGTAACAGACATGGATTTACGCCATTTAAGACAAACACAGTACAAGACAGACGAACGGCCAGTTCAGCTACTGAAGTTACAGAGATTTTTGATCGCTAGTATTTGAAATTTGTAAAGTGGCCTGAAACCGGTACCAAAGTGTGGGGGGTAGGGGGGTGGGTGGAAGAACTGGAATACCCGGAGAAAGAACCCCCGACGGTCCGCCCGAATTAACGGTGACACTTACCAGAGGAGAAAAGTCCGACACCGGAACCCGTTTTCGAACCTCGCACCTTTGGCATTGGTGGCAGACGCCTTAACCACTGCGCCACGGACCACCCCACCTGTCTTTAAAGACCATCATTTAGGTGGCTACATGATGACAGGTGGTCTCTCATAACAGTGGTTGCTTATAATGTGCTGCAGAACTAGGTCATACTGATATGAGGAAAGGCTGAAAGACAACAATGGTGCAACCAAACATTTTTTGGGGGTTGTAGCAACTTTGTTGCTCTGCAAGGGGAAATGTTGTATGCCTGCCTGGGGAAAGGCGTGTTGTCACAGTAAAGCACTAGTGTTGGCGGGGGAGGGGGGGGGGGGGGGATATGCATTGTCAGTATTTTTTTATTTTTGGCTCACGTGCGAAGCAAAAGTGAGTCAATGTTTTGGGCCAGTGGTCGTCCATCCGTCGTCCGCGGTAAACTTTAATGTTGGCATTTTCTCGGAGACTATTCAAGCCACTTTCTTCAAACTTGGCCCAAGGATACTGTGTGGTAAGACCTTTCTAAACATACTAATTTTGAGTGACCTCTCACAAAGGTCAAGGTCACAGGGTATCAGGAAATAGGTCAAAAATAGCTATATTTTGACATAATTTATTTTTTTCTCAAATACTATTTACAACTTTACACCCAAACTTGGTACAAAGATACTTATACATACTAATTTGGTTGATCCCTAGGAAATGTCAAGGGTCACAAGCGCTCAGGAAATAGGTGAAAAATAGCCATATTTTGACAACAGATGTTTTTTCTCAAATGCTATTCACAATTTCAAACCCAAACTTGGTACAGAGATACCTGGAGGTAAGACCTATCTATGCATACTAATTTGAATAACCCCTGAGAAAGGTCAAGGGTCACAAGGGCTCAGGAAATACGTCCGAAATAGCCATATTTTGACAAAAGATGTTTTTCCTCAAATACTTTTCACAACTTTTAACCCAAACTTTCTACAGAGATACCTGATGGGAAGACCTTTCTATGCACACTAATTTGGTTGATCCCTTGGAAAGGTCAAGGGTCACGAGAGCTCAGGAAATAGGTCTAAAATAACCATATTTTGACAAAAGATGTTTTTTCTCAAATACTATTCACAACTTCAAACCCAAATTTGGTACAGAGATACCTGATAGTAAGACCTATCTATGCATACTAATTTGGATGACCCCTTGGAAAGGTCAAGGGTCACAAGAGGCTGGCAAATGTGTGTAAAATGCTGATTTTTGATAAAATTGTAGGTATTCCCAAATATTTGCAAATTGTTCAACCAAATTTGGTACAAAGATAGCTGATGATAAGACCTTCCTATGCATACTAATTTAGTCAGCTCATTACAAAGGTCAAGTGTCACGGGGGGTTGACAGATGTGTGTAAAATGCTTACATTTTAAGAAAACATGGATTTTGCTGCTGCAGAAGCCAGCCCTTGTCACAAAGGTCAGACATATGTAAGTCAGTCATACATGTGAGCCATAATGGCTTTGCCTTTTATGTTATTTATTTATTTATTTTTATTTATATATTTATTTCTTTATGTATCAAGTATAAAGGGATGTACATGTGACGTTTTGTGAAAGAAAATTTTCATGTTTTCAGCTACACATCTCACAGTCTTGCTCAGCATCTGCTGCATGAGAACGTACTGGGAAACAGCAGAGAATTCTACCAGCACTTAGTTACCTGCGTATGGCAGCGATTCTCTCAAGGAAATCTGGCCAGGTACAGTGAACCCAGTTTTGGGCAGCCACCTTGTTTTCCAAGAAAATTTTATTCTGAAAAGTCAGGTGCTCTCTCAAGAGAAGTGGTCGAGGGCAAAAATGTGTTACCTGGCTGTCATTAACCCATTTCATACTGAGGCTAAAAGCTTCAAATTTGTACACTGCCATATAGCAAGCTAAACTATAGTACTTACAAATAATGATATAGACCAATGGCTTTAGTTCAAGGGTGGTGCCACAATAGCTTGGCGCCTAGAGGCGCCAAGCTATTCTGGCACCACCCTTGAACTATTTTAGTCAAGCTTATTTCACACACTGGTGTATTCCGAATGGTATGGGTTACACAGCATCATTTCCCTGCAACAGGAAGCGTATTTTGTTTTTGAAGTCTTAATTCATTCAACGACCAAAACTGTCGCAACTGTCCAAGGAACATATGGATACACACTGGTTTCAGCAGGAGGCATAGATCCTCATGAGCCCCCGTGGGGGCTCATGTGGATCTATGCCTCTTGCAATGCCTTTTTTTTTTTCCTCAGCACTGAAGAGGTTATGACAGGTGATGTCTCATGAGACTGGTCACTCATGACAGGTTTCGCTGTATTTGTTTTATGCCTACAGCCCTAGGAAGAAAAAGAAAGGCAGCGGAACCGAGGGATCGCAGTCTGTGTTTCAAAGCCTGGGAGAGGTTGGAGTCGACTGGACGGATCTTTCAAACAAGTAAGTCTTGAAAGCTGGCTACTGCCCAGCTCACAGAAAGCTTCCATGGGCCATGCAAGTCATGTTTCTGGGAGCCCGAATGCTGAATGCCAATTTTGCAACACAAATGTGACCCTCTCTCACAAAATCAGTCTTAACTCGCATTTTGGATGTTTTGACATATATACATTTCTGAAAACAACAATGTTTGCTGATTACTGTAATATATGACTGTATTGCTGTAGTGCAAAAATTGTGGAAGTTGTTAGTGATTAAAGTTGTTAAAGCCTCCGGCGGCCATTTTGAGAAAACAGCCTGTGAAGTTTCTGTGTGCAGCATAATTAGGGCCAAGGGCAGACTTTTACAATCATTTTTAACCTATTTAATGGCATTGTTCATGATAAAGATTTTAACCATACGATACTTTGGTGTATGTAGAATACATTTCTGCAAAAAAGTGAAAATGACCCAGATTGACCCCCACCACATATTATTGCGTGTAGCGCTGATTGGCTCCCTGCGAGTTAAGACTGGTTTCGTGAAAGAGGGTCACAAATGGACACAAAATTGTTCAGTCTAAAATCTGGACTTACTTTGATGGTACTCCCAGTGGCTATTATAGGGTCCTAGAACATTTCATCTTCCCTGGAACAGGGCTGATCAAGATCTATGCATCTAACAGATGAGTTGGGCTGGCTGAATACAAAGTGTCTACTTTACATTTTGACATAACTTCCTTCATTACAAAGATGTTTCATTTCTTACAAGATGTTTCATTTTACTTTGGTGTGCAGAAGTTGTTTTGTTCTGTTCTAGATGTGTACAAATGGCATCGAAAGCAAGCAACAATTTTCTAACAGACACTGATCTACTGTTGGCAGAAATGTCTGCAGAGAATAAAAGATTGATTCAGGTAAGAGAGTGCGTGCATGTGCATGAGTGTGTGTGTGTGTGTGTGTGGGGGGGGGGGGGGGGGGGGATGCATGTGTACACGTGTGCTTTCCTTTTTGAGAAATTGAAGAAATGTAAAAAAGAGACAAGCTCATTCTAGCTCTATCTCCCCCCCCCAACCCCCCACCCCCACCCCCCAATCCCTTCCTCTCTAAACCCCTAAATAAAACCTATAAAAATAATTAAAGAGCAAAAAATGTATTGTGCCCCCCACCCCCTCCACCCCTACCACTCCCGCAGGCCCCCTCCCCCCTGCCCCAAACTCCCAGTCACCCCCCCCCCCCCCCACACACACACACACCCACTTTCCACCCCCTAAAAAGAGATAACATTTTTTTTTTAATAGTAGATGAGAAAGAACATGTGTGTAACTGTGCAAGCCTCTAGTTCATGAGTCGAAGTATGTCGGAACAGCTGCCCTGTGAAGGCAAAAGATGCCAAGTTCTTTTTTTGTGAAAAGCTAAATATTCATTGTATTACAGTGGAAATCTTGCTTTTCACAACAATGGACTGACTGCCTTTTGCCTTCACAATTCAGATTGGTCCTTCACTATTACACTCAGCCAGAATTACTGAATTTGTGAGGTGTCTCTCTGGCTAAACCTTTAACCCATTACATCGTGCATCCTGAGGCTGACTTTTTAAAAAATTTGCTTATTGTCCTATGAAGGCTGCATTACAGTTTATGAGATAGATCAACCATTTTAGTTCAAGGGTGGTGCCAGAATAGCTTGGTGCCTCAGGTGCCAAGCTATTCTGGCACCACCCTTGAACTATCATAGTCAAACTAATTTCGTCTTATAATATCCGGGGCATTATACGGTATGTGTACATTAATTTTGTTCAGCTTAATAAGCAGCTACATGTTGAGTGCATTTTTCTCCCATGGTTTTCAATTTTCTGGATCTTTTCCAGCTGTTTCATCATCTGCCTCTTGCCCACCTCCCCTCAGGGTCACAGCTGCAGTGCATTCTTGGACTGCTTGCACTTGTGCTGCATCAGGATAGGGGGAGCTTTTTGCCACAAGATGTCGCAACTTTTGCTGAAAATCACGCCACCGCCCTTGGTGAAGCTGGCTTGGAGACGGTCTCTGGAAATGTTGGACTGGGTACAGGCATGGTAACAGTGGTAATAGACAGTTTGCTGAACCCCCATGTTCATGCAGCCACCGGTGCTGTTCACAAGGGGATTAACAGTACAGGCGATAAGGATGTGAGAAAGGGAGAGAATAAGGAGGCTGTGATGTCCAGTGGTGATGAGCTGTGCCGTCTGCTGGCAGAACTATTGGACGCCAGCGCTGGGACATCGGTGTTTAGGTGTGTGCGCCCACATCTTCTGCTCCAGAGGCTGGAGGAGATGTGTTCCCAGGTGAGACATCCAACTCAAAGAATAGAACTACACTAGCTGCATTAGCTCAAGTGTGGTGCCTGATTATTCGTGCACCTGTAGAGTGTTCACCCCATTGCAGTATTTTTCAAATTTTGGAGATGTCACCTAATGACTGTACCAGTTTCAGGAGGTGGATCGACCATGATAATTCAAGGGTAGTGCCAGATTAGCTTGGCGCCTTCAGGCGCCAAGGTAATCTGGCACTACCCTTGAATTATCATGGTCGATCCATCTCCAGCTGTAGTGCATTGTGCTAAATGAGTTAAGGAATGGAGATGCAGTAGTTGCAGTAGCTCAAGTGTGGCGCCTGATTATTCGTGCACCTGTCGAGTGTTCACGTTAACCCATATAACCCCATGGCACTTGCCAGTTTATTTCCTCAAAAACATTACCGATGACATGACTGTGTGGAAGTGTCTACTACTTACTCAATTTTAGCCTAAGAACCTGTTGTGTTACCACACAACACAACCCGGGAGGCACTCAGGGAACCCCCAGAGGGGCTGAGAGTTGTCTCCCGTTCCTGCCCATCTGGTTCCGAGTCACGTGGTGACCAACCAGTCATGCTACTTAGCTCACACTGTGCAGGCGTGTTTCTGTTAGCCTACGGACTTTGACTTTGCTTGGTGGGACCGGTTCGTTTCGCCGGGTCCTCTTGTCTCGTCGGTTTGGACTTCTGCTTGCACTGTCCCTGCCTGTGCCCGGTCGGGCTGCTGTGTTCCCTGAGTGTTTGGCTACTGGCCTTTTCTGCGCCCTTGGCTTGCTTGGACTCCACGGTGCTGTCTTGCTGGGACGCCGCCTGCTTCGCTGAGGGTTGTATGGAGGTTCCTTCCCCTGTCCCCGCTCCTACTGAGAGTTGCCAGGTACTGACCTGCATGCAGTGCGGCGAGTTTCAATGGCCGTCAGGCAACCACAAGGTCTGTCTCACCTGCGCTGGATGCTTCTCCGACCACGCTTGTGACACCTGCTCCACCTGGCCTGAGCTGCGCTGGTCACAGTTATGGAGCTTTTACAGGCGCGAGTGCCCGACACCGGTGTGTGATCCTTCTACAGTCGAGGCGCCCCGTAGGAACCAGCGGGCTTGGGATGCGCCACGCGCCATCCCGTGTCCACTGTCAGTCCTCGCTCGTCTCTATTGGAAAAGTCCGCTGACTCTTACGGGGAGTCGCCTAGCCGAAAGAGAGCCCGCCTCACTGAGCCTGGCTTGAAGAGACCTGTATCCACACGTCCCAGAACTTCGGGCAGTTCAGAGCCCTCACGCTACTCCAGCTCTTCCAGACGCTCGCGCTCACCTATTGTCGATTGCAGGAAGGACCACATTACGCGCTGCACTAGCAGGCGCAGCCCCCACCACTCCTTGGCCTCGTCGCGCTCGACCCACCCTCGGACGTCATTTCATCGACCGGCCTCCCGCTCGTCTTGTCCCTCCCCTCCACGCTCGACGCGCCGCCCTTCGCCCTCTCCTCGATGGCGACCTAGTAGGAGCCCCCCCCCCTCAGGTTCTTTGGCACTGTTCCCGTGGTTGCAGCTGCAGTCGCTCCCCCCGCTCCGGATGCCCTTTCCGCGTTGTCCAGCCTTCTCCTCGTCGTGTCTCGCCGCGGGCACCTCTCCATCCTCGCCTGCAGAGCCCCCTTCAGACTGGCTGTTTCCCCTCCACTTCTTCCGGCCGCCGGGACTTGGCCGTCGTCGCCGCTAGCCCTTGTCAGCGCTGTCAGGTTTCCCCCCTTCTCCCGCGTGATGACGAGGCCCTGAGCCTCCTGGCCGAGGACTCCATCTCCGCCCTGCTGGGTGGGCTTAGCCGCTCCCCTTCTCCTCGCTCCCTCTGTTCGGACGCCTCGGACTCCCCCAAGCTGGCCTCATCTTCGCGTGCGGGCACCGTGCTCGCCTTGAATGAAGCTGCTCGCCTCATCTCCGCTGCACTCCCCGTGGACCCCTGCCCGCCGTCCCCTCCGCTCAAGAGGAAGGTCTCTGCGTTTGTCGACGCTGGATGGCAGGTGAAGAGGTTCAAGTCACTTCCGCAGCCCCCCGTCTTTCGTGACCTGCGCAACACCTTTTCAGCTCACCTCCTAGCGGGTTCCCGGGGCGCAGAATTCTTCTTGAACCGTAGGTGGCCAGCTGGTCTTGACATTGCCTTTCGTCAGGACTGGTACTCGGGCCATTCCCAGGCGTTCACCTGCCCTCTTCCCGCCTTGGACCCTCCGGCCTTAGTTCAGGCTGGCGGCGCCGCCCTGCTGAAGCGCTCCCTTCCCCGCCGACTCGACAAGACTGCCTCGCTCGTCTGCAACACTTTGGCTTGCTCGGGGTTCCTGGAGCTGCTTACCCAAGCCTTCGTCCACCGCATCGGACACCTGGCACCCCTCGTTGACGCCCCTCCTAGGAGACCTACTAGCTGTCGCGGAAGTGGCCAACCGGGCGGCGTATCACTCTTCAGTCAACGCCATGGCAGCCGCCTCCAACTGCGACCTGTTGCGTAGGGATGCTGTGTTGCTGGCCTGCCCCGGAATGCACCCTGACCTGAGGACTCAGCTGCACTGTGCTCCCCTTGGTGGTCCCCTTCTCTTCGGTGAGACCTGGCAGAAAGTGAAGGATGCAAACTTGGACCGTTGGCCTCGCAGGACAGCTCCATCTCACTTTCACGCAGTCCGCAAGGCAGTGGGTCGCGCCCTGCGGAACCCCAGACCCGCCGCGTCTTTCGCCCCCGCGCCTCCGTGGGCCCCACGTCGCTGCTCTGCCTTCGGCTGCCCCGGTCCTGTTAGCTCCCATGCCCCCGCCTGGCCCTGTCCTGCCCGTCACCCAGGGCGCGCGCGGCCCACCTGACCTCTCCCCTCTACTGCCTCTGCCGACGGCGCCGGGGTCTCTGGTCGGCGGGAGGCTCGCGCTGTGCAGCGAGGAGTGGCGCTCGCTGTTCCCCGACGACCCCTGGATCTGTCCATAACCGAGGGCCTTCAGATCGCCTTTCGCTCCCCACCTCCGCTTCGTCGCTTCCCGTTGTGGACCAAGGTGCCGTCCGACGAGCTCAAGGCCAGCGCTCTGCGCGGAGAAGTCGCCGCTCTTCTGCAGAAGGCCGCCACAGAGGTCGTGTTGCACCCCGACTCCCCAGCCTTCTACAGCCTTCATGGTACCCAAACTGGGCGGCAAGTGGCATCCAGTCATGGATCTCTCGGCGTTGAACGTGTTCATTGTGGCCCCGTCCTTTCGCATGGAGACTTCCAGGGCCCTCAGAGCCTCCGTACAGCCCATGGACTACGCGGTCAGTCTGGACCTGTCCGACGCTTAACTCCATGTCCCCATGCACCCTGCCTCCAGGAGGTACCTCCCCTTCACCTGCAACAGCGTAATTTACCAGTTTCAGGCCCTGCCATTCGGTCTCAACCTCAGCCCCTGGGTTTTCACCCGCATCATGGATGCAGGTGTGGCCAAGGCTCGACAGTCATCTTCCAGTCCAATGTCGAACTACCTCAACGACCTCCTCCTACGCAACCAATCGGAGGCTGACCTGACAACGGACAGGGATGCACTGATATGGCTGTTGTCGCGGTTGGGTTTCTTAGTCAACGCCGGCAAGTTGGACCTCACAACCTCACGCCGCTTCGTCCACCTCGGCATGGAATTCGCCACCGACCTCAACAGGCTGCGTTTGCCGGAGCCTCGGATTCGGAAGTTAGCAGCCCTAGCTGGCCAAGTAGCCCAGCAGGACGCAGCCTCCGCCAGTGTCTGGCTTCAGCTTCTCGGCTTGATGAATACAGTGGCGGATCTACTCCCCATTGGTTGTCTCTACGCCCGGCCGCTACAGCTGCACCTCCTGCTTCACTGGCGTCCGTCCTCCAGTGATTTGGCCGCCGTGGTGCCCGTAACTCCGATGCTTCGCCCCCATCTGCAACTTTGGATGGACACTTCGTGGCTCGCTTCAGGAGTACCCCTGCTCTCTCCGCCCCCCCCCCCCCCCCCCCCACCCCCCCCCCCAGTTCTCCCTGTGTGTCGACGCAAGTCGCTCCGGGTGGGGTGTCCACCTGCTGCCGCGGTTTATCACGACGTCCGGCCCCTGGCCTCCAGAGCTGGCGGACAGACACATCAACTGGTTGGAGCTGCAAGTGGTTTGGCAAGCCCTCATCGCGTGGGAGGAACATCTCAGTCACCAGGAGCTGCTCGTCCTCTCCGACAACGCGACAGTGGTTGCCTATATCCAGAAGCAAGGCGGGACGCACTCCCCCGATCTATGCATGCTCCTCTACCGTCTGATGCGCTGGTGTGAGGACCGCAACATTTCTCTCCGAGCTCGACACATCCCCGGCCACCTGAACGTGTGGGCCGACTCTCTCTCCCAGCGCGGCCAGTTGCTACACATGGAGTGGACGCTACGCAAGGACATCTTTCAGATGATCTGCGCGCACTGGGAGACGCCTACGATTGATCTGTTCGCCACGAGGTGGAATCACCAGCTTTCCCTCTTCATATTTCCGATCCCCTGGCCTGGGCAGTCGATGCGCTCTCCATCCCGTGGGACGGTCTCATCGCGGATGCGTACCCCCCGACAGTCCTTGTTCCCAAAGTCCTCTCAAGCTTCGAGGATGCAATGCGGTCGTCTTGCTGGTTGCCCCGTTCTCCTGGAACCGGTCCTGGACCACCGACCTCCTCAGCCTCGCCACGGGCCCCTCCCTGCTGCTATCCATGCTGAGCACGATGCTCAAGCAGCCCCGCCAACCGCTGTTCCACCCGTGCCAGGAGCGCCTTCTCCTTCATGCCTGGAGATTGTGTGGCGAGCCCTCACCACTAGAGGCTTCTCGAGTGCAGCAGTGGAAGCGATCGCTACAGCCCGCAGACCCTCGACTAGGCGCGTCTATGAGGAAAAATGGCGAGTACTGTGCTCCTGGTGCGATGACCAGCGCCTCTCCCCCACCGAATTGACTAATCCCCAGCTTGCGGACTTCTTCCTCTGGCTCTTCGGAGACCAAGGGTTAGCCCCTATCACCATACCTGTCCATGATTGCCGACACCTACCAGCACCTCTGCCGCCCGGACCCTGGCGCCTGTAAAGACATCGCCGACCTTATGACTCACTTCGGCCTGCAGCGTCCAGTGCCCCGCTCACTCATTCCTCGCTGGGACCTTTCCTGGGTACTGACGTGGCTAAACTCTGCCAGATTTGAACTGCTGCCTTTGGCCCGCTTCGCGGATGTGACTGATAAGACATGCTTCCTGTTGGCCCTTGCCACGGCGGCCCGAGTTAGCGAGCTACACACGCTCTCAGCGCGCCCTGCCTGCCTGCAGTTTAGAGCGGATGGTTCCGTGCAGCTGCTCATGTATCCTTGCTGCCTTCCTTGCCAAGACGAGGTCTCCTTTGACCGCGCCACAGGTGATCACCTTACAGCCGCTGTGGGCTACGAACTTTTCCCGGGAGACCAGGCAACGAGATCCTGTGCACGCCCTATGTGTTTACCTACGCCGAGCCAAAGCCGTCCAGAGAGGACGCTCACGCCTCTTTCTACCTTTAAACCCCGGCAGAACTGACATAACAGCCCAGACGATATCTTCCTGGCTACGCTGGGTCATATGGTCCGCCTACCAGGACCTCTCCCCACAGGGAGCGAAGAGGCTTAAGATACGCGCACACGAGGTACGAGCCATGGCCACGAGCGTTGCGTTCGACTGGAACTGCGCTGTCAAGGACATCGTGGTAGCCCTGGGCTGGCAGGCAGAATCGACCTTTGCCCGCTTCTACCTCCGGGATCTGGCAGACCAGTGAGACAACCTCGCACTGGTGGGGGACATCACTGCAGCGCAACACTCCCTCCTGCCGTCTCAGGTGCCGTAGGTACGCACTTAGCTAAAATTGTCGGGAGGTTGCGGCAGGGAGGATGGCTCTAACTATAGCCCTTGTGGGGGTTTTTGGGCGCGGCACCCTCCTCTTTATCGCAATTCTTCCACAGAGTCATGTCATCGGTAATGTTTTTGAATTCATTTTTCTCTGAAAGGTATTTTTTAAAAAAATACTTACCGATGACATGACTCGGAGGACCCTCCCACCTGCCCCGCTTGCCGCTGGTGAGCTAAGTATACTAACTGGTTGGTCACCACATGACTTGGAACCGGATGGGCAGGAACGGGAGACAACTCTCGGCCCCTCTGGGGGTTCCCCGAGTGCCTCCCGGGTTGTGTTGTAACACAACGGGTTCTTAGGCTAAAATTGAGTAAGTAGTAGACACTTCCTATTAGTCATGTCATCGGTAAGTATTTTTCGAAAAAATACCTTTTAGAGAAAAATAAATATTTCTCAAATTTTGGAGATGTCACCTAATGACTATGTACCAGTTTCAGGAGGTGGATCGACCATGATAATTCAAGGGTAGTGCCAGATTAGCTTGGCGCCTTCTGGCACTACCCTTGAATTATCATAGTCAATCCACCTCCAGCTGTAGTGCATTGTGCTAAATGAGTTAAGGAATGGAGATGCAGTAGTTGCAGTAGCTCAAGTGTGGTGCCTGATTATTTCTGCACCTATCTGGTGTTCACATTAATATGGGAGGCAAATACTGGAAATGAAAATTGCATCTGGTAGACGATATCAGTTTAACTAGAAACACCTTTTGTGTATGCTTGCACTGAAAGCGTATGAAGAAGCAAATGCATGATGGAATAACACTGAGAGTTGAGCATGAAGTTGTGCTGTATGTCGTAATACCTCTCGCTGTTTATTCGTACGCTAATATTGAGTAACAAACGTATTCAGATGCACTTGATAAACCTAGATTTGTTTACTGTAGTCTCTGCATTCAAGTTTTTTTGTGTGTGACAGTGTCATGCAAAGGAGAGGTCACCTCTAGGACGTTTGCTGAAGAAGGCTGTTTCTATGGTTATGGGTGACTTCCAGGCAGTGTTGGAACTTGGAGGGTTTGTTGCTGAGGTAATGAAGAAGACTGTGGGCGCACGTTAGCTGTGTGCATTTATGCTTCGACTATTACGAACCAGTATTCCATGTGTTTAGTCATGGGTGTTATTATCATTACAGTTTTTAATATTATGATTATTATCTTTTTTTATTGTAATTATTACAGTGAACTTCAGATACAGCAGAACCTGTTTTGATCGACCACCCTAATGTAACTGTAGCCATCTAAATGATGGTCTTTAACCCTTTTCATCCTGATGCATCCATTGCTTGAAATAAATTTGACTGATACTTCAAGGGTGGTGCCAGCATAGCTTGGCGCCTCACAAAGCATAGCTTGGCGCCTGAGGCGCCAAGCTATGCTGGCACCACCCTTAAACTAAAAGAGTTGCAATCTATTTCTTAACCAGTTAATGCAGCTTGCCCTCATAGGACAATAAGCATATTTTACCAAATTAGCCTCAGGATGAAATGGGTTAATCACAAGTGAGACTTTTTGCCCCTCAAAACTCAGGAGACAGTACCTGTCATGTCATCGGTAAGTATTTTTCGAAAAAATACCTTTTAGAGAAAAATGAATTTTCCTTGCAAAAAACAAAACATGTTCTTCTGTATATATGAGTTTTGCTATATCTGATAGTTTTAACCCTTTGGCTGTTGATAGTGTTGTGTTTTTGTCACAACGATTCCTGCAGGAATCATTGTGACAAAAACCGCTTCCAAAGGCCAGAGGGTTAAGCGGAGTTGACCGTATGATGATGATTGCAGCTGACAAAGCGTCTGGGAAAAGTAGAGCATCAGATACAGACTGGTGCGGGGGGACTTGACATGGATGGTTACAGGATGCTCTTCACCGTCACTCAGTACATGCTGTGCGAATCACACTGGGTGAGTGGACGTTGGCACATTGCTGGAAGCACAGTCTTCAATTACCCCTCTAGTGCATGCAGCCACTGGTACCGTTTACGGTACATGCACAAGGGGAGGGGGGGGGGGGGGGGGTGGTTAACCCATGTCATACTCAGGCTAAAAGCTTCAAATTTGTACACTGCCACATGCAAGCTACATTATAGTACTTACAGATAAGGATATAGACCAATGGCTTTAGTTCAAGGGTGGTGCCAGAATAGCTTGGCGCCTAGAGGTGCCAAGCTATTCTGGCACTACCCTTGAACTATTTTAGTCAAACGTATTTCACACACTGGTGTATTCCAAATGATAAGGGTTAAATTACTGACATCACAGAATTCTGCCCCCCTCCCCTCCCCCCCCCCTCCCCCCCCCTCCCCCCCCCCCCCCCCCCCACACACACACACACACACACATAGTAATGATTGGCTAAGAGTCTTTGAAGGCAGAACTGCTTTCCTGCATGTTTTTGGGGCATGACAAAAAGCCTCAACAGCAGCAGCAAAAATGGAACCCCCTCCTCACTGATCTTGTCTTTGTTTGTGTCAAATTCTGTTTTTCCATGGAGATAATATTTTTTTAATGTTTCAAAAGTTTTGTTTAAATTAGGAGTTTGTAGAAATCGATAACTTTGTCTTTGTTTGATCACCACCCTAAAATGTTGTTTATGTTATTATGATTACAGCATCTCAAGAAAGAATTCTATAGACAGGACGTGCAGACTGCCTCTCGTTCCTACTTCACTCAAATATCTTCCACACTTGACAGCATTGTGGATGCGCTTCACCGACTTCGGTCAAAAAGTGTGACCGTCACAGTTGCATCTCATCTGATTGGCTGTTACGAGGAGGTCACGGTGCAGAGATGCACAGATGCAGCTGTTGATGGGGAGGATTTGGTTTTAAACAGAGAGCACCTGGGGAGAGTGGAGTTCACGCTTCAGTGGATTATGGACGATCTTTCACAGGTAATGGAGATACGATTTGACTGTCAGTGTCACCTCCATTTTGGTGCGCATTGTGCACCACAATGATTTGCTAAACACAGTGTACAGATAGGGTATGTGTAGAAAGTATTATTTTTAATCCCCCTCTGTATGCAGCCTCGGGTATTGTACACAATATTGGTGGCTGCATGCACGAGGTGCCTTGTCTGACTCTGGTCAGAAACAGAACACTGTAGGACGCCACGTAAATCTGAGGGTACCCATGACATATCATCTTTGATCAGTCTTTGTAAAGGTGTCATAAGTCAGTGCGTGTGTTAACGCATTTAACCCTAAGGTCGCACATCACTTCACAAATAGGTATCAGTTCCAGGAGAGGGATCGATCATGATAATTCAAGGTTGGTGCCAGATAAGCTTGGCGCCTTCAGGCGCCAAGCTAATCTGGCACCAACCTTGAATTATCATGGTCGATCCCTCTCCTGCAGTAGTGCGTCAGGGCTGAATGGGTTAACTGATTTGAGATGTGCCACATATGGATATGCAGCAAAAGGTCATAATTATATCCATATGTGGCTCATCGCGAATGAGTTAAGCACACATTAGTTTTACTTGTAGTCACTTAGTTGAAACGTTGCCTGCATTGGTTTTCAGGTCACAAAGCCTCCATCAATGACAGAAGTCTCCTTCCTGTCTCGTGTGTACGAACATCAGGAACAGCTGTCCCCTCTTTTGACTGCAGACAGGACCCTCACTGTGTGGAACACCCTTTGTGCTCTTCTGCTAAAGAGTGCTCTTGCGGCTGATTCTGTTAGCGTGGGTACTGATGACAACAGCGAAAGCGACAAACAAACAAGAAAAAGAAGCTGTGGTGAGGATGACAGACGTAACAGTGCTAAAAGCCAAGATGACAGAGAGGGCGCAGAGAGCTCTGCCGCTAAGAAAAATCGGACCGTTATCAACATACAGTCACCAGAGAAATTGAAAGGAAAACGAAAAAGAAAATCAGACCGCGGCTGTGATGGAACAGACAGTTTGGATCAGGACAGTGAGGAAAGTGGTTTGTCAACTCCTAAAAAGAAAACAAAAGGGGACGGTGCAGAACGGCTAAGAACTGTTCATTTGGTTGGAGCAGACTGCACCCAGCTGAGGACGGTTGATTTGGTTGGGGTGGAGTGTTTGCGGCTGACAGCCGATGAAGAGGGGTGTGTGCGAGATACGCTGGTGGTGATAGCGACCGGCTGTGATGCAACGCTGTTTTCACAGTTGATGGAGGGCATTGTCAGCGATGTGGTGAGTAAAACAGTTTTAACCCTTGTGCATGCAGCCATCGGTACTCTTCATAGTCGCAGGGACTGCATACACAAGAAGGTTAACCCTTTTGACCCCAAGTCCGCATTTTCCAAAATTTGGGAGGTATCATCTGTGGACTGTTTATCGGTTGCTGGAGATGGGTTGACCGTGATAATTCAAAGGAAGTGCCAGATTAGCTTGGCGCCTGATGGGCGCCAAGCTAATCTGGCACTACCCTTGAATTGTCATGGTCGTTCTGACTCAAGGTGTGTCTTGGGGCTAAATGGGTTAACCCATATATCATACTGAGGCTAAAAGCTTCAAATTTGTACACTGCCATAAGCAAGCTACATTATAGTACTTACAGATAAGGATATAGACCAATGGCTTTACTTAGTTCAAGGGTAGTGCCAGAAGAGCTTGGCGCCTCTATTCTGGCGCTACCCTTGAACTATTTTAGGCAAACATTTTAACACACTTTGTATTCCGAATGATAAGGGTTAAGTAAGACTTGTGACCACTCTTGTCAAGCAAGCGGTGTAGGATCTCACGGGGTGGTGCATGTGCTGACAAGAACATGTGCTGCATTGCAGATGGAAGATGCCTGCTTAAAAAAAAAAACTACCAAACAAAGAAATAAACACACTTTGGAAAGGACAAGTACTACAACACAGTTTGTACTAAACTGTGTTGTACTTGTCCTTTCTAAGCGTATTTCTTTCTTTCTTTGTTGTTTTTTTTATTTCATTTTGCACGCTCGGCAGACACCTTTTTATTCTGAATTTTGACTGTTGACAGACTGTCCTGTAAGCGCGAATGAAAGTGGACTGCCAGAAATCAGGGATTCCTGAAATTAGAAGCACCAGTACCCTTTAAAATTCCTTTAACTCCTTCTACCCCAGACACACCACAGCAATATATGGATCGACCATGATAGTTCAAGGGTGATCCCAGAATAGCTTGGCGCCTATGGGCGCCAAGCTATTCTGGCATCACCCTTGAACTATCATGGTCGATCTGTGTCCTGCACTCCAAAGCAGTCTTCAGAGAGTAACAGCAAAGTTTGGGGATTTCGGTGTTGGGGTAGAATGAGTTAAAAAGAACAGTTTTGTTCTGTTGCCCTGTCTTATTTTCCATTGAAATTTCTCTTCTCACTCTCAGCTTCAGCTTTTGCCCCGAATTGTTCAGATTCCCCTGGACCATAGTAGCTTTTCTTATTACAACATTTCCAACTTTCAGGCATATTCGGTTTTTGGCTCACGTGCGAAGCAAAAGTGAGTCTATGTTCTGGGCCAGTGGTCGTCTGTCCATCGTCCGTCCGCCGTCCGGCGTCGTCCGTGGTAAACTTTAACGTTGGCATTTTCTCGGAGACTATTCAAGCTACAGTCTTCAAACTTGGCCCAAGGATACTTTGTCGCAAGATCTTTCTAAACATACCAATTTCAGTGACCTCTCACAAAGGTCAAGGTCACAGTGGCTCAGGAAATATATGAAAAACCTGATGGTAAGACCTATCTATGCATACTAATTTGGATGACCCCTCAGAAAGGTCAAGGGTCACAAGAGCTCAGGAAATAGGTAAAAAATAGCCATATTTTAACAAGAAACGTTGTCAGACATGTGTGGATCAGTCAATACATGTGAGCCATATGGGCTTTGCCCTTCTTGTCTCTTTTTACAGTGTGTTGAGAACCTGAGCTGGCCTGTTGTGTTGGAGCAAGCTGTGATGATTTGGCAGAAGGTGATTGGCTGCACCAGACTGAGTGTTGAAAAAAGGAACATGCTGGAAAACCTGTCTGTAAAGGTGAGGGTCACCAGGAGAAAAAGAGAAATTGAGAGGAAAGTTTAAAGAAAGATCACGGTGAATGTGATAATTTTCATGTAACTTTGATGTCAGTGTGACAAAGGTCAGTCTGCTCAAACTTTCACAATCTAACCTGATGTCATATTCTTCTTATGTATTTCTTCCTTGTAGCATTCAAGACTGAATGGCTAAAATGTGCTCTACAAATGAACATCAAATGATTATCATGACAATCATGTGTTTTTGTGTGTGTTCTTTTTTTAATTAACTCTTTGCTTACGGATGTCAACTTCATTCACCGAGATATTATTTCCCCTAAAACACTATCAGCAGCAAGATCCATCCAGCAAAGGTTCCCTTCCAGTGTATGTTCTGGCCTATTTTTAGCGTGGAATGTGTCGTTACAAACCATAATACTGAGGCTAATAGCTTCAAAATTTGTACACTGCCATATGCAAGCTACATTATAGTACTTACAGATAAGGGTATAGACCAATGGCTTTAGTTCAAGGGTGGTGTCAGAATAGCTTGGCGCCAAGCTATTCTGGCACCACCCTTGAACTATTTTAGTCAAACTTATTTCACACACTGGTGTATTCCGAATGATAAGGGTTAATAAATGATTACTTAGTGGCAGGAGGAAGTTTCTGACGCGCAAAGAGTTAAACAACTTTATTATCCCAAGAGCGCTTTCCATTTGGAAGGCATGATCCCACAATAGCGCCACAATCTGTATTTCTGGTTATTAACGTTTTTTAAAATCATTTGTATTTCAGTACCTTCTGCAGTGTGTGGCCGTCATGAGGGATGTCAGCTGCTTCTACCAAAACCTATCTCACAGGGTTGGGGTCCAAGTCCTCAGCTCCCTTGTGCAGATGCTGACACTAGAGAGGGTGAGTGATTGTGACTGTGTGTATGTTTTTACAGTGGAACCTGTTTGTAGCAGCCATCTGTTTTGCCAGAAATAAAAGTGTGCATAAAAGACAGGTGCTCTCTCAAGAGAAGTTGAGAAGAGAGAGCAAAAAGTGTCACCTGTCATTAAAGACCATCATTCAGGTGGCTACAGCCAGTCACAGCTACAGCCATAGTCACAGCTACAGCCACAGTCACAGCTACAGCCACAGTCACAGCTACAGTCACAGCTACAGCTACAGCCGCAGTCACAGCTACAGCCGCAGTCACAGCTACAGCCACAGTCACAGCTACAGCCACAGTCACAGCTACAGCCACAGTCATAGCTACAGCCACAGTCACAGCTACAGCCACAGTCACAGCTACAGCCACCTGAATGATGGTCTTTAATGACAGCTGGTCTCTACTAATGGTGGCCGCGCAAAACCGCTTCTGAGGTACTGCACTTCTGATTCCAGTTCCTGTCCTCCAAAGGCACGCTGCAGTGCCTCATGTGTTGTTCCCTCCTTGGGCTCGGAGATGGAGACAGTGGCCATTTTCTCCCAGCATTCCACGCTGTGTACGACGTCCTCCACGCCATCCTGGTTCACCACCCTTACACAGCCGTCAAGGTCATCCATGATGTCTTGGTTCTGGCTTCCTGTATCCTTTTATTTGGATATCGTCCCAACCACATTATTTTAGTGTGTGAAATGAAAGGAAACGACTGACCGAGAAAAACTAAGACAGAACTGCTTTAGACTAAGCATGGATGCAGTGTGGTTTCAGCAAGAGGCATAGATCCTCACGAGCCCCTGCAATTGCGGGGGCTCATGAGGATCTATACCTCTTGCAGCTCGGTGGTGTTTTTCTCAGCAGTGAACAGTTTAACCCATTCAGCCCTGACGCACTACAGCAGGAGATGGGTCGACCGTGATAATTCAAGGGTAGTGCCAGATTAGCTTGGCGCCTGTTGGCGCCAAGCTAATCAGGCACTGGCCTTGAATTATCATGGTCGATCCATCTCCTGCAACTGGTGCATATACATTAGATGACGCCTCCAAAGTTTGGGAAATACAGCCGTCGGGTTGAATGAGTTAATGTAGTCTTCAGAAGTCAATTTCTGTCACTCCACTCTGCTAACATATTCATAGGGATAAACAGTAACTGACCTTGCTTACTAGATGAGTACAATTTGCTAGTTTATTTTATACATTTTTGAGCCCAGAGCCTTTTCAAAGCAGACAATATCTGAACTACTGGGTACCTATGTACACGTGCGATTATTCTTATTGGTATTACAGTATTATGTGAACATTTCTTTCATAAGTAATTGACTTAACCAAGATCAGTGTTACTCAGGGAATGCATTCGCAATGGAGACCAGACCCGACTTCTGTCGCAGCCAGTGCTTGTGGACCCCATGGTCAGATGTGCCCACTTGCTCAGCAGGTAATACGTGACGCTTTTATTTTCACAGTTTGCAGACCATGTATTTATTTCAAGTACAGTCTAATCCACTTATAACAAGGTCGGATATTACGACACAATTTATAAGGTTCTGACAGCTATTTTTCTACGTAAATTACTTTGCTTATAATTTGAGGTCTGTGGCGCAGTGTTAAAGGCGCCTACCACAATGTTAAAGGTGCGAGGTTCGATACCAGGTCCCGGCGTCAGACTTTTCTTCTCTAATAAGTGTCACCGTGAATTCGGGCGGATCGTCTTAGGTGCTTTCTCTGGGTACTCCGGCTCTTCCACTTTGGTATCGGCTTCAGGCCACTTTATTAATTTCAAATACAAAATTTCTGAAACCTCAATATCTGAACTGACCCTTCGCACCACGTGACTGTCTCGTGTTTGTCTAGTACCTTGATTGTCTTCAGAGTGAATGCGAGTGTGTCACGTGAGTGTGTGTGTCGGGTTCAGTTCGCGGCGCTTTGAGCCGATTCACAGAATTGGGTAAAGCGCCTATATAATAACCGGTATTATTATTATTATAACAAACTTTGGATATATAACAAGAATAAACACTGGGTCCCCTGGTGATTTGTTGTATCCAGAGTTTACTGCATTAAAATTTGTTTTCTCAAAACACATTACCGATGGTATTACAACTAGGAAATGTTTCTTAGCTAGTCTAATTTTAGCCCAAAAATTGTTGTGTACGATAATGGCCATGATGGCAGGAGAGGGGCGCCATAGGTTAGGCGGAAACCCGGTAGCCTCCCTTCCGGTTCAACCACGCATGTGCTCAGTGCTCAAACCACCAGTCAGTTTCTTCGCTAGTCGCGTGAGGTTGTGTATGCTGTGGACTCCTTTGTTCGTTGGCTATCGTTCACTGGCTTCGACTTTCTACTGTGAGAGACGGATTGTGGCCTTTGGCTGGGACGCTTTCGTGTGTGCGTTGTTTCGAGAGGACTTCCTAACGACGCTGGTGAGCTGTGCTCACTGTTGGCCGGTCGCCTTCAGCTTCTGGTGCCCTTGGGCTTCGTCCTTGGCCTACCACGTGGGAAGGCCTTGTTCTGTGGCGGAGACGCTTTCCTGGGCGACTTGGGTGACTGTCGTCTCTGCGCCTGGCACCGGTCCCGTCGTGGCCTGTCGGAGTCGTTTGGCGCCTTGGTAGGACGGCTTCGGGCTTCACCGCTGACACCGCTCTTCGTTCCTCTCCTTTTCCCAACATGGCGAGGTAAAATCTCGGTCACTGCTTCCGTACGGCGCTCAGGGAGGGTTTGAGCGCCGCACGCCAGCATACGCCGTATCTCCTTCGTTCGTTTCGCGCGTTTCGTTGCCTGCCGGCTGCGGCAGGTTCGATCACTTTCAAATAGATGGTTCTGCTTTGTGTTGCAGTTGGCAAGTCCGCACCTGTCTCAGATGTGGACAATTCCAGTGGCCGAGTGATGGACATGAGGTGTGCCTGCCCTGTTCATCCTGTACCTCTTCCCAACCGTGCCTGGTCTGCGCCCCCTGGCAGGAAGAACAATGGACTCAGCTATGGGGTTTCTACCGTCGTGAACTGCCGACACCAGCACGTATACAGGGCCATACACCGGTAAGAACCACAGACCCGACTAGTGGGTATTACCTGGTGAGAGGACAGTCTACGCCGCGCCTTCCGCCGCGAGCCCGTCCTCCTGGGCCGGCAGCGAACACAGACCCGACTAGTGCGCGCTGCCCGGTAGCAGAGACTAGAACTGAAGTTTCAGTCAGGCCCGCTTCTTTGAACAATAAAGACACGCCGGTAATCACCACAGACCCGACTAGTGGTGCTTATCAGACGTTAGAACGTTCTCCATCGCGACTTCGGTCGCTAGCTCGTTCTACTACACCGGCATCAGGCACAGACCCGACTAGTGCACGCTGTCCGGTTCCGCCGATTCTATCGGCGCGAGAGAGAGTACAGTTACAGACTTCAGTTCCGGTAGCGGTCTCGACTCAGGAGAGGCCCGCTTCCCAGCAGAAGGATTCTCCGCCTCCACGCGTCGACAGAGTTCGGCGTTCAGGCACGGACCGTATCTCACCTCGTTCCAGAGAGCAGAAGCACCGGACGGTCTCCCGCTCTTCTCGCCAACGTTCACAGTCTAGGGACAGGTCACCGCGGCATAGGCGTGCCTCCAGATCTTCCCGTACCAGTCAGCCATCGCGGACGGTGTCCGGGGTCGGGTCTCCGCAAGTGGTTCGTCGGTCCAGACCGCATTCCCCAGTTATGAGACATTCTACTCGGAGAACGCGTCAATCATCTACTCCACCCTCTAGGCCGTCGTCGTCAAGAGTCAGTCGACGTTGCCGCCGCCACTCCCGTTCTAGGAGTCCCCGCTCTCGCCGTGAGCCCTCCCCACGGGATAGGAGATCGCCTCAACGCTACGCTCACCGTTCTCGGTCTCGGTCTCAAGTAACCTCCCCGGTCCGTTCGTGGCGTCACCGCTCCGAGAGATTTTCGCCGGCCAAGGCCTCGGTCACATCCCGGCTCGTCGCGGAGGCTGGGCCCTCACTCGTAGCTCGAACCGGCCCCACCCACCTACCTATGCAATTAGAGGATGACGCGCTCAGCCTTGCTCCCGAGGACTCAGTTTCGGCTTTACTTCAGGACGACAGCCCCGCGCACTCTATCCAGGCGCCCCCTGACGTGGATCAAGATGAGCAGGAACAATATCCGTCAGCAGTGGGACACAGGTTGGAGACTCTGCGTGCCCTGGACGAGGCAGCTCGCATCATCTCGGCGTGCCTACCGCCGGAAGACTGTCCTCCTTCTCCGCCGGCGAAGAAGAAGGCTGCGGCCTATGTAGATGCGGAACTCCATACCAAGACCTTTAAGACGCTTCCTCAACCTCCGGGTTTCAGCAGCCTATGGGACGCGTTCTCGGCTCGACTCGCTCAGGGACACTTGGGCGCCGCTGGATTCTTCAATGACTCTAAGTGGCCGGCGGACCTACACATGTTTTTTAGGCAATCTTGGTATGCGGGACATTCTCAGAGCTTTACCTGCGCACTACCCAAACCGGACCCAGCTGCTTGGGCCCTGGCGGCTATTCCGGCACGGACCCCTCTACTTCCAGGAATCGATCAGACAGGTAATCTCATACGCAACGCCTTAGCCTCCGCGGGATTTCTTGACATTATGACTCAAGCCATGGTTCGTCGCGTAGAGGAGGCTTGGCATCCGTCCCTTACGCCGCTGCTGGGAGATCTGCTCGCTCTAGCTGTCTCTGGTAACCGTGCATCCTACCACACCTGTGTCAACGCTATGGCTGCGGCGGCCAACTGTGACCTTTTGCGTCGGGATTTCCTCCTCCGCTCCTGCCCTCTCCCCAATGACCTGAAGCTTCAACTTCGTCAGGCGCCCCTTGGCGGAGAGCTTCTCTTCGGCCCCACGTGGTTGGCGGTTAAGGAGGCGAATAAGGACACCTGGCCAAGTCGTACAGTTCCTACTCCCTTTCAGCATACCCGCAGGACCCAGGGTCGCCCCCTGCGGGCGACTAGACCCATTTCCCGGCCTTACACCAGAGGTGGACGTCTTCCCCCCAGGCCCCCTGCCTTCCCCCTTACCCGTCCTACTGCAGGATCCTCTTCGGCTCCCGCTTCCAGGACCTGGCCCAAGCCTGCCCGACGCCCCGGGCGGGGCAGGGCTTACTGACGTTCTCCACCTTCGCGCCCCGTCGATCGCGCTGGGACCTCCGGTCGGCGGGAGGCTCGCACGGCACAGCGCCGCCTGGCGGGCGCTGTTTCCGGACGACCCCTGGATTCTTTCAACCATCTCCCTCGGTCTGCGGATCTCGTTTTGCTCCCCGCCCCCACTGCGACGTACTCCGGTGTGGACCTTGGTTCCGACAGACCAGCTCAAGGCAGACGCTCTGCGCAACGAGGTGGCCGCCTTACTTCGAAAAGCAGCGACAGAGGTGGTGACACGACTCGACTCCCTAGCCTTCTACAGCCGGCTGTTCGTAGTTCCCAAGCCAGGCGGCAAGTGGCGTCCTGTGATCGACCTCTCGGCGCTCAACAAGTTTATAGTAGCTCCACGTTTTCGCATGGAGACAGCGCAGGCCCTGCGTGCCTCGGTGCAACCCTTCGACTTTGCAATCAGCCTGGACCTCGCGGATGCGTACCTTCATGTGCCCATGCACCCAGCGTCCAGACGTTATCTACGCTTCGCCTTCGAGGGTGTGGTATACCAGTTCCGCGCACTTCCCTTCGGCCTCAACCTCAGCCCATGGGTCTTCACACGCATCATGGACGCCGTGGTGGCCAAGGCACGACGGACTTCCACGAGCCCCACGTCCAACTACCTGGACGACCTGCTCCTGAAGAATCAGACCCCTGCCGCCTTGGAGGTGGACCGGGATGCCTTGCTTCAGCTCCTCAAGACGCTGGGCTTTATAGTCAACTTCGGCAAGTCCGACCTCGTTCCGTCGCGCCATTTCGTTCACCTAGGCATGGAGTTCTACACCGACCGCAATATCGTCCGGCTGCCCGAACCCCGCATTCAGAAGCTGGCGGATCTAGCTCGGCAGGTATCCCAGAAGTCTTCGATCCCCGCCAGGCAGTGGCTTCAGTTGCTGGGGCTGATGAGCGCTGCAGCAGACCTTATTCCGTTAGGGCGTCTCTACTCCCGGCCGCTACAGTTGCACCTTCTGCTACACTGGCGTCCGTCGACCTCCGACCTAGAGTCTCCGGTTCCGATTCCTTCGTTGCTCCGTCCTCACCTTCTACGCTGGGCGGACCCCCTCTGGCTCGCGACAGGAGTGCCGCTGTTCTCGCCACCGCCCTCCCTCTCCATCTGCGTAGACGCGAGCCTCTCCGGTTGGGGAGCACACCTTCTACCCTCCTTCGAGACGGCCTCCGTCCGGTGGGACCTGGATCTCCGGGACCGACACATCAACTGGTTGGAATTGGAAGCCGTCTGGCAAGCCCTTCGGGTGTGGGAATCTCGCCTGCTTCACCGGGAGCTACTGGTGTTGTCGGACAACTCTACGGTCGTCACCTACATCCAGAAGCAGGGCGGGTCCCGCTCCCCATCTCTCTGCATCCTCCTTTACCAAGTGCTCCGGTGGTGCGAGGATCGGGACATTTCTCTCCGTGCTCGTCATATCCCGGGCCACTTGAATGTGCTGGCCGACTCCCTCTCCCGTCGCGGTCAACTACTACACACCGAGTGGTCTCTGCGTCCAGACATCTTTCGGATGATCGGCGCTACCTGGGAGTCACCCATGATCAACCTTTTTGCCACGAGATGGAATCGCCAGCTCCCTCTGTTCGTATCGCCGATTCCAGACCCCTTGGCCTGGGCAGTGGACGCCCTCTCCATCTCCTGGGATGGACTGGTCGCCTACGCCTACCCACCCACGGTCCTCATCCCCAGGGTTCTTCTCAAGCTGAGAGGCAGCAACACTATCCTGTTTCTGGTGGCCCCGTTTTGTTGGACCAGGTTATGGACGACCGACCTCCTGAATCTGGCAACGGCCCCCCCACTACAGCTACCCACTCCACGAACGATGCTCAAGCAACCTCGGCAGACTCTGTACCATCCTTGTCCAGAACGTCTCCTCCTCCACGCCTGGAGGTTGTCCGGCAAGCCCTCACCGCTAGAGGCTTCTCAGGTGCGGCAGTGGACGCGATCGCTACAGCCCGCAGAGCCTCGACCAGACGAGTTTACGAGGGCAAGTGGAGAGTTCTCAGCACCTGGTGTGACGTTAGACGCCTCTCCCCCACCGAGTTGACAGTCCCTCAGCTGGCGGATTTCTTCCTCTGGCTTTTTCACAACCAGCGTTTAGCTCCCATCACCATTCGAGGTTACCTGGCCATGATCGCTGATACTTACAGGCATCTGGGACGTCCCGACCCGGGCGCCTGCAAGGACCTCGCCGATCTGATGGGCCATTTCGGTCTGCATCGTCCCGCTCTACGTACACTGTTACCACATTGGGACCTACCTTGGGTCCTTACTTGGCTCAACTCATCCCGCTTTGAGCCTTTACAGCTGGCGAGACTACCGGACGTGACGAGAAAGACCTGCTTCTTGCTAGCCCTCGCCTCAGCCTCCAGAGTCAGTGAGCTGCACGCCCTCTCTACTCGCCCCACCTGTTTACAATTCCGGACGGACGGTTCGGTGCAGCTGCTTCCCGACCCGACCTTCCTAGCCAAGACCAGATCGCCACTCTTGGCACCACAATTGGTCACCATACTCCCACTCAGAGAACCACGCTCCAATCGAGAGTCCAGACAGCAGGACCCAGTTCGAGCGTTACGTGTGTACCTGCGCCGGACCAAGCCCCTCCGCAGGGGATGCACCCGCCTTTTTCTTCCTCTGTCCCCAGGTAGACAGGACATCTCAGCCCAGACTATATCCTCCTGGCTTCGGTGGGTGATAAGATCCGCCTACCAGGAACTCGCCCCTGATGCAGCTAAACGCATGAGGATCAGGGTGCACGAGATCAGAGCCATGGCCACGAGCCTCGCATTCGAACGCAACTGTGCGGTCAAGGACATCGTGGCGGCTGTGGGCTGGCGAACAGAGAACACCTTCGCTCGCTTCTACCTGAGGGACCTCTCCGGCCAGCGGCAGAACCTAGCGCTGGTGGGAGACATCGTGGCGGTGCAACACTCCCTCCCGGCGCCCTAGGCGCCGTAAGTATCTTCACTAAAATTAGAGGGAGGTTGCTTGGGGTGGACTTTCTAGTAGCTTCGATGGCAGGGGTAGGGGCGGTTAGCGGCACCCACCTCCTTTTCGGGATTCTTCCTAGTTGTAATACCATCGGTAATGTGTTTTGAGAAAACAAACGTATTTTTCTTTAAAATAAGTTTTTTTGAAAAATACTTACCGATGGTATTACTCGAAGGTCCCTCCCACCTGCCCCGCTCGCCGCTGCGCCGCTAAGAAACTGACTGGTGGTTTGAGCACTGAGCACATGCGTGGTTGAACTGGAAGGGAGGCTACCGGGTTTCCGCCTAACCTATGGCGCCCCTCTCCTGCCATCATGGCCATTATCGTACACAACAATTTTTGGGCTAAAATTAGACTAGCTAAGAAACATTTCCTAGTTGTAATACCATCGGTAAGTATTTTTCAAAAAAACTTATTTTAAAGAAAAATACGTTTTTGCTGGCATGGCTGTACCTTAATTATTGGGAGCTTATGTTCTCAAAAGGCATGGATTCTCATGCATTCGCAGGGGCTCATGAGAATCTATTTCTCTTGCAGATGGTTGGACTTGACTGTAATTTTTGAGGGGGGAGGTTTTGGTTCTATGTTCACTCATTATAATTTGTTTCTTCAAAAACATTACCGATGACATGACTTTATGGAAGTGTCTACTACTTACTCAATTCTAGCCTAAGAACCCGTTGTGTTACCACACAACCCGGGAGGCACTCGGGGAACCCCAAGGGGGGGCCGAGAGTGGTCTCCCGTTACTGCCCATCAGGGCCCGAGTCACATGGTGACTAACCAGTTAGTCTACTTAGGCTCACACCGTTCAGACGTGTTTGCTCTAGCCTCCGGACTTTGAATTTTCGACCGGTTCGCCGGTCCTCCTGACTTTGCCTTCTTTCGACTCCTGCTTCATCGTCCCTACCTGTGCCCTGTGTGGGGCTGCTGGTCCCCTCATCGTTGGCTGCTGCCTTCTCCTGCGTCTTGGGTTGTGGGGCTGCTCGGTGAGCTTGGTTGGGACTTCGCCCGCTTTCCCACCGTGGGTGTCAGGGACGTTTCTTCCCCCTCCCCGCTCCGGCGGAAAGGTAAGGTCGCTGGTTTGGTCCTTGACCGGCTCCCAGGCGGGGGGCCGGTTCGAGCAGGAGCGAGGACAGTGTTCATTTTCGCTGTAACTTCGCGCCCTATCTCCCTTCGCTTGGCGCACATGCTCGCGCTCTCTCTCACCTTTGGTTGTTTGGCCTGGCACGATTGGCGCTTGCTTGCTGGCTGGCACCCTGTGTGTTTTGTGGGGATACGTTATGCGTCCATGGCTTGCTTAGCTCGCCATGGCGTTCGTTATTTTTGCGGTGCCACTTGTTTCATGCCTGTACCTGTCATGACATGCTTGACCTTGTTGTACGTAATGCGTCATATGCACGCCCTAGCTTGGCGCGGCCCCTCTTGCCCGCACCCTGTCGCCTTTTGCTAGTAATGTTCCGGTGCCAAACCCTTGCTTCATGCCTGTACCTATCGTGGCATGCTTGACTTTGTTGTCCGTAATGCGTCGTTTGCTTTCATTAGCTTGGCGGGCCCCCACGTGCCCGTGCCCTGTCGCCATTGCGTTGGTAATGTTCCTGTGCCAGACACTTTCTTCATGCCTGTACCTGTCATGACATGCTTGACTTGGTTGTACATAATGCTTTGTTGTACATGCTGCATCATATGTTCATCTTAGCTTGGCGGGGCCCCATGTGCCCATGCCCTGCCGCCATTACGTTGATAATGTTGCTGTGCCACATGCTTGCTTCATGCCTGTACCAGTCGTGACATGCTTGAGTTTTGTTGTATATGATGCGTCATATGCTCCCCTTAGCTTGACGGGGGCCCACGTGCCCGCGCCCTGTCTCCATTACGTTGGTAATGTTACTGTGCCACGCGCTTGTTTCATGCCTGTACATGTCGTCACATGCTTGAGTTTTGTTGTGGGTTTTTCTCTCTATTCTGGGGCATGTGTTTCTGTCTACCCTTGGTCCATTCCCCTGTATTTGCCTTTTTAAAACTCTCCCTACTGTCTGCACTGCCTGTAGCTCTTGAAATTGGATGTGTGTTGCTAAATGGTCTTAGCTTTATTTAGGCCCCATGTGTTAGGTTTATTTAATGTATTGGACCGGCTGGCGACATACATTCAATGTTCTGTTTAGTTTTTTTCACAAGCAGTGCAGGCACGTCCCTCGTGCTGGGACCATACGGCGTTGAGGCGCGTCTCCTGGGTGGTGGATAGGGGGTCCCTCGTGAGAGGGGTGCACCGAATAAAATAAGGTGCCGTGAACCAACATGGTCTAAGGGAAGGTGACCCCGACAGAAAACCCCTGGTCCTCCTAGTAAGGGGGTTGGGCGTGGGGGTAGCTTCCCCACCCTGCAAAAAAGGAAATAGCTACAAAAACGCCGACGAAAAGAGTATTTTGAAGAGTTACTGAACAGACCTAGCCCACCCGACCCCCCCGACATCCAGCCGGCAGAGACCGACCTACCCATCAGCTGTGACAGACCCAGCCGGGAAGAGATCAGAAAAGCAGTGGCATTTTTGAAGAATGGCAAAGCAGCAGGGCCAGATGGCATCCCAGCGGAGTCTCTGAAAGCAGACCTAGAGACAACAGTTGAGATGCTGTACCCACTGTTTGGAAAGATCTGGGAAGAGGAGGTGATGCCAGCTGACTGGAAGGAGGGGTACCTAATCAAGCTTCCCAAGAAAGGCGACCTCAGCAAGTGTTCCAACTACAGAGGAATCACCTTGCTGTCAGTACCAGGAAAGGTCTTCAACAGGATCATCCTAGAGAGAATGAAGAGCTCCGTTGACCCCCAGCTGAGAGACCAGCAAGCAGGACTCAGGAAGAACCGATCATGTACAGACCAGATCGCCACTCTCCGCATCATCGTGGAACAGTCTCTGGAGTGGAGCTCCCCGCTGTACGTCAACTTTGTGGATTATGAGAAAGCATTTGACAGCGTGGACCGAGAGACTCTGTGGAAACTCCTACGACACTACGGTGTACCCACAAAGCTCGTCCGCCTGATCAAGAGCAGCTATGATGGCATGACATGTCGCGTGATCCACGAAGGGCAGTTCACCAGAGAGCTCCAGGTCAGAACTGGTGTCAGGCAGGGGTGTCTGCTGTCTCCGTTCCTCTTCATACTGGCCATAGACTGGGTCATGAAGATGACCACAGAGCACAGACGAAGTGGAATACAGTGGACACAGCTGGACGACCTCGATTTTGCAGACGACTTGGCACTACTGTCCCACACTCATCAACAAATGCAGGACAAGACCACGAGGCTTGCTGACATCTCGTCCCAAGTGGCCCTCACCATTCACAAACAGAAAACAAAGACAATGAGGCTGAACGCAACCAGGGAAGAACCAGTCTTGCTTGCTGGCACCCCGTTGGAGGAGGTGGAGTCCTTCACCTATCTCGGGAGCATCATAGACAAAAAAGGCGGCACTGATGCAGATGTCAGAGCACGAATCGGTAAAGCCAGAGCAGCCTTTCTCCAGTTGAAAAAAGTGTGGAGTTCCAGAGAGCTGTCACAACACACCAAAGTCCGGATTTTCAACTCCAATGTAAAAGCAGTTCTCCTATATGGAGCAGAGACATGGAGATTGACAAAAACCACAGTCAACAGAGTACAGACCTTCATGAACAGTTGCCTTAGAAGAATTTTGAAAATCCACTGGCCAGAGAAGATCAGCAACGTCAGACTCTGGGAGAGAACAGAGCAGATAACAGCAGAGAATGAAATTGGGCGAAGAAGATGGGGATGGATCGGTCACAGTCTGAGAAAGCCAGCTTCCAGTATCACTAGGCAGGCATTGTCATGGAACCCCCAGGGAAAGAGGAAAAGAGGTAGGCCGAGAAACTCCTGGCGTCGAGACCTCCAAGCAGACATCAAGAGACTGGGAACCACCTGGAGTAGAATCGAAGGAGAAGCACAGGACAGGAGTTGCTGGAGGTCTCTCGTCGACGGCCTATACCCGGGTAGGGGTGACAGGCGTAAGTAAGTAAGTAAGCAGGCACGTCCTGAGAAAGCCTTGTTGCTGTCGGGACGTTAAGCAATGTACAATCAATCAATCAATCAATTGGTGCGTCGTATGCTCGCCTTGGCGCCCGCTATGCTCTCCAGACCAAAGGGTGGCTGCCACGCGTGTGGAATGCAGGGAGGTACCCAACAGGGAAGAACACGCTTGGAAAGACTGGTACAACACTTTGTTAATATTCGGGTAATACCCTTTGGCAAAATGGACAAACAGAGAGATTAGCCGCGCCCTGTCTTCATTTCCAGACGGTAAGTCGCAAAGATAGTATGCTTGCCTTAGCTTGGCGGGGCCCCCTGTGCCCGCGCCCACTAGCTTACGGGGATGGATTTTGCAAACCCAGATGCTTACTGACACGTTTGTACCTTGCTGTTTTGTGCCTTTTTGTGTTGTGAAAGCTCGCCTTACCAGGGCGGGGTCCCACAGGCCATCGCCCGCGTGCCTTCAGGTTGTGTGTGTTGCAGTGGCCTGTTGATGACCTGCATGCAATGCGGAGGGTTCCAGTGGCCATCAGATAACCACAAGGTCCGTCTCCCCTGCACTGGATGCGCCTCAGACCACGCTTGCGACACCTGCTCCACCTGGCCTGGGCTGCGCTGGTCGCGGTTATGGAGTGTACAGACGCGCGCGACCGGCACCTGTGTGTGATCCGAATCCAGTCGAGGCGCCATCCTTCGTGCGCTGCGTACTGTCCACGCGAGACCGCACTGACCTTATAGGAAAGACGCCACACCGGACGCGGGAGCCTAGCGCTCGGAGCGGGACTGCCTTCCACGCAATCGCTCCCAGGAGGGAGACCACCCGGCCTTGGCCTACTGACAGCAGGGATCCCGCCTCCCTCAGCCCGGTTCGGAGAGACGCCCCACACGCCGCCCCATGCCCGCTGTCGGTCCCCGCTCGTCTCCAGGAAAGCCGCTGGCTTCGGGCAGTTCAGAGCCCTCACGCCACTCCAGTCTACCAGGCTCTCTTGCACCGCTGCTCTACCTTGGGGGAACGTGCGTCGCGCGACTACGGCTCGCATGCTAAGACTGTTACTGCCACGGTGACCACGCCGTCCTTGCCCGCTGACTCCTCCAGTGAGTCGCCTAGCCGGCACAGCGCCAACCTCCCTGAGCTTGGCCTGCGGTGACCTATGTCGCCCCGTCCATCCCCCTCCGGCGGTACTAACGTTCCCCCCCGCTTCTAAGCCCGCTGACTCCTCCGGCGAGTCGCCTAGCCGGTAGGGCCCCCCTCCTTCAGGTCCGGGCACCGCGACCTTTGTCAGAAAGACCATGGCAGATCGGACCTCCCGCGGGCTGTGCCCGCGCCCGGACTGGATTGCCGCGCTCGTCCGTAGCTCCCTTGCCTGCGTGGGACTTCCGGAGCTCCTGACCCAAGCCTTCGCCTGCCGCTTCGAGGACGCCTGGCTCCCCTGCTTGTCTCCCCTCCTCGGGATCCTTCTAGCTCTCGCGGAAGTGGCCGTCCGGGCAGCGTATCTCTCGTCGCTCATCGCCCTGGCTGTGCCCCCAGCTGCGACCTGTGGCGTCGGGATGCCGTTTGCTGGCCTGCCGCAGAATGCCCTCCATGCTCAGGACTCGCCTGCACCGTGCTCCCCCTGTGTGGCGGCTTCCCTTCGGTGCGACCAAGCGGACCGAAGGATGCATCTTGGGCTGTTGGCCTTGCACGACACCTCCGCCTCACTTCCAGCCGCCCGCTAGGCCATGGATCTCGCCCTGCGGACTCCGGCCCCGCCGTACAGCTCATGGACTACACCATCTGTCCTGACTTATCCGACGCTTCTCTCTAGGTCCCCTTCGCTCGGCCTCTCGGAAGTTTCTCCGGTTCTCCTGCGACGGAGTACTACCAGTTCGGGCTCTCCCGTTCGGTCTCTACCTCAGCCCTTGGGTCCTCATCCACATCATAGACGCAGTCGTGGCCTCGGCGCGGCAGCCGTCTTCTGGCCAGACATCAACTGCCTCGACGACCTCCTCCTGCGCTACCGGTTGGAGGCCACCAAACATCAGACAGGGATGCACTGGTACGGCTGTTGTCACGGTTGGGGTTCCTAGTTCACGCCGGTACGTCCGACCTCCCTCCCTCTCGTCCCTTCGTCCTTCTCGGCATGGAGTTCGCCTCCGACCTCTACAGGGTGCGTTTCCCAGAGCCACGGATCCTCTCTTCGCCACATAGCCGGCCCGGAACCCAGCAGGACGCAGCCTCCCCTAGAGTCTGGCTTCAGCTCCTTAGTTGATCCTTGCGGCGGCGGTTCTACTCCCCCTCGGTCGTCTCTTCGCCCGGCCGCTACAGCTGCACCTCCTGACTCTCTGGGTCCCTCCTCAGGAGATCTGACCACCATGGTGCCCGTGTCTCCGTTGGTTCGCCCCATCTCCGGCGTTGGACGGACACATCTTGGCTCGCTTCGGGTGTCCCCCTGTTCGCTGCGCCTCCTCGACTCTCCCGGTGTGGCGATGCAAGTCTTGCTGGTGGGGGAGCCCTTCTGTTACTGCAGTTCCTCACGACGTCCGGCCCCTGGCCTCAGGAGTTCGCGGACAAGCTCATCCTCTGGTTGGAGCTGCAAGCAGTCTGGCAAGCCCTCACTGCGTCGGAGGAACAACTCGGTCGCCAGGACCTGCTAGTCCTCTCCGTCAACACGGCAGTGGTGGCGTACATCCAGGGACAGGGCGGGACACGCTCTCCTGACCTGTGCATGCTCCTCTACCGTCTGATCCGCTGGTGTGAGGACCGCAACATCTCCCTCCGTGCTCGACACTTCCCCCTCCGACTGAGGTCTGGCCCGACTCACGCTCCTGACGCGGCCAGTTGCTACACACGGAATGGACCTTACACCTGGACATCTTCGGGTGATCTGCGCGCGATGGGAGATGCCAATGATCTGTTCGCTGCGAGGTGGAATCGCCGGCTCCCCCTTTTTCGCCCCGATCCCGGACCCTCTGGCCTGGACAGTCATCGCACTCTCCATTCTGTGGGATGCACTGTTCATTTACGCGTGCCCCCCCGTCAGTCCTCCTCCCCATGTCCCCCTCAGGCTTCGGAGTTGCCATGCGGTCGTCCTACTGGTCGCCCCGTTCTCTTGGAACCGCTCCTGGACCGCCGACCTTCTCAGCCTCGCCATGGACCCCCCGCTGCTGCTTCCCGCACCCCCGCACGATGCTCAAGCAACCGCGACGATCGCTGTTCCACCCGTGCCCGGAGTGCCTACTCCTTCATGCTTGGATGTTGTGCGGCAAGCCCTCGCCGCTAGAGGCTTCTCGAGTGCAGCAGTGTAAGCTTTCGCTACAGCCCGCAAACCCTCGACGCGACGCGTCTACGAGGGAAGATGGCGAGTACTGTGCTCCTGGTGCGACGACCATCGCCTCACCCCCACCCACCTACCTAACCCCCAACTCGCAGACTTTCTCTGGCTCGACGGAGACCAAGGTTTGGCTCTGATAACCGTCGAGGGTGCTTGTCCATGATTGCCAACACCTACCGGCACCTCGGCCGCCCGGACTCCGGCGCCTCTACAGACATCGCCGACCTTATGTCTCTCTTCGGCCTGCAGCGTCCAGTGCCTCGTTCGCTCTTCCTCGCTGGGACCTACCCTGGGTACTGATTTGGCTGAATCCTGCCTGATTTGAACCGCGGCCTTGGCCCGCTTGCGGATGGGACTCGTACGACATGCTTCCTGTCGGATCTTGCCACGACAGCCCGAGTTAGCGAGCTACACGCGCCTTCAGCGTGCCCTGCCTGCCTGCGGTTTGAGCGGATGGTTCCGTACAGCTGCTTATGGACCCTGCCTTCGTTGCCAGGAACCAGGTCTCCTTGACCGCGCCACAGGTGTTCACCTTACAGCCGTTGAGTGGGACGAACTTCCCCCCCAGAGACCAGGCAACAGGATCCTGTGCGAGCCCTACGCGTGTACCTACGCCGAACCAGAGCCATCCGGGGAGGACGCTCATGCCTCTTCTGCCATTAAAGCCCGGCAGGACTGACATAACAGCCCAGAATATCTCTTCCTGGCTACGCTCAGTTATACGGTCCGTCTACCAGGACCTCTCCCAGCAGGGAGCGAAGAAGCTAAGATACATGCGCAGGAGGTATGCACCATGGCCACGGGCCTCGCGTTCGGCCGGAACTGCGCTATCTTACACATCATGGCTGCTGTGGGCTGGCGGGCAGCATCTATCTTCACCCGCTTCTGCCGTCGGGATCTGGCAGGCCAGCGAGACTACCTCGCACTGGTGGGGGACTGAACTGCGGCACAACACTCCCTCACACCGTAGGTATACACCTAACTAGGGTCGTCGGGAGTTTGCGGCAGGGAGGATGGCTTTTTTTTGGCCCTAAGGGGTGCTGAGGCGTGGCACCCTCCTCCTTCTCGCAATTCTTGCATAAAGTCATGTCATCGGTAATGTTTTTGAAGAAACAAATTCATTTGTTTTTTCAAAATACATTACCGATGGCATTACTATCTGGGAATACACTCTATTGCCTATAGATTTCAGCAAAATTGTGTGTAGCACACAACTGGGGAGGAGACACCGGGGATCCAAGCACTATGACCCCGGGTGGCCTCCCCTTACTACCCTATCCCGACGAGCACAGGGCGACCTCGTCAGTTTCACTCATAGCTCGAACGGGGACGGTCGAGTTTTTGCCTTTCTCCGTTCTACGGGTTTCAGTGGTTTTTGACTGTGGGCTTGAATTGGAGTCTTCGATTCAGCCCTGGACTCACTACATTCGTGGTTTTTCCTTTGACAGTTGGACTCATTGTGACCTGTGCGCCGACCGGTTTTACCGGCTCTGACTTGTGAGTTCACCCTTGGCTTGGCCTTGGGGTTCGACGACGCACGTGACTTGTGCCCGGCTGGTTTGTGCAAGGTGGACTTCTTCGCCGGCGTAGCTGGTTTAGGGCCTTATGGCTTCTTCTGTGTCGAAGACTTGCCGCCGTGCGGGGACTTCCAGTGGCCGGTTGATGCACTCGACTCTTGCTTGCCGTGTTCGGGCTGTGCTTCGGACGGAACGTGTGATGGTGGCGCCGCTTGGACGGAAGACCGGTGTTCGCGCAGGTGGGACTTCTTCAGGCGTGACCGGTCCCCTCGCCCGCTTCGGTCTCCACGGGATCCTCCACGGGTGGACGTACTTCCCTCGGCGCATCGGGCTTTCCGGCCCACAGGTAAGTCCCCTTCTTGTACCGTTACCTCGCAGGTTCTCCCTCCCCTCTCCGAGTCTTCGGAGCAGGGTAGGCGAGTTTCGGAGTCACGCTCCCCACGCTCTGCTTCGTTAGCGCGTGGCTTGAGCCCATTTTGGTTCCCACCCCCCGCTCTGCTTCGGGCGAGCGGTCTGGGAGAGATGAGCGTTCGTCGGCCACCCCCGGCTCTAGGTCTCCGGAGCGGGGACGGGTGACGGAACGCAAGCATAAGAAAGAGAGTAAACGTGATAAGAAATGCTCTCGCTCACGCACCAAGGCTTCGGAACGTGACTCGAGACCGTTAGTAATGCTGCCTCCCCGCTCTGTATTTTCCGAACGGGCAAGGCATGCTTCGCTTTCTTCCCCCCCCCGCCCGCCCCGTCTCGCCTGGGCGGGCCCGGGGTGTGGTTGACTCTCGCCCCCCACGCTCCGAGGAGTCGGAGCGGGGGTCGCGTGCACATAATGGTCCCCTCCCCGCTTCGCTTCGCCTGAGCGGGCTTGGCGTGACCGTAGACTGTCCCCCCCCCCGTCTCGTATCGACCGGACGGGCCCGGTGTGACTTGGACCCTCGCCCCCCCCCCCCCCCCCTCGCTCCGAGGCTTCGGAGCTGGGGCAGCGGGCTCATAAATCGTCCCCTCCCCGCTCCGCCTTTCCTGAGCGGGCTTGGCGTGACCCTAGACTGTCCCCCCCCCGCCTCGTATCGACCAGGCGGGCCCGGTGTGACATCGCGCGTCCTCCACATCGGACGGGGGGCCGCGTGCCCGGTATTTGTCCCCTCCCCGCTCCGCCTTTCCTGAGCGGGCTAGGGGAGACTATTGGCGGTCCCCCCCCCCCCCCCCCTCGCACCGGTTCTCCCGGGCGGGCCAGGGGTGACCAGGCCACTTCCTCGGTATTCCGATCGTGGTTTGTCGCTCACGTCGGCTGCCGCGTGCGGATCCCGACTTCGAGGTGGACCGTCGCTTTGCCACGGTCCCTCCGTCGCCGCGGCGCGCCTCTTTGCGTGCGTCGCGGGCGGCTGCGTCTACCTCGCGCGCGGCGGTGCGGCACTCTCGTAGCCGCTCGCCCCTTTCGTCTTTGCCGCGAGAAGATCAGTTTGGAACGGACGTCCTCAGCCTTCATCCGTCGGACTCGGCCTCGGCGATCTTCTTGCAGGACTCGGCGGCGGGTTCTCCTTCCCGCCTTTTTTCCGCTGTCGCGTCTGCCTCCGCCTCGTCAGACGTTGCCGGCCCTTCGCTCGGATCACAGTCGGTCCACGCTATGGGTGAGGCTTCAAGGCTTATCGCCAAGTCCCTACCGCCCGACGTCTGTCCGCCTTCGCCTCCTCCGAAGAGACAGGCTTCGGCCATGGTCGACGCGCAGAGGCAAGTCCAGCGCCGCAAGTCCCTCCCGCAAGCCGGCTTCCGGGACCTCACCGATGCTTCTCCGCCCAGCTGCGTAACGACGCTTTCGGCGACACGGGATACTTTACCGCCGCTCGATCGCCGGTGGGAATCAACTTAAGCTTCCGCCAGGCCTAGTACGCTGGACACTCCCAAGCCTTCGCCTTACCTTTTCCAGCGGTGGATGTGGCAGCCTTACTACAGGCGGGCGGCCGCAGGCTCGTCCAGAACTCGTGGCCTCGGCCTCTCGACAGGATCGCCTCCTTAGCGCGGATCTCGCTGGCGTGCTCGGGTTTGGAACTGGCTACCCAGGCAGCACTGCAGTGCCTACAGGATACGTGGGACCTGGAGGCTCAGTCCCCGCTTCGTGACGTGCGGTCCATCCTGATAGCGGCCAACCGGTCCGCCTACCATTCTTCCGCCACCGCCAGGGCAGCGGCTGCCAAATGCGACCTCTGGAGGAGGGATACCCTTTTGCGCCTCTGCTCGGACCTTCCCTTGTCAGTGAAGACCCAGCTCCGTCACGCCCCCTTAGGGGGTCCTCAGCTGTTCGGCGACACTTGGCACTCCTTTAAGGAATCTTCCAAGGACTTGTGGCCCAAGCCTGCATCTAACCCAGCCTCGACCCGCTTTCGCGCCCCCCGCACGGCGGGGGTCGTGCCCAGCGGTCTTTCAGGCCCTCCTTCTCTACAGTCGGATCTTCACGAGGTCGGGCCCGTCCATTCCAGGCTACTCAGGCCGGCCCCGCCCCTCGCCCTTCTTGGCCCCGCGGTGCCCGTAGATCGGGCCGCGGTCGGGCTCTTTGACTCGCCCCCGCCTCCGCCCCCGCCTCATTAATCGGGCCTCCCGTCGGCGGGCGGCTGTCGCTCTTCAGCGATCTTGGAGATCGCTGTTCCCGGACGACCCCTGGATTCTTTCCACCGTTACCGCAGGCCTGCAACTTCGTTCCTGTCGCCTCCGCCTCTTCGCTGAGCACCCTTGTGGACCCAGGAACCGCTCGACGGCACACAGGCGGACGCTCTGCGCGGGGAAGTGGCGACCCTCCTCACCAAAGCGGCGACAGAGGTGGTTTTGCGGCAGGACTCTCTGGCGTTCTACAGCCGACTCTTCTAGCTCCCAAACCAGGCGGCAAGTGGCGTCCAGTTATCGACTTATCAGCTTGGCCTCGATTCAGGATGCTTATCAGCTTGGCCTCGATTCAGGATGCTTGGCCCCTCGATTCAGGATGGAGACGGCCAGGACACTCCGTGCGGCCCTCCGGCCGATGGACTTTGCGATCCGCCTCGATCTATCAGACGCCTATCTGCACGTCCCGATTCATCCGTCGTTTCGCCGGTACCTTCGGTTTGACTTGGGGGGATCGTCTACCAGTTCTGCGCCCTTCCTTTCGGCCTCAACATCAGTCCGTGGGTGTTTACAAGACTGCTCGACGCCGTGATAGCCAATTTCCGTCAGCGCTCCTTGAGCCCGGCCTCCAATTACTTGGACGACCTTCTACTGCGCAACTTGGTCTCCGCAGCCCTCCAGACGGACAGGGATGCCCTGCTTTCCCTTCTGCGTCGTCTAGGTTTCCTACTCATTGGGGAAATCCGTTCTTCTCCCTCTCGACGGTTTCTACATCGGGGGATGGAATTCCTGACCGACCTCAACCTTGCCCGCCTGCCTCTGGCCAGGCGACAGAAGATAGTCGACTTAGCGACTTCGATGGGGATGGGATCCTCCTTCACCGCCAGGGTCTGGCTTCAACTCCTGGGCCTCCTCAGGGCGGCTGCGGACCTGCTTCCCTTGGGCAGACTTTATGCTCGGCCTCTCCAGCTACGTCTCCTTCTTCACTGGCGACCCTCGGGCGCTCTGTTGGATCTAGTACCTGTCACGCCTCGGGCTCGTCCTCACCTCGAGAGGTGGGCGGACCTCGCTTGGCTGGCTTCGGGGGTGCCCTACACTCCCCGCCGCCTCGGTGGTCTCTCTGTACAGAGGCGAGCCAGGCCGGCTGGGGCGCGCACCTGTTACCGGATTTCTCTCGGCCTCGGGCGTTGGCTTCGGGAGCTGTTCGGGAATCACGTCAACTGGCTGGAGCTGAAGGCAGTTGGATTGGCATTCGACGTTGGCAGGAGACCTTGGCCAATCAGGACGTCCTCGTGCTCTCCGACAACTCGACGGTGGTGGCTTACATACAGAATCAGGGTGGCACTCACTCGCCCTCCCTTTGCGTTCTTCGGTGCCACCTTCGCCTCTGGTGCAGGGATCGAGGCATTGCCCTACGAGCCCGCCACATCCCTGGCCACCTCAACGTGAAGGCGGACGCCCTGTCTCGTCGCGGACAGTTGCTCCACACGGAGCGGTCCCTACCCCCGGATATTTTTCGCCTGCTCTGCTCTCACTGGGAAACGCCGCTAGTGGATCTGTTTGCCACCAGATGAAGCAGCCAGCTCCCGGTCTACGTCTCGCCAGTCCTGGATCCACTCGCTTGGGCAGTGGACGCGCTCCCCTTCCTTGGGTCGGCCGGATTGCTTACGCCTACCCCCCGGCAGTCCTCGTTCCGAAGGTACTGCGGAAGCTTCTGGGATGCTCGGCGGTCCTCCTGCTGGTGGCCCCCTTCAACTGGACCAAGAGCTGGACCACGGACCTCCTCGCGCTTGCGACGGACCCTCCTCTGGAGCTTCCTACCCCTTCCACGATGCTCAAGCAGCCCCGTCAGCGGCTTTTCCATCCGTGCCCCGTACGCCTCCGCCTACACGCTTGGAGGTTGTCCGGCACGCCCGCGCCGCTAGAGGTTCTCGGATGCAGCAGTGGCGGCAATTGCAGCAGCCCGCAGACTCTCTACAAGGAAGGTGTACGAAGGCAAGTGGAGGGTCTTTCAGACCTGGTGCACCTCCCATGGGCACCCTCCCACTAACCTAGCCTCCCACCAACTGGCGGAGTTCTTCCTGTGGCTCTTCGACGACCGGGGCTTAGCCCCGGTCGCCTTCAAGGGCTACCGCGCTACGTTCGCGGACATCTACCGTCACCGGTGTCTTCCGGACCCAGGCGCCTGCAAGGATCTGTCGAATTTCTGGCTCACTTTGAACTCCGACGTCCGGTTTCACGTTCCCTAGTACCCCGGTGGGTTCTTGCCTGGGTACTGACGTGGTTGAATACGGACCGGTTGAGCCCCTCCCCTTGGCTCGGTTCTCAGACTTGACCCGGAAAACCTGTTTCCTTCTGGCTCTCGTTACAGCGTCCCGAGTCAGCGAGCTTCACGCGCTCTCGATGCTCCCAGCCTGTTTGCGGTTCGTTCCGACGGCTCTGCGCAGAGGCTCTCCGATCCGTCCTTCCTGGCCAAGAACCGCCGCCCGCGGCGGCTCCTCAGGTGCTAACGATACGGCCCCTCTGTGGAGCGGACCTCTCCCCTGGATCGCGGCAACAGGACCCAGTGCGGGCGCTAAAGATTTACCTGCACCGCTCTCAGCCGCAGCGCCGGGGGCGCTCGCGCCTCTTCTTACCTTGTCCGCGGGCAGACGCCACATCTCGGCCCAGATCGTGTCATCCTGGCTGCGGTGGGTGATTAGGTCAGACTACCTAGACCTCTCCCCACGCGGTGCTGAGCCTTTACAAATCCGGGCGCATGAAGTGAGAGCAGTAGCCACCAGTCTAGCCCTGGACCGCAACTGCTCGGTCAAAGATATTTTGGCAGCGGGTGGCCGGCGCTCAGACTCCACTTTCGCACGCTTCTACCTTAAGAGACCTATCCGGCTGACGTGACTCCCTGGCACGGGTGGGCGACATCTCCGCGGCCCAGCACTCCCTCCGAGCGCTGCTGGCGTCTTAGGCACATCATAGCTGAAATCGTCGGGAGTTCTCTCTCGAGGGGGCCGGCGGAGTGGTTGGGTTGTGGTTCGATACGGCACCCTCCGCCTGTTCGCCATTCTCCCAGATAGTAATGCCATCGGTAATGTATTTTGAAAAAACAAATGAATTTTTTTTCTAAAATGTATTTTTTTGAAAAATACTTACCGATGGCATTACTCGAATGGCCCTCCCGCCTGCCCCGCTTGCCTCTTGTGGCTATGTGTGAAACTGACGAGGTCGCCCTGTGCTCGCCGGGATAGGGTAGTAAGGGGAGGCCACCCGGGGTCATAGTGCTTGGATCCCCGGTGTCTCCTCCCCAGTTGTGTGCTACACACAATTTTGCTGAAATCTATAGGCAATAGAGTGTATTCCCAGATAGTAATGCCATCGGTAAGTATTTTTCAAAAAAATACATTTTAGAAAAAAAATTCATTTTTCTCTGAAAGGTATTTTTTCGAAAAATACTTACCGATGACATGACGCGGACGACCCTCCCACCTGCCCCGCTTGCCGCTGGTGAGCTAAGTATCCTAACTGGTTAGTCACCGTGTGACTCGGGACCTGATGGGCAGCAACAGGAGACCACTCTCGGCCCCCCTTGGGGTTCCTCGAGTGCCTCCTGGGTTGTGTGGTAACACAACGGGTTCTTAGGCTAGAATTGAGTAAGTAGTAGACACTACCATAAAGTCATGTCATCGGTAAGTATTTTTCGAAAAAATACCTTTTAGAGAAAAATGAATTTTTTTTCATCTGCAACGCATCTAACAAATGCTGTATTTGCAGACTGCTGGCCTTACTCGCAAACCACCAAACTGAGCTTCACCGCATTGCGGTTGGCGTCGTGTCGGAGTATGCAAATGGGGTCAAGGCTGTGACCCTGCTACCTGCTGTCAAGGTCAGTGAACGGATGGGTCAGTCGATCTGTACACATCTTAGACTATAATTATATGAAATTCGGTTTTCACTTTGTGACTGTGTATTTTATAACTTTATTCATAAACACACTGCTGCTACACAGCAGTGTATTCAAACCCCTACTGTTGGGATAAAGTAATATTTTTTGCACAATAAAAAGTGGTCTTAAAAGACAAGTGCTTTCTCAAGAGAAGTCATGAAGGACAAGAAGTGTACCTGTCATTAAAGACCATCATTTAGGTGGCTACAGCCACAGTCACAGCCACCTAAATGATGGTCTTTAATGACAGATGATCTCTCATTAGGGTTGTCACACAAAACAGGCTTTTCTGTAAACCTCATGCGATCAAAAGCAGGGAAAAGCTAGTATTAAAACGAAGTCATGCTGATTTTCATGCTAACACACATATATATAATGTATATTTTTTGACAAGTGATAGCCGCTGCTGCTGCAGCGAGGTGGAGCCTACATGTAGCTAATTTTTCTTTTTCTTTCCGTTCCTCTTCAGAAAGCCTTGTTGCCTGGAGTGTATGCATTCATGGACCTGTGCGACAAACATGCAGTAACACAGCTGAGGGTCATGTTACCTCCTGGTGTGAGGGAGGTCTTCCATCTTCTGCACAGCGACTATATCAAGTACTTCAAGTACACTGGCAAAGTGTGACAGACACCAACATTGTGCATGGTGGGGGCTTGAGTCATGAGTCTGAAATTTGCTGAAACAATGTGAACAAGGGGGCTCATGAGAATCTATGCTTTGTGCTTGCTGAAATCAGTCATGTATATTGCTTTATCATGAGTGACAGTGCAAAAGGCTGAATGATTGACTGAAAACAGCGACGGACTCACTATGCTCCAAGATCTATGGCCAGCAAGAGACATGAATTGTCATGAGCCCCGGCGAATGCAGGGGCTTATGAAAATTCATGCCTCTTACAGATGGAACACGCTGTCTAAAGGACTGGTCTGTCTACACCAAGATGCTGAAATTCACCTCTCTGGGATTTGAAAAGCTGAATGACTGAAGAGCAGTCGCCCGCACTTTATTTGTTCATTTGCACAATGTCATTATGATGCACATTAATACAGGAAGAGCGCAATGTGTGTACAGTGTCAATTTCAGTGCTTTGTGTGTGTGCACGTGCTTATGTGTGCATGAATGCATGTGCCAGCACGTTTGTGTTTTGTGCGTGCGCATGCGTGCGATAGTTCTTGTGTACGTGCGCACGTTTGTGTGTTTAAAACCAAAACAGACAAAACACGATTACAACAAGAAAACAAGTTTATGGCTCACGTGTATGTCTGATCCACATGTCTGACAATAAGTAAAGGGATGGCTTCTGCACTAACAAAATCCATTTTTTCTCAAAATTTAATCAGTTTTCACACATCTGTAAACCCCCTTGACCTTTGCGATGAGTTGACTAAATTAGGATACAAAGGATGGTCTTAACATCAGCTACCTTTGTGTCAAATTGGACTGAAAAGTTTGTAAAAATGTTGATAACTACAATTATTGGCATGTTATACACATTTGTCGACCTTTTGCGACCCATGACCTTTTCCGAAGGGTCATCCAAATTAGTATGCATACATAGGTATTACCATCAGGTATCTGTGTACCAAGTTTGGGTTTGAAGTTGTGAATAGTAAATGAGAAAAAAAAATTCTTGTCAAAGTATGACTATTCAACTACTTCCCAGCTCTTGTGACCCAACCAAATTAGTATGCATAGATAGGTCTTACCATCAGGTATCTCTGTAGCAAGTTTGGGTTTGGAGTTGTGAATAGTAATTGAGAAAAAAAATTTTTTGTCAAAATATGGCTATTTTTTTTACCTATTTCCCTGAGCTCTTGTGACCCTTGACCTTTCCGATGGGTCATCCAAATTAGTATGCATAGATAGGTCTTACCATCAGGTATATCTGTAGCAAGTTTTGGTTTAAAGTTGGGAATAGTAATTGGAAAAAAAAACACGTTTGTCTAAATATGGCAATTTTGGGACCTATTTCTTGAGCTCTTGTGACCCTTGACCTTTCTGAGGGAATCGACCAAATTAGCATGCATAGAAAGGTCTTACCATCAGGTATCTCTGTGACAAGTTTGGGTTTGAAGTTGTGAATAGTAATTGAGAAAAAACATCTTTTGTCAAAATATGGCTATTTCGGACATATTTCTTGAGCTCTTGTGACCCTTGACCTTTCCGAGAGATCAACCAAATTAGTGTGCATATAAAGGTCTTACCATCAGGTATCTTTGTACCAAGTTTGGGTTTGAAGTTGTGAATAGTATTTGAAAAAAATAATAATAATGTCCAAAAATAGCTATTTTTGATATATTTCCTGATCCCCTGTGACCTTGACCTTTGTGACAGGTCACTGAAATTGGTATGTTTAGAAAGGTCTTGCCACAAAGTAGGCAAAGTTTGCAGACTGTAGCTTGAATAGTCTCTGAGAAAATGCCAACGTTTTAAAGTTTACCATGAACGACGGCGGACCGACGACCACTGGCCCAGAACATACTCACTTTTGCTTTGCATGTGAGCCAATGACAAGAAAAACAAAAATATACCTAAAATATTTTATTTTCTCCTGTCACTGTTTTCAAACAGCGCGTGAACTAAGGTACAAAATGAATGATTATTAGCCGTGTAGGATGGTATAAAAAGCAGATGATAAAGGTTCGTGGTTTATACACAATGAGCAGTACAGTAGATCCTGTTTTAAGCAACCACATTGCTAGAAATAAGTGGTCTTTAAAGACAGGTGATCTCTCAAGAAAGCGTCACTTGTCATTAAAGACATCACTTAGGTGGATACATGATGGTCTGTAATGACAGGTGCAGTCTCAAAAGAATGGTCACTCAAAACAGGTTCTGCTGTACCAAACATACATTTTGTATAGAAGTATTTAACACAAGAACATAGGCACATCAAAATTGTGTGCCAACTTGACCCTTTAGTACCTGCTGCCACTTGTAGAGCAAACAGTACCACTACCAGTGGCTGCAAGCAAACAGGGTTAACCCATTCAACTCTGATACACTGCCACAAGATCGGCCATGATAGCTCAGGGTTGGATCTGAACTACTCTGGTACCAGCCTTGAACAGCCTTGCATGATGCTGTCTCTGGAAATTCACTGCCAGTGGGTTGCAGACTACATTTCTGAAATCGTAAATTTAACGTCCAAGATCCCCAGCCGTCAACGGAACTTGGATACAAAGTGGTTTCAGAAAGAGGCATAGATCCTCATGCGCCCCCGCAGTAGCGGGAGCTCATGAGGATCTATGCCTCTTGCAGCTGGGTGGTGTTCAAATTTTCTCGGCAGTGAACAGGTTAATGTAGCCTTCAGAGGTCAATTTCTGCCCCTCCACTCTTTCCTGTTGACACGTTCTTATAAAATATAACTGGCCTTGCTTACTTGATGCGTACAATTTCCTACTTTATTTTACAATTCACTTTTCACGCGTCTTTTGCAGACACGCACCAGCACAAAAACATATTTTCAAAATCAGCAGTCTCAGGAATTCTGTGATTTGTGCATATTAACAAAATATTCAGGTTATGAAAACAAAATTCCAAATTATCATGAAAAAAAATCTCAAATATTCAAATTGGAAAAATTGATCCAGATGTACAGAAGAAACCAAGCAGTTAGGCTACATCTGATTGCGACCAAAGATTGTACAATTTGAAAGAAAAACAAAAAGCATGGCACACTTAAATAACGTTCACAGCTCCATCACACAAAAATGAAAGCAGGTACTGGCTCATAGGCTAGTACAGTAACCCACATGTAAATTCGCCATCAAATTTAATTTCAAGTTGCCTGATCCACGTTGGCCTTTGACTGTTAAGACTGACTGGTGCCAAAACAACAGGTTATTAGGTCATTTAGCCCCAAAACACTACAGCAGGAGATGGATGGACCATGATAATTCAAGGGTAGTGCCAGATTAGCTTGGTGCCATCACCAAGCTAATCTGGCACTACCCTTGAATTATCTTGCTCCATCCACATCCTGCAACTATTACAGTCGCTAGGTGACACCTCCAAAATTTGAGAAATGCAGGCGTGGGGCTAAATGGGTTAATGTTGTCTTGCTTCAAACAAAATTGTTCTACCCTTCTTTTTTTCACAATCCATGTGAGTAGGTACACGTAAGGGATATTTTCTACTGCCCCTTGTGTGCAATTGGGAGGGGGGGGGGGGGCTTTTCTGCAAGATCCAAAAAGTCTTTCATTTTACAACATTCAAACTTCATTATTATAAGACATACTAAAAACATTTTCAGTCCCAATGCACAACAGCTGAGTTGGATGGCTTGGCGCCTGATGGCGCCAAGCTAATCTGGCGCTGCCCTTGAATTATCATGGTCGACCCATCTCCTGCAACTGGTGTAGCTGTTAGGGGACACCTTCAAAATCTAGGAAATGCGGCCTTGGGGTGAAATGGGTTAATAAAGGAGATATCATGAAGTACAGTCCCTTTACTGCCTGAAGCAGGTCACTTTTACTGTCAGTCCTGCCAGGAGACTTGAAAAGGGACTTGAAAAGGGTCGACCACAATTATATTGTAATTCAAACAAGATGATACATGGGTGGGACTTTTTCGGCTAAAGCCGGATTTCAGGATTCAACAAAAAAAAAATTTTTTTTTTCACTTAAAAAGTGCCCCAAGACCCTCGCTTCAGGATTCAATTTTTTTTTTCGGTCCCACCCATGTGATAGACTTATAATATGTTTCATAGCTCTATTATTCTATTTCTAATAAGAACCTGTCATCAATATGAGTAAGAGATTGCAGACTGGAGCCAAGGTCTCTTCACAACCTCTGTAAAAAGTACGAACATACACAAGACAAAATGCTCCATGCATAAACCCGGGCCTGGTAGGAGACAACGGACAAAAACGTACACACTCACTCGCTCACAAAAAAATATGCTGCATCATGAAACTGATGCCTTATCAAAGCTTTCGAGAAAGGAAAACTAGCCATTGCATACAACTTCTATCAGGCGATGGGCTTTACATAGAAATAACCAACAGAGAAAGGACACACGCTTTGCAATAACATAGAGACAAAACAGTCCACTAAACTTTTGACTGAAAGCCCCTTTTTCAAGTGCACAAACGTGATGAAGGGCAGAAAGCTACTGATCTTCTAGAAGATAATGTGATGGGAATTATTCCTATCAGGTCATCTTCAAGTTCAGTAAGTTGCGCCCACTAACAGCAAAGTCATCTGCGCAGTAGTAAAGGGTCCATTTTGCTGGATCATCCCGATTAGTGTGCCATGCGTCCTCTCAACAGTTGTACTCAGACTGGATGACAATGAGGCAACTCCTTGTGAGCAAGACGCGCATATTCTCATGAGCCCCTGCATCCGCAGGGGATCATGAGAATGTACGCCACTTGCTGGCTCTGGGTTGTCTCACTGACATCCATGAATTGTTCAAGCCTGAGGAATCTTTGACATACTTCCGACTTCTATCACATTCTCCATGAAGAAAAGTAGCTCTCCATTTTTCACGTTAGCCTGTGTAATTCTCAGTATTTCATGTTTGCATTTTTTTTAAAGGCAAGCACCAGAAGGAAAAACTGCAGCCTGTAGACGATACCACTTACCAGTTATAAATAATTGGGATACCAGTTGTGGAGGATATATCACAATGAAGAACAATTACATGAAGAATATCACATCGAATTCAAAGTGAGGATGACAGCAATGGTTTGATGGCCAGCTGTATTTTGGTCGAGTACATAGTTAAGTTTGTCAACAAACAAAAATATAAAACAAAAAAAACAAAAAAACCTGTTATTTTAAAATTCAGTCAAATGTTTTGTCCTGGCTATTTCAAAGTGTCTCTTTTAGTCTCGTTTTTGTTGGCTATTTCTTTTGCAGATTTACAAGTACCTGTGAAATATTTTTTACAGGCAAACATTTACAAACATACCTCAGAACAGGCAGTTAAAATTTACAATTTTTGTATAACAATATCAGGAGGCTGACCTGTATGAGAAGGATTTCACTACAACTGTGTGAGGAAACTCTGCATGTCGGTAGGAGTTTTAGTCGCGATGATTTCTGTAGGAATCATGGTGACTAAAACCACTACTGACATCTAGAGGGTTAACAGACAGTACAAAACAAGGTATATGGCAGGATGTAGTACTACAATGACAGTACAGTTTTTGAGGACAGTCTCTCATAAAGTCCCTTGCCACCTGCACGAGACATAAATCATAATGAGCCCTTTAAGTCCAGTCAGTCTTGTCTTCTTCAATTCGGTCGCCTTCATATCCACAGTCCAGAGGCCAAGATGAATTTGGCTGTCCTCCTTGCAGCCATACAGCTTCTCCTGGAGTGTGGTGGGTGGCATCCAGCCGCCAATTGCAGGAAAACTTTGCCATGTCAGTGACGGCCAACCAACCGTCCCTCTACATTGCAGTGAGATTTTTACGTGGAGCTAAAAACAGCTCAAACAAAGCCGCTGGGAATGCGACAGGCAGTTACGCTGAAAATCACGTGCAATTCCATCCAAGGGCCACTTGTGTGAGTGAGCTTAGTCCTGCGCCAGCCACTAAGCAAGGTGCTCAGCCGCTATAGCGGAGCACCTTGCTTAGTGGCTGGCGCAGGACTATGCTCACTCATGCAACTGGCCCCATATATATAGTGAAGCACCTTGCTTCGTGGATGGCGCAGTACTAAGCTCGCTCATGCGACCGGTCCCACGTCTCTTTCCTCAGCTGCTGGTACTACGAGGGGCAGTCCTGCAAAATGTGGCCAGCAGTTTCTCATTCAGGCCGCACTGACACCGACAGGTAGGTGATGCCCCAACAGTCTCTCATCCGGTCACTGCCATCTGCAAGAAGCACAGATTCTCATGAGCCCTTGCAGTTGCTAGAGCTCATGTTAGTCTAGGCCTCTTGTTGACGGGGGTCACTCCCTCCTTCGCTTGCGGACGTTGCCTGGTGTTCAGCACTGCATCACCTTACACGCACTACTAACAGTGAGAGATGGATCAGTCACGATAGTTTCGGGGTCGCTCCAGAGTAGTTTGGCTCCTTGCCAACAGTTCTTTGCACCAGAGTAGTCATGAGATTCCTTCGTTAAATGCTGTCACAACCTTTGTTTGCCGGAAAATAACTCATTCAGCCCGACGGCCGCATTTCCCAAATTTTGGAGGCATCATCTAATGACTATGCACCAGTTGCAGGTGATGGAGCGACCATGATAATTCAAGGGCAGTGCCAGATCAGCTTGGCGCCTGTCGGCGCCAAGCTGATCTGGCACTACCCTTGAATTATCATGGTTGACCCATCTCCTGCTGTAGTGCTTCAGAGCTGAATGGGTGAATTGTTGTCAAAATACACTTTTGTGGTTTTGCCTGCAATTTTCTACCTTTTGTCTCTTGAGGGGGTCTGTGATTTGACAGCCCCAGCACACATTTGCATTTATAACCATTCACAAGTTTTCATAAACTTCAATTTCTAGATGTCTCAAGCTGCAGCTTATCCCATGTCCGACCTCACACTATACATGAGTTGTTGGCTTTCACAACATTAGCCAGAACTTGAAGCTGCTGTTTACAGTGGTCTGTAATTTTGGACCTTATGACTCTAGTGTGGTGATGTCCAAAATCACAGAGCAGCATATGTTTAAAAATGTGACTGCTCACAACACTTCTTTCACTTCCAGTCCTAGCTGTCTCCAGCCAGCGTCACATTCTGTACCACAGCAGCGTTGTTGGCTTTCACAACATTCGCAAGAACTTGGGCCGCCGAACTGAGCTGCTGTTGCCTAACACCATCCTCCTTCATTGTGACACTAGGTATCACCAGGGCATTGCTGAGGGAGTTGTTCCCTCCTGTCGCCATGGCGAGAGAGCCAAACACCTGGTGTCCAGCGAGGGTGACGATGGGAATGTTTCCGGCGGCTGCGCTCGCCAATACGGCTGCAGCCGATGCAAACTGCTGCTTGTTGTCCACCTTGGAGGGGGAGGAGGTGACGAGGGTGGGGGTCCCGGAGGTGGAGATGGTAATCCCTTTTTGCATGCTGCCAACGGTACTGTTTACAGTACCCGTGGCTGCATGGGCAAGAGGGTTAATGATTACTGTGCCAGGTGCTAAGGTGGTGACGGTGGATGTAGGGGTGGCCGATGTACTGCTAGCGACAGAAACGGGGGATAGGATTGTCTGCTGGGCCATGACTTGCATGGAGGAGGTGTTGAACGGCGTGGGGGGGTTGATCCGTTTCTCTTTCTGCCTCCTGTTACAAAACCACACCCTCACCACCTCCTTCTCCATATTCAAGGAATCGGCCAGCGTGGAAATCTCATCTGACGACGGTTTGGAATTCGTGATGAAACTCTTCTCCAGTGCCACACGAATTAATGTGTCAATGCTTGTGCGTTTTTTCCTTCGCCGGCCCAAAGCATCCGCGTTCAGCCCAGAGCCAAGAGATCCACCAGCATTGAGGCTGACGTTACGAGACATTGCATCTGCGTCTTGCAGCCATTTCTGAAGCAGTGGTTTGAGCTTGCACATGTTTTTGAAGCTGAGGTTAAGGGCTTCGAAGCGGGAAATCGTGGTCTGGCTAAAGTCGTTTCCATACAGCTTGCCCATAGCAATGCCCACATCGCCTTGCGTGAAGCCTACAACAGAAGACAGCATTCAGATAACAGACTTCATTCCGACACCTGGTCATGACTAAAGAGACTGATTACAACAGCGCACTGGTTTTCTGCCTTGATTTGCTACAGGTTTAGGAGATTCATCGGCCACGACAATTCAAGGATGGTGCTGGAATAGCTTGGCACTTAAAAAGTGCCAAGCTAGTCAGGCATCAACCTTGGACTGTGCTGTCTGGTTCGCTGTATGTAATCCTTTTAGCCCCATGGGTGCATTTCCGAAATTTTGGAAGTGTTACTATCGACTATGTACCAGTTGGGGGCGGTGGATTGACCAAGATAATTCAAGGGTAGTGCCAGATTAGCTTGGCGCCTGAAGGCGCCAAGCTAATCTGGGACTACCCTTAAATTATCATGGTCAATCAATCTCCTGCTGCAGGGTGTTGTGGCTAAATGGATTAAGGATATAACTGATCAAGGGAAGAACCCAAAGGAGAAACACTTAGGAATGTACATATACCAAGGGGAATTACTCAGCGCTGGACAGACAAACAGTTAGATCCCCGGCCCCTGCCTATCAGGCACCAAATCGCCAGCCCACAGAGAAATACGCAGGTATAGAACAAGATGATCATCTACATCCTACACTTAGAAATGCAAAGAAGTACCCAACAGAGAAAGAAACACGCTTAGAAAAGACAGTTACAACACAATTTATTAATATTTCAGCTAAATACCTTTTGTCCAAATAGACAAAGAAACAAATAGAGAGATACGTCACTACTTATCTTTTTTTTCAATCGCAGAAGGAATGTGGGAAATATTAATAAATTGTGTCAAAACTGTCTTTTCTAAGTGTGTTTCTTTCTCCGTTGGGTACTTCTTTGCATTTTACGTGCTTGGCAGTCAAATTTTTGGTCTGGATTACACTTAGAAATGACAGTTACAACACAATAAATTGTGTTGTAACTATGTTCTTTCTCCATTGTGTTCTTCTCTGCATTTTACACACTTGGCAGTCCACCTTTTTAGTCTGGATTTTAAAACGGATCAAGTTCACATCAAACTCACCTAATTCGATGCGCCTGCGTTTAAACGTCTTGGCAAACAGCTCCAGTTCTTCCAGGTCAATATTCTCCTCCTGCTGACAGAAAAAGAGGTCAAGCAACCTTCTCCATACAATAACTTGAAAATTGATTTACAGCTCCTATCTCCTTAACGAATGTTCTTAGTAGGTCTCAATAATGCTGCATAACTTAACCCTTTGGCTGTTGGTAGCAGTTCTTGTTGAATGATTCTTGCAGGAATCATCGTGACAAAAATTGCTACCTACAGCTAATGTTTGTTTAAGTCCCAGAACTAAATGACTTTTGTTATATTGAAAGGAAGTCATTTAAATCTAGGAGTTTAAGAGTTAATAATGAAATCTGAACAACCTAAAATAAAAAAAGTTTTTGCCCATCTTCTCCCTAACATCTCTGGAGGAATTTTGTCCCATGAAACTAAACAGTCCTTCCTCAGAAAACCACGGATCAGAGGTAATTTCTGCTACCTGAATTTTTAGCTTTAACCCCCTTGTTCACGCAGCCACTGGTTCTGTTAATCCTTTGACAGTAGAGATTTTTGTCACAATGATTCCTGCAGGAATCATCATGGCAAAAAACTGCCAAAGGGTTAACTCCTTCACTGTCAGTAGCCCTTTTTGTTGCGATGATTCCTGAAGGAATCATCGCAACAAAAAGTGCTACTGACAGCGATAAAATCACTACCGACAACCAAAGGGTTAACAGTGCCAGTGGCTGCATGCACATGTGGGTGAAATACTGGCTTCTGGCACACCATCATCACTCACCACTGTTGGCACATTTTGTAAGGATCCAGAAAACACAATCGGAGAGTCCAAAGACGTTGGAGAATTCAACTCTGGCGATCGCGATCTAGATACTGGCAAATTTGTCTGAAGCGTCAAAGTCTGACTCTGTTGGTGCTGTTGTTGTTGCTGTTGTTGTTGCTGAATTTGTTGTTGCTGTTGTTGAACAACCCCCTGGGAAGGCTGAGACATGACAGTGGTAACGCCCTGCAGCACTGGGATGCTGCCTTGAGCATGCTGCATAAAAATCAGGAGAAAAATATCTTTTATACATGGTGCCCTAAGACAAAATTTCTTACACTTAATGTCCACTGTCAAGAAACTAGTTGGGACAAGCTCAGTACTAGTAGCACACTTGAAAAAAAAAAAGTTAAAACAAAAGTCACTTCCATTAAATTTTCTGTCTGATATCATCCTTCTGGCTTTGCCGATTAAAGTTTGCATTACATCCTAAAATGAATTTTTTTTCTAAAATGTATTTTTGGGAAAAATACTTACCGATGGCATTACTATGTGGATTACACTCTATAGCCTAACGATTTCAGCCCAAAGTTGTGTCCTCTACACAACTGGGGAGGAGACACCGGGGATCCACGTATAGGAGCCCGGGTGGCCTCCCCTTATCAGCCTATCCCGACATGCGTGGGGCGACAGCTTACCCAGTTTGCACACTTAGCCAATAACTTAGCCAAGGAGGCAAGCGGGACAGGAGGGAGGGCCATCCGAGTAATGCCATCTGTAAGTATTTTTCCCCAAAATACATTTTAGACAAAAAATTCATTTGTTTTTTCAAAATATATTACCGATGGCATTACTATGTGGAAGAATGGCGAAGAGGAGGTGGGTGCCGACCCCAACCCCTCCAAACATAAAGGACCCCACAGGCCCACAAAGGAGCACTCCCGACGATTTCAGCTAAGACGTACCTATGGCGCCTGCGGCGCGCGGAGGGAGTGCTGGGCCGCGGAAATGTCGCCCACCATGGCCAGGGAGTCACGCTGGCCGGATAGGTCTCGGAGGTAGAAGCGGGCGAAGGTGGAGTCTGTCCGCCAGCCTACCGCCGTAACAATGTCTTTAACCGAGCAGTTGCGGTCAAGAGCCACGCTGGTGGCCACTGCTCGGACCTCATGCGCCCGGATCTGCAGAAGTCTATCCCCGTCAGGTATGCCGACCGAATCACCCACCGCAGACAGGACGAAACTGTCTGTGCGGATATATCCGGCCTGCCAGGAGCCAGTGGAAGGAAGAGGCGGGAGCGCCCGAGCCGGCGCGGCTTTGAGCGACGCACGTAAATTTTCAGTGCCCGGACCGGGTCCTGTTGACATGCGGAGCGGGATTGGTCCGCTCCTCTGAGCGGATGCACGGTCAGAATCTGGGGCGCAGTCGAGGGAAGCCGGTTCTTGGCCACAAAGGACGGGTCGGTGAGAAGCTGTGCCGAGCCATCCGCTCGAAACTGCAAGCACGCGGGACATACCGAAAGTGCGTGAAGCTCGCTCACGCGGGAAGCTGTGGCCAGGGCCAAGAGGAAACACGTTTTCCGGGTCAGGTCGGCGAACCGTGTCAAGGGCAGGGGTTCGAAACGGTCCGTATTCAGCCAAGTCAGTACCTAGGCGAGGTCCCACCGAGGTATGAGAGGATGGGAGACCGGTCGTCGTCTCGCTTTCGCGCTAACCGCTCGGCCGGGGGGGGGGGGGGGGGGGGGGGGGGGGGGGGGCGTGCCCTGCGGTTGCCCAAACCCTCCTCGCTTCCAGTCGGCGGTGCCCGCGGTAGAGATCGCTCCCGTCAAGCCCCACAATCCTTCCCCTCCCCCCACCCCTCCTGGTCCCGCGGCGCCTGTAATCAGGGCGCGGTCAGGCCCGCTGACTTGCCCTCCGCTCTGCCCCCGCTGACTGCTTTGGGGTCGCCAGTCGGCGGGCGGCTAGCCCTATTCAGCGACCAGTGGAGTTTGCTGTTCCCGGACGACCCATGAATCATCTCGACTGTTTCCTCAGGCCTGCAGCTGTCCTTCCAGTCCCCTCCACCTTTGCGCAGGTCCCCCGTTTGGATCCAAGCTCCAAGCGATCGGCTCAAGGAAGAAGCTCTACGCGGAGAAGTTTTAGCTTTGCTCTGCAAAGCGGCGACGGAAGTGGTCTCCCGCCCAGACTCGCCGGCGTTCTACAGCCGTCTGTTTGTAGTCCCCAAGCCAGGGGGCAAGTGGCGTCCGGTCATCGACCTGTCGGCGCTAAACAAGTACATTTCGGCGCCCCACTTTCGGATGGAGACAGCCAGGACTCTCCGCGCGATTCACCTGTCTTCTCGCCGATATCTTCGTTTCGCTTTTGGCTGGATCGTTTACCAGTTCCGAGCCCTCCCCTTCGGCCTCAACATCAGTCCTTGGGTTTTCACGAGGCTCCTCGATGCGGTGATGGCCAGCTTCCGCCAGCGTTCGCTGAGTCCGGCATCCAACTATTTGGACGATCTACTGCTGCGCAACCTAATCGCCTCCGCTCTCGAATTCGACAGAGATGCCATGCTTTCTCTCCTTCGCCGCCTTGGGTTCTTGGTCAACCAGGGCAAGTCGGACCTCACCCCCTCGCGCCGATTCATGCACTTAGGGATGGAATTCCTGACCGACCTCAACCTGGTCCGCCTACCTTTGGCTCGGCGGCAGAAGATCTTCGACCTCGCTCTTCAGATGCTGCGTGGAGTCTCCTTCGTGGCCAGGGTCTGGCTTCAGTCACAGGGTACACAAATTGTTGTTGTCTTTTTTGCCCTCTCGATGGTGGAGTCCATAGAGTCGCAATGTGCTCAAGCCACGCTCAGAAGAAATGGAGCGTGGGGAGCGTGACTCTAATACTCGCCTGCCCTGCTCAGAAGACTTGGAGCGGGGGGAGGGGGGGGGGGGGGGGTGGGTCCTGGGTAGTTACGGTAAAAGAAGGGGACTTACCTGCGGGCCGGACGGCCTGGACAACGGAGCGAAGAGGGGTCCGAAGAGCCGACAGAACGACGCCCACCTGCGGAGACGTCCGAGAAGCCTGTAGGGGACGGAGTGGACGGTCGCGTCTGTAGAAGTCCCAAAGTTGAGACCAAAGGTCCTCCCGCCAATCAGCACAGACGACACAGGTCCTATCTGAAGAGCATCCTGAGCAAGGGAGGCAGGCATCGTGAGTGTTGGAGGGCCACTGAAACTCCCCACACCGAAGGCAGGACTTCAAAGAAGCCGCCATAGCGTCCGCCGCCCACAGCACGCAGGAGAAGTACACCCAAGCGTCAAAGATCACTTCACACGAGGCACAAAGTCACGAGAGAGTCAAAGTTACTAGCGGCGTCCACGAAAGTGCACAGAGAGTCCACACTGAAAAGGCGCTAAGAGCCGAAGCTCTAAAGTCAGACTGCCACGGTCCCCAGTGGAAGGTTCACAAAGCGCGGAAACTCACTCCCCACGGCACACAGTCACGATTGAGAGTCAAAGTTACTAGCCGCGGCAAAAGGACACCAACCGGCAAACCGGTCGGCCCAAGTCCAAAATGAATTCACTGAACACAATTCAGGATACTGCAAAACGCAAGCAGAGCACTAGGCCCAAGTCCGCTTGGCAAAGCCAGGCCAATCTTTTTCTTTACACCGAAGAACGAAGCAAGAAGACACCGGTCGAAACACAGTAAAAAGGCTTTGAAGTTCGTTTTTAACACGTAGCAAGGCTAAACGCCCGACCGTCCAGGTCGAGCTAAGAGTGCAAAACTGGGTAAGCTGTAGCCCCACGCATGTCGGGATAGGCTGATAAGGGGAGGCCACCCGGGCTCCTATACCTGGATCCCCGGTGTCTCCTCCCCAGTTGTGTAGAGGACACAACTTTGGGCTGAAATCGTTAGGCTATAGAGTGTATTCCACATAGTAATGCCATCGGTAATGTATTTTGAAAAAACAAATGTTGGCACATCAGTGTCTCTGTTCTGGTCAGCCATTTGTTGTAAGCTTAACCAAGTCGCCAAGATAAAAGGTCAAAGTAAAACACAGTGCAAAATAACCATCAACTAATCAACAAATTTGTGTCCCATATCATGATTTATTAAAATGTCTCAATGACCTGATAAAAGATGAGACGCTATCACGAATGTCTCAATAGCCTGATAAAAGATGAGACACGATATCGTCTCATCTTTTATCAGACCATTGAGACATTTTGATAAATTGTGATATGGGACTCACACCACACCTCGTCTTTTATCAACCACTGAGACATTTAAATAAATCCTGATATGCATCACAGATCTTGTCTCGTTTTTTATTAGCCATCAAACAATTTGTATAAATCCAAATAAGGGCCACATACGGCATCTCGTCTTTTAGCAGCCATTTGGACATTTTAACACACATTGGACACAAACATCTTGATAAATACTCCTCACCTGATTTTGCACCAGGAGCTGCGGATGTGGATGCAAGTTCTGCAGGTTTTGCAGGTTCTGCAGCTGAGCGGGGTTCACCAACACAATCTGCTGCAAGCCCTGTAACCCCTGCAACCCCTGGATGCCCTGAGCCTGCAGTGCTGACGCCGGTATCTGCACCGTCTGCAAAGTGGCATGCTGGGGCTGGGAGCCGGCAACGCTGGACACGATGGAGGCGGTGGGGATGGCGATCTGGATAGACTGCGGTTGGGAGATGGTGATGGTCTGCTGTCTGGCTTGCTGCTCAGCTTGCACCTGAGGGTGAACCAGTACGAATTATGCAAACTGATTGCGTCAAAAGGTCAACGACATGCAACAATAGCCTGGCAATACAGCAGCACCTGTTCTGAGTGACCACCTTCATGAGAGATCGCCTGTCATTAACCCTTTAATTGTCAGTGGCATTTTTTTGTCGGGATGATTCCCGCAGGGATCATTGTGACAAAGTCCGCTACCGACAGGCAAAGAAGGGTTAGAGACCATCATTTTGGTGGTCGTAGCCAGCTAAATAAATCTCTTTAACCCATTACATCCTGAGGCTGATTTGGTAGAATTTGCTTAAGTTATTGTCCTATCAAGGCTACATTACAGATTAGGAGACAAATCAACTGTTTTAGTTCAAGGGTGGCGCCAGAATAGCTTGGCGCCTCAGGCGCCAAGCTATTCTGGCACCACCGTTGAACTATCAGTCAAATTTATTTCAAGCAATAGATGTATCAGGATGAAAAGAGTTATAAGACAGATGACACTTTCTGCCTTCAAAATATATCGCAAAAGAGCACCGGTCTCTACTTTTAAGACCTTCTCTTGCAAAAAACAAACAAAACAAAACAACAAAAAAAAGTGGTTGCTTTACTGTACGCTAATAGAGGTTTTCTGTAGCTTTTTTTTTTTATCAGGTGTTAAGCTCAAAGTAGAAAGTACTTGACTGTTCACAATGAACATTTTCCTGCTATTTCATCCTACCTGACTTTGCGTAGCTAACGTTGTCTGAAACTGCTTCTGGCCTGCTTGCTGAACGATCTGATGCTGTTGCTGCTGCTGCTGATGTTGTTGTTGTTGCTGCTGCTGTTGTTGAAGCTGGTTCTGCTGGTTTTGCTGGGCTTGGGCTTGGGCTTGAGCCTGGAGGATCAGCTGGTTCTGCAGATTCTGAAGATCCTGGGCCGTCAGGGAGATTCCAGCTGGCAGGGCAGCCGAGATGGGGATCTGGAAAAATAAACAATTTGTAACCCCTTCATTGTCAAGAAGAAATGAAGACCGCCCAACTACAAGAGGTATAGATCCTCACGAGCCCCTGCGGTTGCGGGGGGGGCTTGTAAGGGTCTATGCCTCTTGCTGGAACTACTCTGTAATCAAGTTCCGTTGATGGCTGGGAACCTATGACACTGAAATTAAATTGATTTCATGAACGATTTGAATCTACTGGCAGTAACAGGGTTAACCCCTTCACTGCCAGACAACGGTGAACAACACCTAACTGCAAAAGACATAGATCCTCATGAGCCCCCACAGTCTCCGAGGTCCACGAGAATAAAATACTGACCTGCGACAAACAAATTTGGTTTAACGCTTATCATTCGGAATACACAAGTGTGTGAAATAAGTACTAAAATAGTTCAAGGGTAGTGCCAGAATAGCTTGGCGCCTAGAGGCGCCAAGCTATTCTGGCACTACCCTTCAACTAAAGCCATTGGTCTATATCCTTATTTGCAAGTACTATAATTTATACTCAGTAATACCAATAGTATAATGTAGCTTGCATATGGCAGTGTACAAATTTGAAGCTTTTAGCCTCAGTATCAGTATGATATGGGTAAAAAAAAAAAAAAAAGACTGCCAGGAATAGGCGAATAAAACTTTACAAATAAGTTTTTTTTTTAAGTTAAAATAAAATATTTTAAAAAGTAAATAAACAAATAAATAAATGGGCAGCCCAAATAGACACTGTTTGGAAATAAGCGGTACATCAAAATCGCACCTGTTCAGACAAAAGCAGTGCATTAAAAGCCCCAACAAACATGTGATATCGCATGTTTGTCTAAGCTTTTAATCCACCGAGTCAAAAGACACACAGTTTCTAACCTACTTCCCATTCTATACACTCATTCGTTCTTTCAGACAAGTAATGCATACTGGGGTGGGTGTTGTACCAAACCGACTCAGAGAGCTTGTGTTTTCAAAACACTTTTGTAAAACTCGGGCATTCCGCTTCACTACCTCCTGCATGATTCTCCTGAGCTTGTGACATCACTGATTTTATTACATTTATAAAGTTGTGTTCATTGCTAATCCTGTGGAAATAAACTGATCAAAAATGATATTTAGCCCGTTCTGTCTCATTAAATTTAAAACAAGTTAGAAGCACTCCTGGGGACAAAAAAATCATGAGCTCAAAAGTCGAATTTACCCACTTTAGTCACCGTAACAAGAGAATGAAACGTGACCTTGGTTTTATCTAGGGTTTCTCATAAAAGACATGCCGCACGCACATTTATCCCAGACTAACGATAGCGCAGTCTAACTCCGAATGAGTGTATTCACTTCACAGGATGATGGATCTGAAGCTACTGACCACTGCCTGCTGTCCTAGAGAGTTTTGAATGACGATGCCGGTTGACATGTTGATTGGCAGCTGCTGGTGTTGCTGCATCAGTTGTGACAGTTGGGCGATGTTTATGGTGCCCCCTCCATCACCACCACCGCTCTCGGAATTCTGGAAAGGTAATCAATCAATCAATTGTACAGCATAATTATGATCATCCACCACTGCCCTCGGAATTGTGAGCTATCTCAATCAGTCAATAGAAAGTACAGTACAAGATTTAATCCACTTAGCCCCAATGCCCTACAGTAGGAGATGGGTCAACCATGATAATTCAAGGGTAGTGCCAGATTAGCTTGGCGCCTGATGGGGCCAAGCTAATCTGGAACTACCCTTGAATTATCATGGCTGACCCATCCTCTTGCAACTGGTTCATAGTTGTTCGGTGACACCTCCACAATAAGAGGGGGTTACATGGGTTAACCCTTATCATTCGGAATACACCAGTGTGTGAAATAAGTTTGACTAAAATAGTTCAAGGGTGGTGCTAGAATAGCTTGGCGCCTCTAGGCGCCAAGCTTTTCTGGCACCACCCTTGAACTAAAGCCATTGGTCTATATCCTTATCTGTAAGTACTATAAAGTATGGCAGCGTACAAATTTGAAGCTTTTAGCCTCAGTATGATATGGGTGAAGAGTAACAACGGCATACAGAAAGGACCAAATCCACTCACTGGTCACCAAATGGGAGTAGCTTTGTTGCCAGGTGAGGCAAAAGTCACGTTTCTAAAAGCACAAATAGCGAATGCACATTTCACAAGGCATGCACGCACAAAATTGTGTCAACTACCAGGGAAAAAAGTGTCACCAATAGGGTCCTAGAACATTTGGTCCTCCTTGCATATATACAGTACCCACATTACAAAAGATACATGTACCGACACTAAAGAGTTTGAACCAATCAATCAATTCAATCAACCAACCAATCATGGTTGGTCCAAGGTATTGACAGAAGTAACAAGTAACTTTTTCCGTTTCTCTTCTTTCCTGTGCTTCTTCACCCCACCTCCCCCCCCCCCCCCCCCCCCCAACTTAAATTTCTCACTCAGTTGCAAAAGAAATGTATTCAAGTCAAACCTCTATGCATTCATTTCTATTATATCAGCCAAGAACCTACAAATTGTTTGACAGTGTGTATATATTATGGCAACTCCCAGGCGCACATAAATCTATCCATCTGTTCAAATGATCAAGGTGCTGTTATGCATGTTAACGTGACAGATTAGATGAAAAGATAAATAAACAATTAATGAAGACTGAAAAAGCCCACATGGCTCACAGTTTTAAATGTTTATCACAATATCAACCCTTTGGCTGTCACTGTCAGTAGTGCTTTTTGTCTCAGCAAAGAGCGCTACTGACATTAAAAGGTTAAAGAAACTTCATCTCTTGTACAGAAATTAACACACTGCACACAGAGGGGTTATTTTATTCACCAATTTTGATAAAACACTAGTTGTCTCCCTTGATTCATTACACAAGTAGCGAATCAAGGCAGACAAATGTGATACCATGAGATCTTACCAAGACATGACATACAATTACAAGTTTGACTTTCAAGTTTGTAACATATATTACCTGAGAAAACTAACAGTACAACTTTATCACTATTATAGCAGTGTTTTCACCCTTTATATTTACAGACCTTTTCTGGCCTTGGCTTGTGGGAGAAGTCACTGAAATCATTACGGTACCACAGCTCTTACCCCAAACTACCATTTTGCAAAGAAAATTGAAGCCTGTAAATGGCTTACAAGTCTACCACCATTGGACGATGAACACATAACTCATTACAAAGGATAAAAGATTCAAGTTTACCATCGCATGAGCAAGTCATTGATTGAGCAAATGAATAAATTTACATAAATAAACAGATAAATGAATAAATGAACACAAATGAATGAATAACTGTGAATAAATGAATAGATAAAGAGCTATCACAGTGCCCACCTATTTGCAATGCAAAATGGAAACTTTTATTAGTTTGTTAGTATTACTCTATTCTTAAAGTGATCTGCTCCAGAGTGGGGTTGGATATAATTTACAGAATACAACAGGCTATCATTGATAAGCTGTTGTATCCTGCAAATATCTAAGCCCACTTCTGGTGCAATGTTGTCTTAATACAATAATATCAATGTTGTCCTGCCTAAACAAAGGTGTTTTTTTCTCCTTCGTTTCACAGTGTGATCACTCTATAAGAGATCTCCTGCACCGTTTGCTAGTGTAGTGCTCCCAAGATAGACACGCTCAGGGAGTATGCCACAAGCACCCTTCAATTCCAATGACATCTTTAGCATTTACATTTCATTTGAAGTGCACATGTGGCGCACTCCCCGAGTGGGTCACTCTAGAAAATTCATAGACCCATAAATGGGGCTGCCATTTAACCCAGTATATCCTGAGGCTGATTTTTGTCTACCATATTGAAAATACGGTAGACTTTGAAATGGGGCTGGCCGGAGCGCATTTCGGAGCATGCACATGACGTTTTTGGCATGCGGGGCAAAAATTCTGGCAAAGAAGTAACAAGACGTCTAGCTACGCAAACCTTGTTAGAGAACGTCTTTTGGGCGCCAAAGAGCGGTATGTGTGTGTGTGTGTATGTGACAGCGACTAGAGCACGCGTTTGAGGACGGACAAGCTTGAAATTTTAGGATATTGTCCCAAAAAGAATAATCTCAAGACTTTTTATTTTATTTTTTTATTAAGATGCTCACTGGCAAGAAAATGGCCGTTTCACAAAAAAACGGTTGATCCACACTGGAGTCCATAATTTTTCTTATTTTTACTAGATAGTTTGCTTATAGCTAGATAAAAGAGACATAATGAATGAGTTCGCTAGCCAGCATTGTACCTCTAGAACTTTTTGAGTGATAATTAAATATTTTTTGGAACAAATATATTTTCACGTTTTGGGGTTTAATTGCACGATTATATGGGTTTATCTTAAAACAACTGAATCTTTTTTATGAAAAAAACAATCTTTTCATTAATTATTGCTTGATTTTTTTAATACGGTATTTACATAAGCCTAAGTTTGTCTCGGCTGTCGGGTACGATTAGGTCAATTGTGACCTGTATGCCCTGTGTGAAAATCAGACCATTTTCTGCCATTTGTAAAACATCTAACATAACTTTAATTTTTCTTTTACGAAAAAAAATCTTCTCATTAATACCCGCAGGATTTTTCATAAAGTGTTTGCATAAGCCTGCTGTTTGTCCTGGCCCTGGGGCAAGATTAGGTCAAATTCTGAATTTGGCATGAAAATCAGCAAGAAAATTGCAAAGTTGATTCTCTGATACGTCAAATGTTAGTATTGCAATGAGTGACGTAAAATTATTAATATTCTTCAGATTAGCTATGCTACGCCAGACTACGAATGTCAGGAATTGCCATGTGTCAGTCTTTATTTCTGTGTGCCAGTGTGTGTGGATCAGAGGGTGGGTTAGAGTAGAAGGAGATGGATTCCTGTCACTACACGAGCCCACAGAGCGTACTAATGGCGGGAAGCGCCGTGTGTCCATCTTTATTTGTGTGCGCCGACGTGTGTGTTGATCATGGGTTGGCTTAAAGAGGAGGGAAATGGATCAGCATAAGCCTAAAAATATGAACAACTCTAAATGTTCCTGAAAGATAAATGCATCTGAGCTCCAAACAATACGGCAGACTACGGTAGACCTCATCTTGTTTTTTTTAATTGCTTAGTGACCTATGAAGGCTATGTTACAGATCTGGAGATAGATCAACCATTTTAGTTTAAGGCTGGTGCTTGAATAGCTTCGCGCCTCAGGTGCCAAGCTATTCTGGCACCACCCTTGAACTATCACAGTCAAATTTATTTCTTGCAATGGTGTAGCAGGATAAAAAGTGGTAAGTCCACCATTTAGGCAGCCACCTAAATGATGTTTTTTGACGACATGAAGAGGTGACACTGTTTACTCTAAAAGACTTTTTTTGATAGAGAACCTGTCTTTTAAGTCATTCAAAACTAGTTTCACACTCAGCATAATGTACAGTATCACAGAATTAGCTGTCTCACAATGCCACACATTACACATACATGTGCACCAGTAGCAAATGAACACAATTCATGTGCGAGAAATTTAACCTCCTCAATGCCAGCAATTAGAAATTACATCTCTGAAACCTTCACTCATTAACCCATATCATACTGAGGCTAAAAGCTTCAAATTTGTACACTGCCATTGCAAGCTACATTCTTGGTACTTACACTGTTACAGATAAGGATATAGACCAATGGCTTTAGTTCAAGGGTGGTGCCAGAATAGCTTGGCGCCTAGCCAAGCTATTCTGGCACTATCCTTGAACTATTTTACTAGTCAAACTTGTTTCATACACTGGTGTATTCTGAATGATAAGGGTTAACCCCTCTTGTGCTACTGACAAAACCAAATATGCCTATCTTTTCTGTGAAGCAGTATCATCAGTGCAGTGTCAGTAGCGAGTCAATGGGGTTAAAGTAATCCACAAGAAGAAATGCAAACTTTGAATAAAGTAGCAAGAGGCATAGATCCTCCTGAGTCCCTGCAGTTGCAGGGGCTCATGAGGATCTATGCCTCATACAGTTGGGTGGTGGTCAAATTATCTGAAAGGGTTAAGTTACAGCCATGCTAAATCATTGATATGCCTCATGCAGCTGAGCAGTGTTCAGTGTGTCAGTGCAGTGAAAGGCTTTGTGTACATATAGGTATGCAAGCTATGAATTTGTAAGCCTTTACGGCTCACGTGTATGACCGATCCACACATGTGACAATAAGTAAAGGGATGGCTTCTGCACCAACTAAATCCATGTTTTCTCAAAATTTAATCAGTTTTCACACATCTGTCAAACCCCCATGACTCTTGACCTTTTGCGATGAGTTGACTAAATTAGTATACATAGGAAGGTCTTATCGCCAAATTTGATTGAAAAGTTTGCAAATATTGAAATAACTACAATTCTAGCCAAAATTGGCATTTTATACACATCTGCCGACCTCTTGTGACCCATGACCTTTTCTAATGGGTCATCCGAATTAGTAGGCATAGATTGGTCTTACAATCAGGTATCATTGTAGCAAGTTTGGGTTTGAAGTTGTGAATAGTATTTGAGAAAAAAAATAAATTTGTCAAAATATGACTATTTTGGACCTACTTCCTGAGTTCTTGTGACCCTTGAGCTTTCCAAGGGATCAACCAAATTAGTATGCAAGGTCTTAATATCAGGTATCTTTGTACCAAGTTTGGGTTTGAAGTTGTGAATAGTGTTTGAGAAAAAAATAAATTATGTCAAAATATAGCATAGATTGCCTGATCTCATGTGACCTTGACCTTTGTGAGAGGTCACTGAAATTGGTATGTTTAGAAAGGTTTTGCCACAAAGTATCCTTGGGCCAAGTTTGAAGACTGCAGCTTTAATAGTCTCTGAGAAAATGCCAAAGTTAAAGTTTACCAGGGACAACGGTCCAGAACATAGACTCATTTTTGCTTTGCACATGAGCCAATAAAACAAACACAAAGATACAGAGAGCGACAATCTGCACAGATATTGTAAATTATACTCAACACTCCTTTACAGAATTGTATCTCGTAATGTTATTACCACGCAAAAAAAAAGGTAATCGCACAATCTTGCTGAAATCATTAAGGAAAGAGATCATAGCACATACTATTTTTGACAAGAGAAAGTGCATTACCATACATTTCGATAAGGAAAATGTGCACACACAACACACATCCTTTTCCCAAATATTAAATGCACACACCCTACGCACGCCCTTTCCTAAATTTTGGAGAGTTTGTAGCCAGTGCTTCTCCAGATCTTAGTAGCACTAACAGCCCGGCACTACGCTATCACACCACTACCGGTACCATGCTGAATTTACTTAGAAGCTAGAATTTTTAAACTTAACTTTTTACTGCCGGAACACGACTGAACGAATGACACCAAAATGCAAGAGGCATAGATCGGTCTGCATCTGCAGGGGCTCATGAGGATCTATGCCGGAACACAACAACTGACTGAAAAACACCAAAATGCAAGAGGCACAGATCCTCATGAGGCCCTGCTCATGCAGGGGCTCATGAGGATCTATGCCTCTTGCTCGCCTCTAATACATTTGTGTGCCTCAGGCGGACAGCATAAACCACGGTTGCTGCGTGATGTTTCGCTTTCACATCAGGCATACTTTCTAGCGACTGGCAGGTTAAATTAAACCCTGCATATTTGCCGGAGCTGGGAATGGCCAGGGACAGACTGGATCTTATTATTCATGGCGCATGAGACACGCCAGCATTGTAAAACCCCTAGCTCGCTCCCACCACACTGTGGGGGAGAGAGAGAGAGAGAGAGCCACTGAGCTGATCTCATTTGCAAATCAGCTCATTAGTATGCATGAGGCTCCGACTGAGTAGGGGTCTGGCCTTTTTATTCAACGGCTTTGTGGCAGTGTTTCCTACCGACGTGATTTTCATTAAATAGTCAATGAGCTAGGAGGCTTTGCTTCGTTGTGAAAACATAAGGCTGTTCATGCCAACGTGATTCCGGCTGGAATCACGTTGACACGAATCATTCCAACTGCCTGATGTTTTCACAACGAAACTAATGCCTGCCAGCTCATTGACTATTCAACAAAAATAACTGAAAGTTGGGTTTGCATTTTCGCAAGTTAACAATACTGTGCTAGGGTAATGCACTGGGAGAATACAGTATAGTGTATTGGTTTTAACAAAAATACTTGTAAACATGTGTTATGATGTATACGGATAAAACTTAATACAAGAGAATCTCAAATCATATACCACATATTTTTTCACTGTCATAAAACTTCACAATTTCATTTGAATTGAATGAAATTGTATAGTCTGACACTGAGACTGAGAGAGCTGAGAACTCTTCTGGCAACACCCTTGAACAATCACAGTCGATCTGTCTCTTGAACTGGTCATTTTCGACACAGGCTTTAGTGAACAATTTCAAAATTTAGGCATTTTGACCTTTGGGGCTATGTATTAACTAATAGACTGTATTGTATGAATTGGTATGCTTTTCTCTACTTCAGAAAACATAAAAATATGATAATAATTATTATCCTTTGGGCATCGGTAGCAGGTATAGTCGAGATGATTCCTGCAGGAATCATCGTGACTAAAACCACTACCCACACCCAAAGGGTTAATATCATATTTCTGAAAGAGAAAAGATATATACAGAACAATAAGATTAGGAACATTTCTCTACAGCGGCCTTAACGCATGACAACAGGCACAATGTCGTACCCATTATTGAATTTCTCACTTTTTGTTTGTTGGATACAAAGTAAAGAATAAGAATAAGAGTACTTTATTATCTCGAAAAGAGAAATTCGGTTGTGGTACATTTATAACAAATAGTACAAACAAGACATAAACACATTATAGCATAATTATGAACATTTTCTCCCTGCCCTTGCAGAGCTACAAATTCCAAATGGATATAAAGTAAACACTACAAAATCAAAAGGAAGGCTGTCTCATCAATATTAATACAACATGACAGTGTCTGCTCTTTGCTCTGTATGAACCCACTCTGGCGCATTTTTATTGAAAAATTCCATCTCGCCTTTCAATACACATGAGGAGACTCATGAAAAATTCATGAAGGCAGAGAGCTGTTCTGCCATCAAAGCTGTTTGAATAATTTGTACGTGGCCACTACAGTGCATCTGAAAGCACAGTGTAGAATATTCTAGGGAAGGAAGACAGAACAATGCTACACTTTGTAAATTTGTATTGGATTTGGAGCGGCTGTCCATTTGGAAAAATATCCTTAACTCATTCAGCCCGACGCACATATTTCCCAAATTTTGGAGGCGTCATCTAATGAGTATGCACTAGTTGCAGGAGATGGATCGACCATGATAATTCAAGGGCAGTGCCAGATTAGCTTGGCGTCGACAGGCGCCAAGCTAATCTGACACTACCCTTGAATTATCATGGTTGATCCATCTCCTGCTGTAGTGCGTCAGGGCTGAATGGGTTAACCGCTTGACTGCCAGTGATGCCGATCACGCTTTTGAAATCAGTGTAAATTCTATGTCAAAGATCTGCATCTGTCAATGGAAGCTGGATACAAAGTGTTTACAGCAAGAGGTATAGAATAGATCCTCATTAACCCCTGCAATTGTGGGGGCTCATGAGGATCTTTGCCACTTGCAATTGTGTTGTCACATTTTCTCAGCAGTGAACGGTATAAATTACAGCAACGCTAAATCATTGGCATGGCTGTCATACATGTGCAAAACTTTACCAATTATATAAACTTGTGCATTAAATCAATGAATGACACTTTGTAAAATACAGTGCTAAAACTACATATTTTATATAGGCGTATGGTGATTGTTCAGTTCCAGTATTGACATTAATCAAAATTGACTTCTAAACTTCACTTACAACAACGGAACAAGATCAGAAAAATAAAAAAATAACTGACATGATCAAGTTGTTGTGAAGAAAAGAAAACAAGTGTGCATTCAAATTTTACAATATAAGCTTACAGCGAACATGTTACAGCAAAACTTGAATCCACAACTGAGCTCAAATGTGTATTTTCAGGTAAATAATGAGGTCATATTATCAGTTGTCAGTTGAGCTATTTATTACACCACCATTACTGCTATGGATAATCCTTCTCCCACAGAGAAAAATATCTGAACAATACAAACTGACAATTGGCATCTCATAACCCACCCCCTCCAAAGCCCGACTCAGTGAGTAAAAACCAACTGTATTTCAACCGGACACTATTTTGTCCAGACAATTTTTCACAGTGAACAGTTGTCAAGTACATGTACATGATATAACTACAGCAGTAGAACTTTTTTGCAAGGAGAAAGTGGTCTTAACACATTACATCAAGAGGCTAATTTTTTTTTAATGCTTATTTTCCTATGATGGCTACATTGTGGATACATCAACCAGTTCAGTTCAAGGGTGGTGGCAGAACAGCTTGGCGCCTGAGGCGCCAAGCTATAGGGCTCGGGAAGTTCCCCGTGTTGTCTAGGAGCGTTGGATGCCGCACCGCCATCTTGAGAGGACACACTAGCCTGGCGATAGACTTCAGATAGTAGCGAAGTAGTGTTTACTTTTAGCACATTTTTCTTCATGTTTCTTCCTCTTTGGAAACAAACAAAAACAGATTCTGGTTAGCGGCTTCCATACGGTGATGGCAAGACTTGCTGTTATTGCCTATAGCACGTCAGGACTTTCCTGACAGCGATTTCCTTTAGCACATGAGTCGTGTAATGGCCACCACGACTAGCGTGATGACGTCAGCTTTCCGAGCCCGATTCTGGTACCACCCTTGCACTATCATAATCAAATTTATTTCTTGCAATGTTGTATCAGAGTGAAAAGGGTTAGAGACAGGTGCTCTCTCAAGAGAAGTCTTGAACAGTTGCTGAAATGGTCTTTGTTCTCTTATAAGAGTGGCTAATCAAGTACCAGTTGTGGAACACCCTTGCGCAATGTATTAGTACTAGTACCGACTACTAGGTACTTACATTTTTATCTTCTCCTGTGTCCATCGCATCTGAGCCAGTCTTCACATCACCATTCATCATTCCACCTGAAATGATGACTGTATCTCAAATGTCAAGCAAGAATACCTTCATTAACTCATTCTACCCCAACACTAAAATCCTCAATTTTTGCCGTTATCCTCTGAAGACTTAAGTGCAGTGCAGGACACAGATAAATCATGATAGTTCAAGTGTGATACCAGAATAGCTTGGCGCCCATAGGCATTCTGGCATCACGCTTGAATTATCATGGTCGATCCTTATCTTCCTGTGGTGTGTCTGGGGTAGAATGAGTTAACCCTTGAATGCTACAGATGATGCTGCCGGCAGAAAAAAAGACACATAACTATGCGTCTTTTCCCGCCAAGCAGCATTCAGCAGCAATCAGGGGGGCTAATATGGCATCTGTTGAAATTACACAAAGTGACACATCAGAAACAGCATGACAATTATGTGTCAGCAATGTCATGAATTGCTATAGTTAGTGTTGCTATTGTGGGGACTTATAGAATCAACTGTGACTCACATGCCTACCACAGTTAAAGTGATCAGCTCCAGGGTAGGTTTTCATTGCTAATATTTGCTGATACAATGAGTTCTAAAGTGGTGTCCTGATCTGAGACATTTCTACGCTTCTTTCACAATCTATTCACGTATGCACAAGTAGCAGGTTTTCTGCTGCCCCTGGATCAAGTAGGTGGAATTCTCCCAAAAGCAAAGTATGCGCAGAAATGTCTATCATTTCACAACATTCAAACTACATTTAACTTTAAAAGCTAATTGAGCCTTTCTGCCCAGCAATATTGTAAGACATACTGTGAACATTTGATTTATTCTACACCTCATCGGGGGTTCTTTCTCCGGGTACTCCGGCTCTTCCTCCCCCTCCACTTTGGTATCAGTTTCAGCCAACTTAATAAAATTTCAAATACAAACGATTTCCCAAAACAACTTCAGTAGCTTGCTTGAGCTTGCCCTTAGCACCACGTGAATGTTCTGTGTTTACGTACAGTGTGTGAGTGAATGCGTGCGATTCACTTGAGCGTGCTTGTTGCGTTCAGTTCGCGGCTACATTCTGCGCGTTAAATTATATTATATGAGAAATGCGCCATTTAAATACCATGTAATAATAATAATAACTGCCTGAAGCAGGCCGCTTTAAGTTTGACAAATATAAAACTGATGAAATTTTGGTTTTTACGCTTTCCTGTAATTTGTGATAATCAACTTGGTGCACAAACACTGTCAGACTGTTGTAAACAATGCACACAACCAAAACAAAACAAAAACTGCACTAAAACCAATTTAATCATAAGTCAAGTCTGACAGGAATTTGGTAAGGCCTGATGTGGACTGTTTGTCTTTGTAGTTTGTGTTTCATAGTTTTCACAAGAAGAAGAAATATAGTGTTTAACAAACATGTCACACGCTAGTGCGCCCGTTAATGATGTAATGTTGCTAACTACGGGCGTGAAGTGTTTACTGTATTCCCATTGTACTGACGTTCAACTTCGCAAGTGTAAGTAGGTCACTAGCAGGTAAATCACTACTGTCAGCATGCTGTTCTGACACTGTTTCGGATAAACCAGCCATCCGCAGTCAAATGTGTCATGTAAAATGTTTCAACTGCACCACAAGAAGTTTCCAAATAAAAAATATTTCCCATGTATGCTGGCATTCCGATGAAGTAAATGCACGTGGTGCAGTATTTTTTTCGGCTCTGTCGTCCTGACCTCGTTTGCATGCATACGACACGCCTCGCTAGCGACACCGACGCTCAAAACTTTCGTGAAGCACACTGGTACGCTGCTAAAATGCGATTCCTCTTATCGATCCATAGCCATCCACACGCCGGCATAACGAACAAAACGGTTTCTCAGAAACTATATATAATTAGTGGAAATAAATGCAATCAATTATGCTAACATTAAATTATGAATATGTAAGATTTACCACCTTGATTCCCATTTGGTAATTCCGCCATTTTGAATAATAATTCTCCGGAGAGTGGCGGAAACTAATCAGACAAAACTTTACAAAGCGAATCGTTCACATAGCAAACGATCAAATAGATGTTGTAGCGGTAGACACATTTGCTCAGCTGTGTATCACATGTACTTACCTTCTGTGTGTACTGGCGTCAGTGAATGTTTGCGTTTGATGAAGTTGCGGCTTCTCGGCGGACGATTCCGAGAACAACAAACCGAGTGGAGACAGAATTGCAGTGTGATTAGCCAAAAATGATACTTTACTTTATTTAATTTAATTAATATCCAAAATACACACATAAATCAATCTTCAAGCAAAATATGTTGATCAAAGCGAAATATGTTGAAAATAATGATAATGACTTTGTCTGCCGAACTGCTGTGAGATAGCAGACGACATTTCGCTTCACCGGGGTCCGTCTTTCTACCCAAATAATACTGATTTGTTTATCATACATACGAGAATAAGAAATGAGATATAAATATTCCAAAGAAACGGTTAAATATTTCAAGCTGATTTTGGTTGTGTAAAGTTTTGCCACACTGACTTAGGCATTGTCAGTGCTGAGAGCGCCGCCATTCAATTGTGTGTTGAGTTTAATCCCATCAGCGAAGTCAGAGGTAACAAATAAATAAATAATAAATAAAACATAGAAAAGGCACAGATCTGAGAAAAGAAAACTGCTTGTGAAGATATTTTAATATCAGTGGGCAAATACTAACTAATAAACGATATGAAAGGTTTGTTTGCATGCATAGAAAGGCCTTACCATCAGCTATTTATGTACATGCAACCACCGAGCTGCAGGGGACCCAGGCATACTTGTCAACCCACCCGAGACCAACAATGGCAACTATCCCGTCCTCCGAAAAGAAGTAGAGGCTGCAGTGAAGTCGCTGAAAAAAGGGAAGGCAGCAGGAGCAGACAACATCCCTGCAGAGCTAGTCCAAGAAGGGGGAGAAGACACGATAAGCGCCTTACTAACAATCTGCAATAAGATCTGGCAGTCAGGGGATTGGCCCACACCATGGACCCAATCACTTATAATAACTCTCCCCCAAAAAGGCAACTTACATCAATACCAGAACTATCGCACGATCAGTCTTATATCCCAGCCAAGCAAAGTCATGTTAAAGATCCTACTGAACAGGCTGAAGCCACAGGCAGAGGAAATCATAGCTGAGGAACAGGCAGGCTTCAGACCAGGGCGCAGCACAACTGAGCAGATCTTCAACCTGAGAGTTCTATGTGAGAGATACCTCCAGCACCAGCAGGACCTCTATCATGTCTTTGTGGATTTTAAGAAAGCGTTTGACAGGGTGTGGCATGCAGCCCTTTGGTTCACCATGAAGCTATACAACATCAATGCCAACCTGATCAAAGTCATAGCAAACCTTTACAACAAGGCCACTAGCGCAGTCTGCTTCAACGGCAAAATAGGAAACTGGTTTAGGACTACAGTTGGAGTCAGACAAGGCTGCTTGCTCTCACCTACTCTTTTCAACATCTTCCTGGAAAGAATCATGACGGACGCTCTGAAAGATCGTGAAGGAACTGTCAGTATTGGAGGCAGAACAATCACGAACTTGCGCTTTGCGGACGACATTGATGCCCTTGCAGAAACAGAAGGAGCTAGCTCAGCTGGTGGAAAAGCTGGATAGTACAGCCATTGCATATGGGATGGAAATCAGTGCAGAGAAGACCAAACTGATGACCAATAACGCCAGTGGCATTGGCACTGAAATCATGGTTGGATGCCAAAAACTGGAAACAGTTAAGAAATTCAAATACTTAGGAGCCATTGTGACAGATGAGGGATCAAAACCAGAAATACTGTCCAGGATTGCGCAGACAACAACTGCACTGACAAGATTGAAGACCATATGGAAGGACAGAAACATCACACTCTGCTCCAAGATCCGACTGATGCGCTCCTTAGTCATCTCAATGTTCTTGTATGCCTGCGAGTCATGGACCCTCACAGCAGACCTTGAAAGGAGGATACAAGCCACTGAAATGAGAGGTTTTCGAAGGCTGCTTGGCATCTCATACAGAGATCACATCACAAACGAGGAAGTGGGAAGCAGAATCAGGCAAGCCATCGGGCCCTATGAAGACTTATTAGCCATTGTGAGAAAACGCAAACTGAAGTGGTATGGGCATGTCACGTGTTCAGCAGGGCTTACCAAAACAATCCTGCAAGGCACTGTGCAAGGAGGACGAAGGAGAGGAAGACAGAGGAAAAGATGGGAGGACAATATCTCAGAGTGGACAGGACTGAAGCTGGGCGATACGCTAAGAATGGCAGAGAACAGAGAAGATTGGAGGGAGTTGGTTGCCAAGTCATCAGTGGTGCCCCAACGGTGGGCAAGACTACGGGATATAGATAGATGTACCAAAGTTTGGGTTAAAATAGTATTTGAGGAGAAACAGTTTGTGTCCAAAATTTGGCTATTTTATGCCTTTTTCTGGACCCTCTCAGACCGTGACCTTGACCTTTGAGAGAGGTCACTAAAATTGGTATGTTTAGAAAAGTTTTGCCACAAAGTATCCTTGGGCCAAGTTTTAAGTTTGATGATTGACCTTTGAGAGAGGTCACTGAAATTGGTTTGTTTAGAAAGGTTTTGTCACAAAGTATCCTTGGGCCAAGTTTGAAGTCTGAGGCTTGAATAGTCTCTGAGAAAATGCCAACAATAAAGTTTACCTCGGACGCTAGACACACAATAGATGTCCCATAACATAGAGACTCACATTTGCTATGGCACGTAAGCCCAAATATGAGAACTCTGATTTTCAGTTTTGCAGTCCAATCAGTTTCTGCTTTATGTTACAAGCACTGGCAGTCAACCCTTTTGGTCTAGTTTTTTTTACTACTATTTTGACTGCAACCCCTTCCTTATTGTTAGTAGGTTCTCATAGGATGCATGGAAGCATGGAATGTATGCCCCTACAGAAACCACTCGGTGTAAAATGTGGTCTTCTTTGCAGGTAGGCAGAAGTTTCTTCTTTCCTCCAGTGTTGCCGATGGTGTGCTGAAGAGGTGGCTTAGACCGAAACAGCTGCCCACACAGGCTAAATATCTGGACTCCCCTTGGGGGACCTAAATCTAAATTTCCATGCACCAAGGGGCTGGAAATTCAGTAGATATGTGATACGCCTCCCTGAAGGGGGGGTTTCCATATGCATTGCTTCTAGTCACTTAATTAGAGCAACCCTCTCTCCTATCTTTTGTTTGTGGTTTGACCAAAGAGAATCTATAATCATTGGTCGGTAATGCAGAATTAGCCTATTGCAGACAGAGCAGACCAACTTGACAGATGAGCCGAGTATTTTGAAGAGTTACAGAACAGACCCGCCCCATCCGACCCCCCAGACATCCAGCCAGCAGAGACTGACCTACCCATCAGCTGTGACAGACCCAGCCGGGAAGAGATCAGAAGAGCAGTGGCATTTTTGAAGAACGGCAAAGCAGCAGGGCCAGATGGCATCCCAGTGGAGGCTCTGAAAGCAGACCTAGAAACAACAGTAGAGATGCTGTACCAACTGTTTGGAAAGATCTGGGAAGAGGAGGTGATGCCGGCTGACTGGAAGGAGGGGTACCTAATCAAGTTTCCCAAGAAAGGCGACCTCAGCAATTGTTCCAACTACAGAAGAATCACCTTGCTGTCAGTACCAGGAAAGGTCTTCAACAGAATCGTCCTGGAGAGAATGAAGAGCTCCATCGACCCCCAGCTGAGAGACCAGCAAGCAGGATTCCAGAAAAACCGATCATGTACAGACCAGATTGCCACTCTCCGCATCATCGTGGAGCAGTCTCTGGAGTGGAGCTCCCCTCTGTACGTCAACTTTGTGGATTACGAGAAAGCATTTGACAGCGTGGACCGAGAGACTTTGTGGAAACTCCTACGACATTATGGTGTACCCACAAAGCTTGTCTGCCTGATCAAGAGCAGCTACGATGGCATGACATGTCGCGTGATCCACGAAGGGCAGTTCACCAGGGAGCTCCAGGTCAGAACCGGTGTCAGGCAGGGGTGTTTACTGTCTCCGTTCCTCTTCGTACTGGCCATAGACTGTGTCATGAAGAGGACCACAGAGCAGAGAAGAAGCGGAATACAGTGGACACAGCTTGACGACCTCTATTTTGCAGACGACCTGGCGTTACTGCCCCACACTCGTCAACAAATGCAGGACAAGACCATGAGGCTTGCTGACATCTCGTCCCAAGTGGGCCTCACCATCCACAAACAGAAAACAAAGACAATGAGGCTGAACGCAACCAGGGAAGAACCAGTCTTGCTTGCTGGCACCCCCCTGGATGAGGTGGAATCCTTCACCTATCTTGGGAGCATCATCGACAAAAAAGGTGGCACTGATGGAGATATCAGAGCACAAATCGGTAGAGCCAGAGCAACCTTTCTCCAGCTGAAAAAAGTGTGGAGTTCCAGAGAGCTGTCACAACACACCAAAGTCCGGATTTTCAACTCAAACGTAAAAGCAGTTCTCCTATATGGAGCAGAGACTTGGAGGTTGACAAAAACCACAGTCTTCAACAGTTGCCTTAGAAAAATCTTGAAAATTCACTGGCCAGAGAAGATCAGCAACATAGACTCTGGGAGAGAACAGAGCAGATAACAGCAGAGAATGAAATTGGGCAAAGAAGATGGGGATGGATTAGTCACAGTCTGAGAAAGCCAGTTTCCAGTATCACTAGGCAGGCATTGTCATGGAACCCCCAGGGAAAGAGGAAAAGAGGCAGGCCGAGAAACACCTGGCATCGAGACCTCCAAGCAGACATCAAGAGACTGGGAACCACCTGGAGTAAAATCGAAGAAGCACAGGACAGGAGTCGCTGGAGGTCTCTCATCGACGGCCTATACCCTGGGAGGGGTGACAGAAGTAAGCAAGATAATGCAGAATTATCTCCCCTGACAGTGCTTTTTCCTACTAGTTTGTTCCGCTTTTTTTTATATAGATACATGATGGATTAGTTTTAGTATTATTCTTAATAACTTAGATGTATGTGTGCGCAGGCGGTTGCAGTATATATAGACAGATGAGTGAGAGCTGTATGTGGTTTGGCGTGTTAAGAGTTGGTTTGATTATGATGTTTGTTTTAAGTGTTGACAATGGATCCTCATTTATATGCCACAGACAGTTCCTAATGTTTATGCATATGGCAATGAAGTTGATCTTTTTACGTTATGAAGTAGACGCATAGTACATCCTGCTTTTTACGTTATGAAGTAGACGCATAGAACACCCTCTCCCTCCCCCGACAAAGATAAACAAAGAATTGGAAACAGTAGTCCCACAACCCGTGTGCGACCTTCGCCCTGCCCTGGACTTGAATGTGTCCTGGGCAGTAGACCTACACAAGTCTTCCCATTCCTGCATTGATTTTTTTGCAGCAGGCACTTTGAGACTGTGTCGAATGTGAGAATGATGGCATGACTGATTTGGCCATCAAGCATACCAATGCATTCCAGAGCACGAATCACAGCGAAATTGGCTTAACTCCTCAAGACGTGTATGAATACTCAGCAAAAAAACCAACAAAGTAATTAAATTCAGCCGATACAGCTGCCAACAAGAGGCACAGATTATCCTGAGACCTGCAGCTGCAGGGGCTCATGAGAATCTTTGCCTCTTGCAGATGGAAATTGGCTTGCTCCTTGGCTTTTTGCCACCTATCCAGCCGCAGCATGTCTCGATTGAGCTGGTGTATGTCAGTCTGCATGCTTCAAATAAACAATTTCCATGAATATGATCAGAAGCAAGTCAAAATTTGCATGTGCTGAACACAAACAGTAGATACGATATCGCATGGTCCTCTGCGCTTTTAATACTGTTTGCATCCTAGCAAATTGTGACCTTTTTCTGATATCTGGCAAATCATCTTTTAGGGTGTGAAAAAGAAGGCAAAAGCAGAGTTAAGCAGTTTATTTTACACTTTACACAATCAAACGTTCCAAAGCATAATTTTCGACTGCGAAAACGCAAGTCAAACAATGTTCTTGAACGCTACATTATGTCACAGGTAATGTGGAAACTGTTACAAAATACCAATAAACAGCCCTTCGTGAAGCTCCTTTCATCTGTGAGAGGTATAAATTCTCATGAGCTGCCTCTTGCTTACCAAGATAAGCTCAAGTTATTATTCCACCTTAACACATTTATCTCATTTCAAGACGAAAGACTATTTCTGAGTGTTCTGCTTTTTCAACAATACTGGTGTCACGAGAAGTTTTGTGGTGATAAGACCACCTACTGGATCAAACACACCATTTGATGACGTCTGAACCCTCCTTCGCTTCTGGTAAGGCATCACATACAATGATTCAGTGTTCACTGACAAAGGTACAAAATTATCTATTGCTTTTGCAGACCCTTGCAGGGTCACATCTACTGGTGGCTGAGACAGGTAAAATGCTTCTTGGCTGCGACCAGCGAACAGCTTTGATGAGGTGGTATTCAATGCTACAGAATGAAAATCATGTGAAGAAGGGGGCCCTGTATAACTTTGATATGAAAATGTGTGTGTGCCAGCACTGATGGACAACTGTGAACCAGAACAGAGATCTCCCACTTTGTTTGACTGATGGCTCTGTGAGGATGAAATGTGCTGACTTTTGTCAGACTGCTCTGTATGATATGCTTGGCCCGTTGTAGCCCCCTTGTGCATGTGGCCACCAGTACTGTTTACAATACCAGTGGCCAGGGGGTTAACAGACATGCCATTGCCACCAGCTGCAAGTTCACCATCCTGACTTTCATTCAAATTCTGCCCCGATGGATCCAAACCACTGAATATTTGGTTTGGCACACTTATTGAAGATTCTGCAACACTTGGGAAACCAACACCAAGACTTGCAGGCCTTTTTCTTTGGTAAGGCCTGTAACCCAATGTGGAAGGCCTGGGAGACGGATCAGATGACTCTGCTGCTGTGACAATATCAGCTGATGTGATAGTTGCTGAAGGCGCTCGCTTCTCTCTCATGAACTGTTGCCTGCACACATCAGATTATTATTATAATTATATTAGGCGACAATGCAACAAACTTTTCTTAAAAGCTGCACCTATACATACGATGACACAATTTTAACCCTTTGCGTATCCGTAGCAGTTTTAGTCATGATGATTCCTGCCGGAATCATGACAAAATCTGCTACCAATACCCAAAAGGTTAACAAAACTATTTTTTAAAAAAATTCACAGGATGTTGAGTCAAAAGAAGGCAAAAGAAACTTGGGGGATGGGCTGGGAGGCACAAGCCTTTCCGAGTGCCAACAAATCTGCCAAGTGTATTCAAAATATAGATCACAAGTAAAACTGTAGGTTAGATAGTAAAACGGCTTACTGTGAATTGAGTCGACGCCCGTGATTCCACACGCGCCCAAAGGATGGCAGCCACTCTGCTGATGTGTCCTCTTTATGGTTAAACTTTGCTCCCACTCGACATGCTGGCAGTTTCCTTTTCTTTTCTCTCTCCACTGTGGCAAAGTTAGAGTGAACAATAACATAAAATACAGCAGAAATGTTTTGAGAACCACCTTTTACTTCAAGAAAAAAAAGTGATCTTGTAAGACAGGTGCTCTCTCAAAAGAAGTCGATAAGGGCAAGAAGTGTTGCCTGTCATTAAAAAACTGTAGCCCCCTGGATGATGGTCTTTAGTGACAGATGATAGATTTCACATAAGGAGGTCACTCAAAACTGATCCTGCCATATATTCTATATCGGACCATAGCATTAGCAGTAGCAAGCATGACTTCAGCTTACTAGCCTGTTGACACACATATAGGTTGAAATGGGTACATCTGCATACATAATTACAAAGGGAGCATGCATATACTAGCATGCCAACAGTACCAAGCTAAATTTTACTTAGCGGCTAGAAGTAAACTGTAACCTATCGCTGTCAAAATACAACACGCAACACAAAAAGGCAGAAGGTGTAGATCCTCACTAGCCCCCGCTAATGTGGGGGCTCATGAGGATCAATGCCTCTTGCATTTGGGTGTTGTTCACCATAACCCACTTGACAGTGAAAAGGTTAATATGCATAGCAAAAGCTATTAAAAACAAAAAGATTATTGTTTCCTCAAAAACATTACCGATGACATGACTAATAGGAAGTGTCTACTACTTGCTCAATTTTAGCCTAAGAACCCGTTGTGTTACAACACAACCCGGGAGGCACTCGGGGAACCCCCAGAGGGGCCGAGAGTTGTCTCCCGACTCTGCCCTACCGGTTCCGGGTCACGTGGTAGACCAACCACTCGTCCTACTTAGCTCACGCTGTGAAGACATGTTCAGCGTTAGCCTTGGACTCTACCTGTGTATGCTGCGACCGGTGCCTGTCTTCTTGCTTACGCTCGACTTCGGACTTCGTGTTCTCCACAGCCTGTGCGGCAGAGCTTCTCCTCTGCCGGTTTCCTGCTGAGAGGGCTTCGTTTGCTTGGGCTTCTGTTGCCTCTTCTGCGCCGGCCTGGTGTGGCCCGCTTTTCCCGCCTTGCACCATTCCGGTGTTATGGAGGTCCCCCCCCCCCCCCCCCCCCATCCCCGCTTTGTCTGAGGGGTAAGGTAAGCGGTAACAGCCCTCGGCTGGCCCCCAAGCCGGGCGCCAGCTGCGCCTCGTTTTCTCACTCGTACATCGTATATCTTGACACCCGACGCTCGACTTAGCTTGGCGGGGCCCCTCGTGCCCTCGAGTTGTTCAACGGCACTACATTCGCTTGTACTTTGTTGTACCATTACGCGCCCGAAGCTCGTCTTAGCTTGGCGGGGCCACTCGCGTCCTCGCCGTTTACGGGTGGGTGGCGCCACCGTTGGGTCTGCGGCGCTTCGTTTTGTTTGTACTTTGTTGTACCATTGTGCGCCTGACGCTCATCTTAGCTTGGCGTGGCCCCTTGTGCCCTCGCCTTTTAGCGTGTTGTGTCGGACATGTGTTGCAGTGGATTTGACCAGAGGCACCTCTTTGTCGCTGGTATTATGCTCTCAGGTGCCCACGCTCGGTTGCCTAGCATGCCTGATATATGTTGCAGCTCCCAGGTGCTTACTTGCTCCTGGTGTGGTGACTTCCAGTGGCCGACGGATGACCATGCGGTCTGCCTCCCCTGTGCTGGGTGCTCCTCGGACCACCTCTTTGATGTCTGCTCGTCCTGGCCTGAGCTACGGTGGTCTCTCCTTTGGAGCTTCTACCGGCACAAGCGCCCCATGCCAGCTAGCGACCGACCGGCGCCTTTGCCGCCCCCCTTCCGCTTCGGGAGAAGTGACCGCGCCTTCCCGACCCCGCCTTTTGGAACGGACAACACGTCAGACACACGCCAAAGGTGCTTACTACAGGACTGCATCCACTGCCAAGCCCGCTGACCCTTCCAAGGGGTCTAAATGCCGGCAGAGTGACCGCCTCACTGAGCCCGGCCTGCAGCATCGCGCCTTGCGCCGTACCTTAGCAACTGGCAGTCCTTGTATGTCTCTCCTCGGAAAGACCGCCGACTCCCCCGAGGGGTCTAAATGCTGGCAGAGCGCCCGCCTCATTGAGCCCAGCCAACAGAGACTTGCGCCCCGGCGTTCAAAGTCCAGCCACGGACCCGACACCTCCCATTCCACCACCAGCTCCAGACACTCGCTCGCCCGACAAGCGCCGTCGGAAGGACAGGACCAGACACCACGATCGCGGCCGGAGCCCCCGACCCTCCCGATGTCCTGTTCCCTCGCCCCGATGCTCTCGACACCGTTCGTCTTCTCCACGGAGGCGCCCCCCCTGTGAGGGATCGTTGTCCCCGCTCCCGGCATCGCAGTCGCTCCCCCCATGACAGACGCCTGCCACGCACGCACGCCGTCGACATGTCTTGTCCCTGGAGAGCCGTGGGCCGTGGGATAGCCATTTTACGTCTCGTCGTGCCCCTGCTACTGAGGGCTCCTCCCACCCGCCCCATGGACAACGAGGCCCCGAGTCTACTCCCCGAGGACTCCGTCTCGGCCCTGTGCGATGTTGACAGCCGCTCACCCTCGCCTCGCTCCCGCGACAACCCGGACTCCCCTAGACTTCCATCGGCTTCTCGTGCGGAGACGCTGCTGGCCCTCGACGAGCCCGATGGGATCATCGCCGTGACTCTTCCTGCAGACTCCTGCCCCCCCCCCCCCCCCCTCGCCTCAAGAGGAAGGTCTCCGCCTTCGTCGATGCGGGCTGTCAAGTGAAGAAGTTGAAGTCCCTCCCCCAGCCGTCCGGCTTTAAAGACCTGCGAGATGCCTTCTCTGCCCACCTCCAGCAAGCCTCCAGTCGCGATGCCATTTACTTCTCGGACCGTAGGTTGCCTGCCGGACTTGACATCGCCTTCCGCAGCGACTGGTACGCGGGCCATTCTCCGTCGTTCTCCGCCATTCTCCCTCCGGTGGATTCTCCGGCCTTGGCACAAGCGGGCGGCCCCACTCAGATCAGACATTCCTTCCCCCGCGTGTTGGTTAGGACAGCTACCCTCGTCCGTAACACCTTGGCTTGTTCGGGGATCCTGGAGCTTCTGACCCAAGCCTTCGTTCGCCGCATTGAGGACATCAGGCATCCATCGATCACACCCCTACTAGGAGACCTCCTCGCTCTCGTGGAAGTGGCCAACCGGGCGGCTTATCATTCTTCAGTCAACGCCATGGCAGCCGCCGTCAACTGCGACTTGATGCGTTGGGATTCCTTGCTTCAAGCCTGCCCTGGGATGTCTCCCGATCTGCGTACTCAGCCGCGTCGCGCCCCCCCCTTGGAGGTACTCTGCTCTTCAGCGACTCATGGCAATCGGTGAAAGACGCCAACTCCGACCGCTGGCCCCGCAACGCTGCCCCCCCCCCCCCTCCCCCCGCGCTTTCCAGCTGCCCACAAGGCCATGGGTCGCGCCCTGCGGACGTCGAGGCCCTCCTCCGCTTCCGCCCCCGCGCCCTCTCGGCTGTGCTAGACCCATCAAGTCCCCCTGGATATGCTCCACCATTGCCGACGGCCTCCGGTTTGTCTTTCGCTCGCCGCCGCCGCTATGACGCTCATCCCTTTGGACTGAGATTCCGAGCGACCAGCTCAAGGCCTCCGCCCTGCACGGAGAGGTCTCCTCCCTTCTGCAGAAGGCCACCACAGAGGTTGTGTGGCGCCCAGACTCTCCAGCCTTCTACAGCCACCTCTTCGTCGTGCCAAAGCCAGGCGGGAAGCATTTCTCGGCCCCGAACTTCGTATGGAGACCGCCAGGGCCCTGAGGGCCGCCGTGCAGCCCGGAGACTTTGTGGTCAGCCTGGACTTGCCCGACGCGTATCTCCACATCCCGATGCACCAGGCCTCCAGGAGATACCTCCGTTTCGCAGTCGACGGTGTGGTCTACCAGTTTCGGGCCCTCCCGTTCGGTCTCAATCTCAGCCCTTGGGTGTCAAACCGCATCATGGACGCTGTAGTGGCCTAGGCCCGACAGTCATTTTCCAGTCCGACGTCGAACTACTTAGACGACCTCCTCCTCCGCAACCAGTCGGAGGCCGACCTGACGACAGATAGGGATGCTCTGCTTCGCCTGTTATCGCGCTTGGGCTTCCTGATCAACGCGGGCAAGTCGGACCTCACTCCTTCACGCCATTTTTTTCCCATCTCGGCATGTAATTTGCAACCGACCTCAACCGAGTACTTCTACCAGAGCCGCGGATACAGAAGATTGCCGCCCTAACTGGCCAGTTAGCCCAGGAGGATGCGGCCCCTGCCAGAGTGTGGCTTCAGCTTCTCGGCTTAATGAATGCTGCCGCGGATCTTCCCCCCCTCGGTCGTCTTTACTCCCGGCCGCTACAGCTGCACCTCCTGCTCCATTGGCGTCCGTCCTCCGGCGACATAGCTGCCCGGGTGCCAGTGACTCAGACGCTGCGTCCCCATCTTTGGCGTTGGGCGGACACTTCTTGGCTTGCCTCAGGAGTCCCCCTGGCCTCTCCGCCCCCGCAGCTTTCTCTCTGTGTCGATGCAAGTCTCTCCGGTTAGGGTGCTCACCTACTGCTGCGGTTCCTCACAACGTCTGGCCCATGGCCACCGGAGCTGGCGGATACACACATCAACTGGTTGGAGATGCAAGCAGTCTGGCAAGCCCTCTTGGCGTGGGAAGCTCACCTGCATCACCGGGAGCTACTCCTCCTCTCGGACAAGACGACGGTGGTGTCCTACATTCAGAAACAGGGCGGGACGCGCTCCCCCGACCTGTGCATGCTCCTCTACCGTCTGATGCGCTGGTGCGAGGACCGCGGCATTTCTCTCCGAGCCCGATACATGCCAGGACACTTGAATGTTTTGGCCGACTCTCTCTCCCGGCACGCCCAGTTTCTACACACGGAATGAACGCTCCGCACACGCCTTTACCATAGCTGACACTTAGTTCGCTTCCAGCTGCCAGAGAGATAAGGCGCCGCGAGGTCACATTCCACTCTCGCCCACTCATTCTATTTATATCACACTTGGTACTGTGGGGTACACACGGCTCTACAGTGTGACCGGCGCTCTGCCGCTATAACAACTACCTACTGGTTTGTATTCATAACACATCTCTGCCTAAAGTGACTGTTGTGGAAGCAACATCGTTCAAAAGTTTAAATTCTCACCTACACACAGATACCAAACATGACAACATTACGACTTACACTTGTGTAGCAGGTTATGATGAAAATAAAGGGAACGCGAATTTGTTGATGTATGATGTCGGTGTTTGTTGTGAAATTGACAAAGTTCCCACAGCCATAACACGAAGACGTAACTTTTCCCAACGAAACACACTTGCATGCATAAGGGTCAGCATGCCTACAGTAAGTATCACTTACCGGATTTTCATTCCATGGTGGGGGACGGAAGCAGGAGGGTGGTTAATGAGGTCACTGACAGGTCGCGTGTTGTGCGGTACACGGTGTGACCGGCGCTCTGCCGCTACCTACTGGTTTCTATTCATAACACAAATCTGCCTGAAGTGACTGTTGTGGAAGCAACATCGTTCAAAAGTTGAAATTCTCACCTACACACTGATACCAAACATGACAACATTACGACTTGCACTTGTGTAGCAGGTTATGATGAAAATAAAGGGAACGCAAATTTGTTGATTTATGATGTCGGTGTTTGTTGTAAAATTGACAAAGTTCCCCAGCCATAACACAAAGACGTAACTTTTCCCAAGGATACACACTTGCATGCATAAGGGTCAGCATGCCTACAGTAAGTATCACTTACCGGATTTTCGTTCCATGGTGGGGGATGGAAGCAGGAGGGTAATTAATGAGGTCACTGACAGGTGTCGACAGACAAGTTCCAGACATCCGCCTTAGTGTACACTCCCGGAATTGGGGAAAGAGAGGGCTTAGTTACACGGATACTATTGGAGGAGATAGCCACGTTTCTTTCTTGGGAAATAGTGTAACACTAACAGTCAACCTTGTAAATGTACTTTTGATTTAACTTTTGATCATGATGGAGTCTGATGAAACGCGTACAGTCTGTGTACACACAGGTGTGTTCCATGCAATGAGAGTAAATGCATTGTGCAGAATATGTGGCGAGAGATCACAAAAGAAACACAGTGATAAAAAGTCATTTCTTTGTATCAATTATGAACACTTACTCCACAAGTGTTATGGAATTAATATCCAGGAAGACAAAGACATGATGCACTCAAAAACAATGTGTAGGAGTTGCTATAGTCGGATGAAACGGATAGACTCGACTGAAACACGCGTGTCCGAGGAGACAACGCGAAATGCGGCGTCTGATATTGCCTCATCACAACAAATTTTGGACCATGTTCGATCCAAATACGAGTGTTGAAGAATGTGTCGCGTGTGTTCACTTCATGCAGCTAGGTAAAGGAGGACGACCAGCAAAGCGGGGTTCGCGGCATGGGTGTGAAACGATCGTTTCAATCCGCGGAATGTGACACTCATAACACTGACACTAATAACAGCACTAATAATGTTTCTCACAAAATGCCGGTGAAGAGCAAGAATGAATCAATGCAAGACATCAATGACAAGATTGCAAACTACATGCGTTTTTTTCGAAGTACTTTTCCAGCCAGTAGCATCATTCCGAAACAACATATCCTGGAATGTCACTGCATTGAATTTATGACAAAGTGGGGATTTGGTTTGGCGCTTTATGGTGAGCAGGGAGGTGAAGAGAGTCACGCTACCATTAACATTCTAAAGAGCAGGACATATGGCTTGCAGACAGAGGAGGAAAAACTCAGACTGCTCATGACCGAGCACATGACACTCGTGTCACCCGTCCTCCACTCCGTCATTCCTCCAGTAGTCAAACAGAAAAAAATTCTCGCATAGACGGCGCCGGAGTTGTCAGTGTATCTGTGAACAGAAACTCGGTATTCGGTTCTTATGTCTAGTGCGTCAGAAAATGTGTTAAACCTCAAGGTATGTTTAAAAACACTGTTGAATATTGTGACCTGTTATGGACTGATCGGATTTCGGGATGGCAATAGCAGTCTGTTGAGTACCGAAACGGCTGCGGGCTAGAAATGCCAGAACACGCGACCTGTCAGTGACCTCATTAACCACCCTCCTGCTTCCGTCCCCCACCATGGAACGAAAATCCGGTAAGTGATACTTACTGTAGGCATGCTGACCCTTATGCATGAAAGTGTGTTTCGTTGGGAAAAGTTACGTCTTCGTGTTATGGCTGTGGGAACTTTGTCAATTTCACAACAAACACCGACATCATACATCAACAAATTCGCGTTCCCTTTATTTTCATCATAACCTGCTACACAAGTGCAAGTCGTAATGTTGTCATGTTTGGTATCAGTGTGTAGGTGAGAATTTCAACTTTTGAACGATGTTGCTTCCACAACAGTCACTTCAGGCAGATTTGTGTTATGAATAGAAACCAGTAGGTAGCGGCAGAGCGCCGGTCACACCGTGTACCGCACAACACGCGACCTGTCAGTGACCTCATTAACCACCCTGCTGCTTCCGTCCCCCACCATGGAACGAAAATCCGGTAAGTGATACTTACTGTAGGCATGCTGACCCTTATGCATGCAAGTGTGTTTCATTGGAAAAAGTTACGTCTTCATGTTATGGCTGTGGGAACTTTGTCAATTTCACAACAAACACCGACATCATACATCAACAAATTCGCGTTCCCTTTATTTTCATCATAACCTGCTACACAAGTGTAAGTCGTAATGTTGTCATGTTTGGTATCTGTGTGTAGGTGAGAATTTAAACTTTTGAACGATGTTGCTTCCACAACAGTCACTTTAGGCAGAGATGTGTTATGAATACAAACCAGTAGGTAGTTGTTATAGCGGCAGAGCGCCGGTCACACTGTAGAGCCGTGTGTACCCCACAGTACCAAGTGTGATATAAATAGAATGAGCGGGCGAGAGTGGAATGTGACCTCGCGGCGCCTTATCTCTCTGGCAGCTGGAAGCGAACTAAGTGCTAGGCGCCAGCACTGGCTGGTAAAGCCGTGCGCAGGGACATCTTTCGGAGAATCTGCGCTCATTGGGAGACCCCTGTGATCGACCTATTCGCCACGAGGTGGAATCACCAGCTTCCCCTCTTCGTCTCCCCGATCCCCTTGCGCTCTCCATTCCCTGGGACGCCCCCCCCCCCCCCCAAGTCCTCAAGCTTCCAGGATGCAATGCGGTCATCTTGTTGGTCGCCCCGTTCTCCTGTAACCGCTCTTGGACCACCAACCTCCTCAGACTCGCCACGGGTCCCCCCCTGATGCTGCCTACGCCGAAAACCATGCTCAAGCAACCCTGCCAGCCACTGTTCCACCCATGCCCGGAGCGGCTCCTCCTTCACGCTTAGAGATTGTGCGGCAAGCCCTCACCTCTAGAGGCTTCCCAAGTGCAGCAGTGGAGGCGATCGCTACTGCCCGCAGACCCTCAACCAGATGCGTCTACGAGGGAAAATGGCGAGTCCTGTGCTCCTGGTGCGACAACCAGCGCCTCTCCCCCACCAAACTGACGATCCCCCAGCTCGCAGACTTCTTCCTCTGGCTCTTTGGAGCTGCTATCGCCATCAGGGGGTACCTGTCCATGATTGCTGACACATACCGGCACCTCGGTCGCCCGGATCCCGGTGACTGCAAAGACCTCGCCGACCTTATGACTCACTTCGGCCTGCAGCGACCAGTTCCCCGCTCGCTCATTCCTCGCTGGGACCTACCCTGGGTACTGACGTGGCTTAACTCTCCCAGGTTCGAACCACTGCCCTTGGCCCGGTTCGCGGATGTGACTTGTAAGACGTGCTTCCTGTTGGCCCTTGCCACCACGGCCCGAGTTAGCGAGCTACACGCGCTGTCAGCGCGCCCTGCCTGTCTGCAATTCAGAGCGGATGGTTCGGTACAGCTCCTCACGGACCCTTCCTTCCTTGCCAAGACTAGGTCTCCTCTGACCGCACCACAGGTGATTACCTTACGGCCACTGAGAAATGTGAACTTTCCCCGGGAGACCAGGCAACAAGATCCTGTGCGCGCCATTCGCGTTTACCTGCGACATTCCAAAGCTGTCCGGAGAGGACGCTCACGCCTCTTCCTACCGTTGAAACCCGGCAGATCTGACATAACAGCACAGACGATATCTTCCTGGCTATGCTGGGTCATACGGTCCGCCTACCAGGACCTCTCCCTGCAGGGAGCAAAGAGGCTTCACATACACACACACGAGGTACGAGCCATGGCCACGAGCGTCGCGTTCGACTGAAACTGCGCTGTCAAAGACATCGTGGCGGCCGTGGGCTGGAAGACAGAATCGACCTTCGCCCGCTTCTACCTCAGGGATCTGGCAGGGCAGTGAGACAACCTCGCACTGGTGGGGGGGCATCTCTGCGGTGCAACACTTCCTCCCGGCGCCACAGGCGCCGTAGGTACACACTTAGCTAAAATTGTAGGGAGTTTGCGACAGGGAGGACGGCTCCGATTTACCCCTTACGGAGGGGGGGGGGGGGGGGGGGGGGGGGGATGTTTGGTACGCGGCACCCGCCTCCTTATCGCAATTCTTCCTATTAGTGATGTCATCGGTAATGTTTTTGAGGAAACAAATTAATTTTTCTCTAAAATATATTTTTTCAAAAAATACTTACCGATGACATGACTCAGGAGGACCCTCCCACCTGCCCCGCTTGCCACTGGCGAGCTAAGTATGCCGACTGGTTGGTCTACCACGTGACCCGGAACCGGTAGGGCAGGGACGGGAGACAACTCTCGGTCCCTCTGGGGGTTCCCCGAGTGCCTCTCAGGTTGTGTTGTAACACAACGGGTTCTTAGGCTAAAATTGAGCAAGTAGTAGACACTTCCTATTAGTCATGTCATCAGTAAGTATTTTTCGAAAAAATATATTTTAGAGAAAAATTAATATTTCTTTGCTGTCAATGAAGTTAGTCAACAAAAGCAGCTATATTCTCACAGTGTTTAGTCAAGTCCTCTATAGTGGGGCCAATCTGGCTTTGCCCTTCATCAGGCTCCTCCCTCAACCAGGGGGGGATGGCTCCTGTGAAGATGTTTCCTTCTGTATCATTCCCCTCCTCCTCATCCTGTAAATAATATAACAAATAGTCTGTAAATAATAACAGTGTATAAATAACAACAATAACTAATGACCTGTAAATAAATATAGAAACAAAAAAAAAGTTCTCAAAAAGAATTCCAGGTAGCCTGAAATAATAATAATTACAAAAAGCCTAAAAATAAACCATTGCCTGTAAATATTAGCAACAACAAATAGTTTGTAAAAAGAAGCGATAATAAATGGCCTGAAATAATAACAAATGGTCCATAATAATAACAACTACAAAGAATGCGGACTGGGCAAAAACACAATCAGCTTGATAATGTCTAAGATTTTTTTTCTGCTCTGGATTTTTCAGCGCGCAGCAGTTTGTTTTTATACAAAAAAAGCAAAAAATCTTCATAACAGCAAACCTACCAAACCTTTCAAAACAAATTGAAAAGTCTACCATCAGAGTCTGTAAAGGCCAACTTTCAATTTAGAATTGCAACACTAGGCTCCGGCTTAAATTGAAGCCAATACAGAGCAAAAAGCAACTGAATACAATTTAACTTCACTCATCGTCATCACCTATTTAGCCCCAACACCCTACAGCAGGAGACAGACTGACCATGATAATTCAAGGGTTGTGCCAGATTAGCTTGGCACCAATAGGTGCTAAGCTAATCTGGCATTAGCCTTGAATTATGAAAAAAGGTGAAAATGTGTTCCTACCTGTGGGCGAATGATGCAAGTAAGCCCCTCGCCATAGGCTGCAACCGTTCTTCTCCCTTTGACTAGTTCACCTGCCTCATCGAATGACGGGCCGTGACTGGTCTTTACGGGTGGCCTATCTCTGCCTACAGCACTGCCATATGTCTGCTTCACATGCTATAAAATTCAGGAAAAATGACCAACACTTTGCACAAATGCAGACAGATTAAAATGCCCTCAGCAGCCCTAATCTATTTCTAATCTGACTGTGTCCCATAAATCCAAAACAAAATTTAAAATGGTTACAGTCTTTTATTAGCTGGAATTGGTAGCTTTCTCCCTTAAGGGTTAGTCTTCCGAAAGTAATGCATTAGGGAATAAAAAAAGACGGCAAATTCAAATGGCAGATTTCACAACTGAGGGCAAATCAATCACGCAAACGCCACTGAAATTTAAAAAAAAAATCTTTTCCTTAACCTAAACACTTTCAGAAAATAGCTACAAAAACGCCGACGAAAAGACTAACAGGAACCAAATAGACCATATCTGCATTAGCAAGAAATTTAGAAGATCCCTTCAAGATGTTCGAGTGAGGAGGGGAGCAGATGTCGCCTCCGACCACCATCTGCTTACCTTAAGAATGAAGCTCAAGCTAAAGAAAAGCCGCACAGAGACAACAAGAAGACAGCGCTATAATGTAGGCCTCCTGAGAGAAACTGGAGTTAGAGAAGAGTTCAAACTGGTGCTGTCCAACCGGTTTCAAGCGCTACAGGAGCTAGTAAATGAAGATGAGGCGGTCACCACAGAGCAGCAGTGGAAGGCAGTTAGAGAGGCGTTGAACTCAACCTGCAAAGACACTGTAGGGTTCAGGAAACACCATCACAAGGACTGGCTGTCGGCACAGACCTTGAAGAAGATAGAAGTGAGGAAGCAGAAGAAAGCAGCTGTCAACAACAGTCGCACGAGAGCAGCCAAAGTAAGGGCACAGGGGGAATACTCGGAAGCCAACCGCGAGGTGAAGAGTAGTATCAGGGCAGACAAGAGGGCCTACACAGACAGCCTGGCAGCAGAGGCAGAAAAGGCAGCAGGCAGCGGCAACATGAAACAGCTCTACGACATTACCAGAAGATTGTCAGGCAAGTATGGCCATACAGAAAGACCAGTAAAAGACAAAGAAGGCAAGCCTATTGCAGACAGAGCAGACCAACTCGACAGATGGGCCGAGTATTTTGAAGAGTTACTGAACAGACCTAGCCCACCCGACCCCCCAGACATCCAGCTGGCAGAGACCGACCTACCCATCAGCTGTGACAGACCCAGCCGGGAAGAGATCAGAAGAGCAGTGGCACTCTTGAAGAACGGCAAAGCAGCAGGCCCAGATGGCATCCCAGCGGAGTCTCTGAAAGCAGACCTAGAGACAACAGTGGAGATGCTGTACCTACTGTTTGGAAAGATCTGGGAAGAGGAGGTGATGCCGGCTGACTGGAAGGAGGGGTACCTAATCAAGCTTCCCAAGAAAGGTGACCTCAGCAAGTGTTCCAACTACAGAGGAATCACCTTGCTGTCAGTACCAGGAAAGGTCTTCAACAGGATCATCCTGGAGAGAATGAAGAGCTCCGTTGACCTCCAGCTGAGAGACCAGCAAGCAGGATTCAGGAAGAACCGATCATGTACAGACCAGATCGCCACTCTCCGCATCATCGTGGAACAGTCTCTGGAGTGGAGCTCCCCGCTGTACGTCAACTTTGTGGATTATGAGAAAGCATTTGACAGCGTGGACCGAGAGACTCTGTGGAAACTCCTACGACACTACGGTGTACCCACAAAGCTCGTCCGCCTGATCAAGAGCAGCTACGATGGCATGACATGTCGCGTGATCCACGAAGGGCAGTTCACCAGGGAGCTCCAGGTCAGAACCGGTGTCAGGCAGGGGTGTCTGCTGTCTCCGTTCCTCTTCCTACTGGCCATAGACTGGGTCATGAAGATGACCACAGAGCACAGACGAAGTGGAATACAGTGGACACTGTGGACACAGCTTGACGACCTCGATTTTGCAGACAACTTGGCATTACTGTCCCACACTCATCAACAAATGCAGGACAAGACCACGAGGCTTGCTGACATCTCGTCCCAAGTGGGCCTCACCATTCACAAACAGAAAACAAAGACAATGAGGCTGAACGCAACCTGGGAAGAACCAGTCTTGCTTGCTGGCACCCCGTTGGAGGAGGTGGAGTCCTTCACCTATCTCGGGAGCATCATAGACAAAAAAGGCGGCACTGATGCAGATGTCAGAGCAAGAATCGTTAAAGCCAGAGCAGCCTTTCTCCAGTTGAAAAAAGTGTTGAGCTCCAGAGAGCTGTCACAACACACCAAAGTCCGGATTTTCAACTCCAATGTAAAAGCAGTTCTCTTATATGGAGCAGAGACTTGGAGATTGACAAAAACCACAGTCAACAGAGTACAGACCTTCATGAACAGTTGCCTTAGAAGAATTTTGAAAATCCACTGGCCAGAGAAGATCAGCAACGTCAGACTCTGGGAGAGAACAGAGGAGATAACAGCAGAGAATGAAATTGGGCGAAGAAGATGGGGATGGATCGGTCACAGTCTGAGAAAGCCAGCTTCCAGTATCACTAGGCAGGCATTGTCATGGAACCCACAGGGAAAGAGGAAAAGAGGTAGGCCGAGAAACTCCTGGCGTCGAGACCTCCAAGCAGACATCAAGAGACTGGGAACCACCTGGAGTAGAATCGAAGGAGAAGCACAGGACAGGAGTTGCTGGAGGTCTCTCGTCGACGGCCTATACCCGGGTAGGGGTGACAGGCGTAAGTAAGTAAGTAAAACACTTTTAGAAGAGATGGGTCAACCATGATAGTTCAAGGGTAGTGCCAGAATAGCTTGGAACCAAACTATCGTAGCACGACCATAGAATTACCAACGTTGAACTGTCTCCTCTACCATCACAGAGTCTGTAAAGGGCAACTTTCAATTTACAATAGCAACACTAGGCTCAGTACATTAAAATGAAGCCAATGCAGAGCAAAGAACATGTAAATACAATTTAACTTCGCTCACTGTCATAGCATAAGATAAAACATTTGATATCATGATGCTTTTTCAAAGGCTCTGACCATACTATTTCCATTGTAAAATTAATGAAATAAGAACACACTTCAGATGAAACACAAAACAACCGAGTCCCCAGGCATTTTGTTCTTGGCACTGACGGCCAAAGATTTTTGTGCAGGTCAACCTCAGGATTACGTGCCACAGAATACCCCACTATCTGATATAAAACAGACAGGTTTCTGGCTGGAAGCTGAGCAAAAGTCCCTAGTCAGATGTCAGCTTTAGCTGGCCCACACACGGGCCCAACATCCGTTATCTTCCCAAGTCTATGCAAATTCAGCATTACAATAACGCAACCACGAATAACGCAGACTGACTTACCAGGCACCAATATATGTCTGACTTAGGTACCAATATTATTGAGGCTGACTTATCATTACGTCTTGTAATGTTTCTCACTCTTCGGTTGTTTGTAGCACTTTTTGTTGTACTGATTCATACAGGAAACACTGTGACAACAAGAAAGGCAAAGCCCTTATGGCTCACATGTACATGTATGTCCAATCTACATGTGTGACCTTTGTGACAACAACGGGACAGCTTCCGCACCAGCAAAATCTATGTTATCTCAAAATTTAATCAGTTTTCACACATCTGTCAAACACCCGTGACCCTTGATCTTTACGTTAAGTCGACAAAATTTGCATACATAGGAATATCTTATCATCATCAGCTACCTTTATGCCAAATTGGATTGAAAAGTTTGCAAAACTGTTGATAATAACTACAATTCTTTCAAAAATTGGCATCTTACACGCATTTGCCGACATCTTCTGACCCTTGGCCTTTCATAAGGGTCATCCAAATTAGTATGCATAGATAGGTCTTAACATCAGGTATCTCTGTAGCAAGTTTGGACTTGAAGTTGTGAATAGTATTTGAGAAAACATCTTTTGTCAAGATATGACTATTTTGGACCTATTTGCTGAGCTTTTGTGACCCTTGACCTTTCTGAGGGATCATCCAAATTAGTATACATAGATAGGTCTTCTCATCAGGTATCTTTGTACCAAGTTTGGGCTTGAAGTTGTAAATAGTATTTGAGAAAAAATACATTATGTCAAAATACTCACATACAGCTATTTTTGACCTATTTCCTGATCCTTTGTGACCTTGACCTTGTGAGAGGTCACTCAAATTGGTACGTTTAGAAAGGTCTTGCCGCAAAGTATCCTTGAGCCACGTTTGAAGACTGTGGCTTGAATAGTCTCTGAGAAAATGCCAACACTAAAGTTTACCACGGACGACGGTGGACAGATGACCACTGGCCCAAAACATACTCACTTTTGCTTCGCATACGAGTCAAAAAGTACTACTGACAGCCAAATGGTTAACCTTTTTGTACATGCAGCCGCAAGTACTGTGACAAGTACCAAAGGCTGCACACACAACGGGGTGAAGCCTTTGTGATAGATTGTAGATATCTTTTTGCAGCAGAACTCCGAGATAAACCTTTATCATAATCAAAATTATACGCCAGGATACAGTGCCAGTTTGCTCCTAGGTCACACACCTGCTCCCTCATCCCCATCCACCTGACAAACTGATTTCTTCGCTCTGCTTCCAAGATGTTTACTGCTTCCTGAAAAACAAAAACAAAACAAAAAATAGAAAATGTTTACAATAACCCTCTTGACCCCACGGCCGCATTTCCAAAAGTTTTCCAAAATTTTGGAGGCATTGTCTAACGACTATGTACCAGTCATAGGAGATGGATTGATCATGATAATTCAAGGGTAGTGCTAGATGAGCTTGGCACTCACCTCTTTCAACAGTTCTAGCGCTATACCACCACACTCCCCACCCGAAGCTGACTGTCGTAATGTATTTCACTATTTGTGGTACGTGAGTCGTTGTCTAAAGTGTGCGCATGCGTGCGCGTGTTGTGAGTGCGCGCTTAGAGTTATAATTATTATAAGATAAGCGCATTATAAATACCGTAATTATTATTATTTTTAATTATCATGCCGCCGTGAGATGGCCTTAGTTGCCTGCTCGGCGTTAAACCCAAATAACTACCTGAATTATCATGATCAATCCATCTGTTGCAGGCTCCTGGGGCTAAATGGGTTAAGCCCTAAAGCATAATTCAGGGCTTCCGTTTTAGTGCGTCTGTGCGTCTATGACGCATTAAAACTCAAAATCACGTACTGAAAATGTAACTAAGGGGTAGTTAGACGCACTGAAATTCAGTGCATCTGCGCCTGAGACGTATCATCCTTGCGCCACCGTGCGTAACCCAACAGAGGTAGGTGACAGTCATTCTATTTTTAGTGACGGGTTGGTTCTTAGCCGCTCGCTTGGTCGCGGCTGCGTTCAGAATCACCGGCCGACTCCGGGTCCAGGGTCCGTGCGAGTGTAACTGGACAAGCAAACTGTTAGTTTACGTGTGGTATCAGCATGTTATTACAAAGTGCACGCTACATGTTGAATGCGTTACTTGCTGTGACGTCACCATTCACCTATTAAGGGATACCGCATCGTGCGTTTCACTTTCGATCTTGAACGAAGTTGTAAATGGTGGAGAAAAAGCGAAGGAAGCTGGAATGTTCGGATTCTTCAATCTGGCATCGTCTAGACATGATAATCGCTTAGAAGAAAGTTGCACTTCGACACCGCCGTCTCCATGGACAAGCGATAGTACCAGAAATGATACCCTTGAGCCGTGCGTGGCACTGCCGCTGCGACTCGCGGTTTTCAGTTCAGACTTCATGGCTTCGTGTATTTCCATGGCCAAAGCATGACGGCACACGGATGACATGCGCAATGTGCATGGAGGCGAACTAAAAAAGCAAGTCCAGAAATTTGAACAGAAATAAGTTTGTCATTTTTTTTTTATCGTGGTCGATCCATCTTCTGGTACACAGGTTTTAGGCAAAAGCTCTAAAATTGGAGAAATATGTGATGGTATGGTATGGTGTCTCTGAGGAGCAAATATATATTTAAAGATGCTCAAGGCGCCGTAGGGATGGAATCAGAAGCTTTGAAAGCCTGTTGCTACTAAGTGCTACTTTATGTGCAAAACTCCTCTCTCTCTCTCTTGGCTTGACTTCGCGGACGAAGATTTTATAGGAGTTGCCCATGACGTCTGCAGGCTTGTTCGTGGCTGCGGAGGCCAATCCGGGACAGGCAGGTTCGACCGCAGTGGCTGCAGGGGAAGGTATGGCCAGGGTTCTGAGTTGCGGCATCTCTAGTTTTTTCTCCTGAGCCGCTTGTCCTTAAGGCTAGCTCTGCGAGAGTCCTCAAAGGAGACAGCTGCCTTGTAAATGGTGGAGCGCCAGGTGTCACGGTCCACAGCAAGCGAGGACCACTGGTGGTGGTCGATTTGGCAGGCACTAAGTGACTTCTTGAGACAGTCTTTGTATCTCTTCTTTGGTGCCCCTCTGTCACAGTGTCCAGTAGCAAGCTCGCCGAATAGGGTGATCTTTGGTAGGCGATGATCCTCCATCCTGGAGACATGCCCCGCCCAGCGGAGCTGTGTCCGCAGCAGCAAGGCCTCGATGCTCACAGTTTCAGCCTGTTCAAGGACCTCGACGTTGGTGACATAGTCACTCCAGTGAATGCCCAGGATGGTACGCAGGCAGCGCTGGTGGAAACGTTCGAGGAGTCGTAGTTGGCTGCGGTAGAGGGCCCAGGACTCGGAACCATACAGCAGGGTGGTGAGGACCACAGCTCTGTACACGCTGATCTTGGTGCCTGTTTTCAGCTGTTGATTGTGCCACACCCGCTTGAAAAGTCGCCTGAAAGCACTGTTCGCTTTTGCCAGCCTGCTGTCAAGCTCCCTGTCCAGCTTGGCGTCCGACGTGATAATGCAGCCAAGGTACGTAAACTGGTGCACTGACTTTAGTTCAGACTCGCCAATGGTGATGTGAGGAGGGCGACACACTGTCTTGGGTGCCGGCTGATGGAGGACCTCTGTCTTTTTCAGACTGACCTCGAGTCCAAAGAGCTGGGCAGCGTCTGCGAAGCAGGACGTGATGCGCTGCAGGGCTCTCTCTGTGTGTGCAACGAGGGCAGCGTCATCAGCAAAAAGCAGCTCACGAATCAGTTGGTCTAGGGTTTTCGTGTGGGCCTGCAGTCGTCTGAGGTTGAACAGGCTGCCATCGAGACGATACCTGATGTACACTGCATCATCATCATCGAGGTCTACTGTGGCCTGCTTCAACATCATGCTAAAAAAGATGGTGAAGAGGGTCGGTGCCAGCACGCAGCCCTGCTTTACGCCGTTGAGAATAGGGAATGGTTCTGAGAGAACATTGTTGAGTCTGACCTGGCCTTGCTGGTCCTCGTGTAGCTGGACAATCATGCTGAGGAACTTTGGGGGACAGCCAAGTCGCTCCAGGATCTGCCACATGCCTTGCCTGCTCACAGTGTCGAACGCTTTTGTTAGGTCGACAAACGTTACGTACAGCCATTTGTTCTGCTCGCGGCACTTCTCCTGAAGCTGTCTCAGCACAAAGACCATATCGGTGGTGCTCCTGTTTGCTCTGAAGCCACACTGGCCCTCTGGGAGTTGGTCTTCAGCGATGGCAAGTACCAGCCGATTCAGGAGCAGCCTTGCAAGAATTTTCCCAGCAATGGACAGCAGGGTAATTCCCCGATAGTTGGAACAGTCAGACTTCTCGCCTTTATTCTTGTACAGGGTGATGATGTCATTCTGCCACTCGATGAAGGCACTGCGCTTTTGCTCCAGTAGCTTGTTGATCTCTTCATTGTTCTCATTGAACCAATCCTGGTGTACCCTCTGCTTGGGTCCAAGCACATCTTTGGCAGACTCCGTCACACTGCAGTTACACTGCACATTTCTACTAACCACATCATTACATGTTTCATACTAGTTATATCATTCACCATTCAGGCAATGGTCTAAGGGTCATACTAGTCAGGGCTCCCAATACAAATTCTTAAAAATCCCTGAAAAATATCCAGTCGCCGGATTTGCGCATGCACGAGTGTTACTTTCAGAGTATAGTGTTCCTTTTATAGTACAGACTGTGTTAGTAAGAGGATGCTAAAATCTATAATGAATCAATCAATAAGGACGTGCTGCAGTATGATTTGGATCACTTGCAAGAGTGGTCCAACACATGGGATTTGCATTTTAATGTAGAGAAATGTAAGGTCTTGCATGCTGGAAGGAACAATCCTGAACATGATTACCTGATGAAAGTTAACAGTGACATTAATGATTAGAAAGGTTGTATCTTGTGAGGAGGAAAGGGACTTCGGTGTTGTTTTTGATAAAGTTCTAGCTTTTGATCCCCATATTCAGAACTGTATCAATAAGGCCAACAAAATGGTTGCAGTAGTTAAGAGAGCCTTTAATTATTTGGATAAGGACTCTTCAGTCAGTAAACTGTACAGTAATTCCCCTTGGTTTGTTGTACAGTGGAGTCCGCTTAACACAAATTTCTGGGGACACGGAAAATCACTTCGTGTTAACCGTATTTCGTGTTAACCAATATGGCCTCAAGAACTCCACCAGGGAGGCCCCCTTTGGTGGCTTAACTGCCTGTCCCAAGTCAGGATAAAGGAGGAGGGTTAGGCGTGGGGCTAGCGACTCCACCCTGTAAAAAGAAACTTGCTACGGAAACGACAGTCGCCTCAAGCACCAGACGGCGCAGAGAGGATTGAATGAATGAATATGGCCTCAAAATTGATCACGGCCCTCAAGGAGAAAGTGTGTAAGACGTGTGCGTGAATGAGTACCAGGTTAAAAGTGCACATTATCGTACTTTCTATGCATACCTTCAGCTCGCTAGGAAAACACAAGGAAATGTGTACAGCTCGAGTATTTAATGTAAATCCATCAGGTAAAATCCATACTAAGTTACAATCCTCAGGTAAAAGCAACACAGGCTGAAGTACAATCCCGCATCGGTAAAAGGGTTGTGTTGGTACACGAATGATACAACATGAATACAGTACAGAAATGCTAGCCAATGAGAAGACAGATTACAACAGCCGAAGGCTATTCAGCCAATCACAGACTAGAGTTCGCTCTGATCTGTCATGTGTACTTCCACAGCGCGAGAGCGACACGTGAATTGGTTTTCTGTGAATGGAATCTGTGTTCGTGTTAAACAGGTGAATAATAGTGAAATTGCTCTGGTTGGGAACCGAAACCAGCTTCGTGTAAAGCGAAATTTCGTGTTAAGCATTTCGTGTTATCAGTGAAATTTTAATACAGAATAAGAAGGTCGTCGGCCGGGAATGCAAAAACGGTTCGTGTTAACCGGAATTTCGTGTAAAGCGAGTTCGTGTTAACTGGACTCCACTGTATAAAAGCACTAGTCAGACCACATTTATAATATGCAAACACTGTACAGAGTACCCTGGTTTAAAAAGACAATCAGTTGGCTTGTTGCACTCAAAAGGGTACAGAGACAAGCAACACAGCTGGTTAAAGAATGTAGAAATATGACTTACTTAGACTCAAATATTTTGGACTACACTCCTTACGTGGACGTAAAATACGCGGAGACTTAATCCAAGAAAATTTATAATGGCATCGACGACCTAAATTGAAACAACTTTTTTGGGCAGCACCGTTTAGTGACAGAACCCGAAACTCTGAAGGGAAAATCTTTGTACAGCATTGCAACACTTACCCGCGGAAGTTTTGTTTTTCTAACAGAGTTGCCATTGTTTCATTAAAAAAAAAAAAAACACCTAATATACACCTAATATAAATTCTTTTAAAAACCAGCTGGATGAATCACCAAAATTTAAAGTTATTTTCTATTGCTATGATGAATGATTTGTAGGAAAAATTGCATGCATAACAGAGCCATATAGTAATTAAAGAAAGAAAGGACTTGCAAAGACCTCGTGGCCTATTTTGTCCTCACACTACTACTACTACTAGACTTACGACAGCCTGGCCAACAGTGTGACACTTCAACACTGGCTGCTTTTAAAAATGGTGTTCCATTTATTATCACACTCTTTGTCTATATCCTTTGCTCTGCTAGAATTCTTCTCGACGATGTCTGCACGCGACTGACATGTTTGCGATGTGATCGAAATGGCGGTAGCCGTGAGGTGCGCGCGCATCGGTAACTTCTGGCCGCGTTCCGCTAACTTCCGTCATCTGCTCTCAGACCCTGGCTGCGACTCGCAGTTTACCATATTTTCATTATTTTAATTTCCCCCCGGACAATTTTTTTTCTCAGGTCGCAGGTCAATTTTGCGGAAATGACATTTGGTTTTTCGCGGAAATCCGTGAAACCGCAGGTAATTGGGGGCCCTGCTAGTATTACAAACCTGTGCTATTCTTTCTTTCACTTTGGTCTGGAAATCAGCAACCGCGGTCGCACTCTGCACTAAATACCTGCAACAAAAAAGTGAATCCACATTGACAATACTAATCTTAACTGAGCCCTAAGGACAACATTTGCACATCTGAGAGTTGGTACCTGAAGACTACATTACAATTCAGAAGACAATTAACTCATTGGAGACGGGCCGCTTCCGGATACAGCACACCTCCAGTGAGTTAACTGTCCCTGATACTAGTTCAATGGTGGTACCAAAGCAGATTGGTGCCAAGCTGTTCTGGCAACAACACTTTACTATCATGGTCAGTCGCTACTGTCTAGCTGTAGAGTGTCTCGGTTGGTTAATACTCAACTGAAAAGCAGCTTATCCAAGTCAGTCACCTCTCAATATTTTTCATCCTTTCCTTGTCACTGATCGCAGATTGTGTTCATGAAATCTGTGCTAATTAAATTTGAAAAAGCCTCAGCCATCCAAGGCACATGGAGACAAAGTGGTTTCAGCAAGAATATCCTCTTTATAAAGATAGTTTCAGTCTCTTTACACTTTTTCTCACTGGCCTGGCTCTATTCTATTCAATTTTTTCCCTAGTCATCCGTTCTCAAGGCAATGGGAATCCCCCTTGTCACGTTACCAAAGTAACATGTGATAAGTAGACTCCCTTCTTACATGTTATGATGACAACGTTGCTCACTAAGCAGAGAGTTCTCCCCCAAATAGATCTTTAGCCAATCACATTTCTCGGTACAAACATACCCTAATCTTCATTCAGTCAAACCTCTAAACAAAAATATGCCAATAAATAATTAATTTAGGTGAATACACAACAAAAATAACTATGTGTAGTTGTTCTGTGATACCGCTGGTACCAGTTTCATACAAAACATAACTGAATATTGGATAAGTTAGATAATATTAACGACAGGAAAATTCAACTGAAGCGAAGACCATGTACTGACCACATCAAAACCGCAAAGAAACAAAAAGCTGAGGGGATTACGCAACAAAATAACTGTATGTGCATGTTGTGTTTAGCCTAAATTACCAATTTCATACAAAAGATTGTCTGAAAATGTGTTAAATTAAAAAATACCTCAGAGACAAATTCCAGGCGAATGCAGATCGCACGAGCTTGTTGACTGATAGTTGGAAGTATGAAGATTTACATCCCCTGAATCTCGACGTCACACGTTAAGTTTGGGGTCCTTTCAAGGGTATACTTCACGCTTAAAGTTACCTTCTACAATTGAAGACAAAATCGTTGTACTACCAGTTAGGCTTTGCCAGTGATTCTTGTTGCCTCTCGGGTGCGGTCGAGGGGGTCAATGTCAGAGGTAAGAGCCTCGGGCTAAAGCCCTCGACTCGTACCTCCGACATTAACCCCCCTGACCGCACCATCAAGGCGATAAGAACCATTGGCAAAGCCTAACTCGTAATACAACTAATGATGTCTCTTGCATTCAGATGTCTGTTGTGCTCCAGCAGTGAAGGGGTTAAAACAGCCACCACAGTATTCCTCCTGTGAAAAGATATTGACAAACTTTCTATCCTACCAAGAAAACCTCCTCTTTAAGTTTAAATAAGATCAGAATAAATGTCTGCCAGTCCTTGATTTAGACCTTAAAGCCTGCATCCGTGCCGTCCAAAATAACAGAACAGATAATAAACATTTTGTAAATATCAAAACAAACCTGTTGTAATCTTCATTTTTGATGACAAACTCTTGTTTGCGGCTAACATGGATGATGTTGTGCCAGAAGAACTCAGCCATTTTCTTTGAATGTTCCTTGCTGTAAAAACAAGCCACAAATTCTTTCTACTTCAATTTCTCATATTAATAATTTAATTCAATCAATAATGAATTCAAAATACTATTAGTATGCAACATGTTAACTCTCTTGACCCTAGGCCTATTATGCTGCATAATAATTCTCTTGTGCATGTAGCCATCGGTACTGTAAAATGTATTTTTCTCTAAAATGTATTTTTTTTAAAAATACTTACCGATGGCATTACTATGTGGAATATACCCCTTACCTTACCAGATTTTAGCCTAAGACCCTTTGTGTGTACCTGTACGACAAGGGTCGTAACTCAGAGAGTTGTATCCAAGTGACCGGGTAGTCTCCCCTCCCTCCATCCGGTCACGTGAGCCGTGTATTCCCGCCAGTCTTACACTTAGCGTAGTGGCAGCAAGCGGGGTAGGTGGGAGGGCCCTCCTAGTAATGCCATCGGTAAGTATTTTTTGAAAAAATACATTTTAGAGAAAAATACATTTGTTTCCTCAAAATATATTACCGATGGCATTACTATGTGGAAGAATAGTGAGGGTGCCGCCCAAAACCCCGTAACGGCAGCAAGCTTAGCTTCGAGGGGCAACCTCCCGACGATTTCAGCTAAGAGTTACCTATGGCGCCAGCGGCGCTCGGAGGGAGTGTTGCGCTGCCAAGAGGTCTCTAACGAGTGCCAGGTTGTCGCGCTGGCCAGAGAGGTCTCGGAGATAGAAGCGGGCGAAGGTGGACCCTGCCCGCCACCCGACCACTGCAATGATGTCTCTGACTGCGCAGTTGCGGTGGAATGCGATGCTGGCGGCGAGCACTCTGACTTCGTGAGCCCGTATCTGGTCAAGAGTACGACTGGGTGTCCAATGGTAAAATCTACACCCTCCCTCACAAAACCTGCTACAAAATTATCAGAAGTGGTCAGATCAAACTAAGGCATACATCATTTTGTAGGGAAATGGATAAGGTTTCTAGTGATACATGATCTTTGGGTGACCATAGAAGAATTTAGGACATTATCACCGTTTTTTTGATCAAATCCGAATTATAACTTGAGAACAAAACGTGACACATTTTACACATGCTCCATGGAACTCAGATTTTCAAAAGCATGCTGCACTATGAAAAATCACTGTTACTGTCACAAGATGTTTGCAATGTTGGCCTAAATTACCATTGAGTTGATGATTTTCTACAGCGAGTTGCTTTTGCATAATTCACCATAATATAAGAGCCTGCTTGAACATAACACGTGTTGTAAATTTTGTCAGCAGAAATCCTACTACTATAACACATTTTGACAAATGGTCAATTATTAAAACTTATGTGTTATTTTGTAGAGTATGTACTTTGTTTTTATGATGAAAGGTTTGTGGTTCTTACATGGAAAATCAAATGATCCAGTTTTGAAGATTTGTACTAAGAATGGTGTAAATGTTGAGTTATGTTCAAACAGTTTAGGCACTTATTTATCTCTACTAATCTGTTGTTTTTGCTGAAGACAACTGGTGTAGTGATTTATATCAAGGTTTTGAAGAGGATGCATGGGTGATAGATGAAAGAAACCCTTTACGAGGTTTACAGTATGAGTCCAAATTTTGGGTGTAAATTGTTATGTTCAAGCAGTCCAGCAAATTTTATAAATATATTATTTTCTTTTCACTTATTTTGCAATAAATCTATAGTAGGACTATACTTATTTAGACAAGACCTTGGTAGGGCCAAAAATACCTAATTTTGTTCAGTTGACATAATTTTATTGTATTTTTTTCTGCGTGCTGGCATGTAAATGTTATGTTCAAACCAGTAAGCACATTTTTTTTTGTTGAAGGGTAAATTTTGTTGCAAATCATATAGTAGATGATGCCAACACATAAAAATAGTTATGCACAACACATTTGAAACTCTTTTCAATTTTTCCTCGTGAACTTAACTTGACACAACTTTGTGGGATGTAAAGTTACGTTCAAACATTTATCACCTAAAATCACAAAAATAACTTTATATTAAAAAAAACTACCAATAGCTGAAACGATGCTGTTTACTTTTTTATAATAATAAAGCATGTGACACCTTCTAGGATAAACATTTCTTTGTTTTTGTTTGTACATAACTTTACACCATCAGTACATCACATGCACTGTGTAAAGTTACAAACAAACACCAATTTCATTTCTTTGGCTGTCCTGCAATAAAGTAGGTAAGATAACCAGATAAATCTATAAAATATGATTTTCAAGACCTATAAAATTTTAGTGACTGCAAAACAAGATAATGTTGCAGCTATTCCTCATGAACATAACTCTACGTCGTGTCATGTTACGTTCATGCAATGATGATTACATTTCCCGTTGTGCATTGAAATTTGTGCATTAATCTTTATGCATGCACTATCTTAATATTTATCATCACAAACAGCTTTCAAATCTGCATTTCATAACTCTGCACCTTTACTTTTGTGCTTTAGAAAATGATCCTGTGTCGTCATGTTATGTTCAAACACGCCATGCCATTATTTTTTACCTTTCTATTTCATGTTTTTGTCATGAAATCAAGTTAGTGCAAACGTCATTCTTCTTTTGTACACTACAGGCAATCAACAAATTTCTAAATAATTCTACTTGTCAAGTTACAAGGCAAATGTGTGAATGTGACCGTGTAAAGTTATGTTCATGCAGACTGTTTTCTGTCTTTTTGCTACTGTTTATGTAATTATAATGGACTAACAAATGACATTTTACCAGAACAGTATGCACACTGCTTATAGGTGAAAGCAGGCTCGATGAGAGTGTCTTCTTTAGGGACTTCTCTTGAATAATCTTAAGATTTTTCCTGTGTGCAAGTCAGAAGGTGTAAAGTTATGTACAAACACTTGAAAAGTTGCAACAGCCCTTTTTCAAAATCACATAAACATCACTAGTTTTATATAATGGCTGTGCTTGTTAGTGGGATTGGTATGCATACTTATTTTTTTCCAAGAGTTTGTGATTTGCCCTTGTGAGACCAAAAATATATTTGGTGAAGGTGTAAAGTTATGTTTAAGCTTGTGAATGTAATTGAATTTGTGCCAAATCTCAGCTCAGTTTGTAAAAAAATGGCTTATTTTCTATCAGAATAGTTAACAGCAGATAAAAGTCATCTAGTGTAGTCCCTTATAGCTTACAGAAGCTGTATTTGATTGCATGAGATAAAAAATGAGAATAACATTGCAGTGAAGGTGTATTGAACAACTTTGTCAGTATTCAGAACTATGTAAACATTATTTTTTCAAGTGGTTTTTGCACTTAAATTAAATTAGAGACTTGTTTCTGTGCATTTAGCATAATATTTTAAAATTAGTTCTCCAAGTAGAATTTAAAATAAGTGGCTTTTGGAAATTATGGTGTAAAGTTATGTTCAAACAGTTTTTATGGCATAAAAGGTTGCATTTTCCACTAACACACTTTATTTATACAGTGGAGTCCAGTTAACACGAACTCGCTTTACACGAATTTCCGGTTAACACAAACAGTTTTTGCATTCCCGGCCGACAGCCTTCTTATTCTGTATTAAAATTTTACTGATAACACGAAATTTCACTTTACACGAAGCTGTTTTCGGTTCCCAACAAGGGCATTTTCACTATTATTCACCTGTTTAACACGAACACAGATTCCATTCACCGAAAACCAATTCACGTGTCGCTCTCGCGCTGTGGAGTACACATGACAGATCAGAGCGAACTCTAGTCTGTGATTGGCTGAATAGCCTTCGGCTGTTGTAATCCGTCTTCTCATTGGCTAGCACTTCTGAACTGTATTCATGTTGTATCATTTGTGTACCAACACAACCCTTTTACCGATGCGGGATTGTAATTCAGCCTGTGTTGCTTTTACCTGATGGATTGTAACTTACTATGGATTTTACATTAAATATGTGAACTGAACACGTTTCCTTGTGTTTTCCTAGCGAGCTGAAGGTATGCACATCAAAGTACGATAATGTGCACTTTTAACCTCGTACACGCACACATCTTACACACTTTCTCCTTGAGGGCCGTGATCAATTTTTAGGCCATATTGGTTAACACGAAATACGTTTAACACGAAGTGATTTTCCGTGTCCCCAGAAATTCGTGTTAATCGGACTCCACTGTAGACATACCATTTATTTTGGTTGGAGAACATACTTTGAAACATACAAATGCAAAAAATTGCTTACAGTTTGTGCTTGTTGTGAATTGTTAAATGTGTGACATTGTAAATGTTATGTTCAAACTTTAAACTTCAAAGTTCAATAACAACCAAACTGCAAATGACATAAAAATTTTACTTAGTGTCAATGTTTATGTACATCAGATTTATATGAAATATTAAAATTATTTTGCTTTTGAAAATGCAGGGTGCTTGTCACACCATTTGGACACCCAGTCGTACTCTTGACCATCTGCATTCTCTTGGCACCCCGTGGGGAGAGATCAATGTCAGCGGAAAGTATAGTCCATCGCAACCAGGATGAGATCGTCTGGGCGGAAATGTCAGCTCGGCCTGGGTCCAAGGGCAGGAAGAGGCGGGAGCAGCCTCTCCTTATGGGCTTTACTCTGCGCAGGTAGACGTTTAATGCTCGGACCGGGTCCTGCAGCCGTGATGTCTGGGACTGGTCGAATCCCGAAGCAGCTGATCTGCATGCAGGCTGGGTCTACAGACAGGGCATGCAGCTCGCTGACTCTGGCAGCTGTGGCGAGGGCTTGGAGGAAGCAGGTCTTCCTAGTCAGGTCCGTGAGGCGGGCGCGTGGAAGAGGCTCGAACCGACTGGAGTTCAACCATGTCAATACCCAAGGGAGATCCCAGCGTGGAACAAGAGAACGAGTGACTGGGCGCTGGAGCTCAAAGTAGGACATCAAGTCTGAGAGGTCCTTGCACGCTCCTGGGTCCGGCCAGCCTAAGTGCTGATAAGTGTCTGCCACTATTGAGAGATAACCGCGAATGGTGATCGGGGCCAAGTCCTGTTCACAAAACAGCCACAAGAAGAATTCGGCCAGCTGAGGCGTGGTCAGGGCCGTGGCGGCGAGGCGCAGGGGCTCGCACCAGGACTTTAGGACCCTCCATTTTCCCTCGTACACCTGATGGGTGGACGGTCTGCGGGCTGCCACAATCGCCTCCACTGCTGCATCCGAGAAACCTCGAGCTGTGAGGGCGTGGCGCACAACCTCCAGGCGTGAAGCAGAAGTCTCTCCAGACAAGGGTGGAAGAGGTTCTGCCTGGGCTGCTTCAGCATCGTCCGAGGCATGGGGAGCCGGAGAGGAGGGTCGTGGCGAGGCTCAAAAGGTCCGTCGTCCACGTCCTGTTCCAACTGAACGGTGCAACGAGCAGGAGGACTGTGTTGCATCCCCGAAGCTTGAGGAGCACCTTGGGCACTCCCGTCTCTGAACAGGCTGTTTTTGACATTCTTAAGAAATGCCCGCCTAAAACGTGTGAGCTTGACCCCATGCCAACTTCACTGGTTTTTGGAAACATCGGAATTCTTCTGCCCACCATCACCAAAATCATAAATCAGTCCCTTGAGACAGGCGTCTTTCCATCAGAATTCAAATGAGCCGTTGTCAAACCTCTCCTAAAAAAGTCGAATCTTGACCCCAACCAGCTAAAAAACTATCACCCCGTTTCAAACCTACCCTTTATGTCCAAAGTTCTTGAGAGAGTCGTACTGACACAGCGCACTAATACCTACAGTCAAACAATCTCGTCCATCCGCTTCAGTCTGCTTACCGTGCCGGGCACAGTACTGAAACTGCTCTCCTCTGTGTCGTTAATGGCCTCCTAAGTGCCTATGATGAAAACCAGATCTCAGTTCTTGCCCTGTTAGACCTATCAGCTGCGTTTGACACCATTGACCACTCCATCTTGCTCTAACGTCTAGAAAACTACTTTGGTATTTCTGGTAAAGCTCTCACCTGGTTTCACTCTTATCTGTCTTCCCGTCAGATCAACGTCTCTGTCAAGAACGTTCTTTCTGAAGCTGCTGCGCTAGAGTTTGGTGTCCCCCAGGGCTCTGTCCTGGGCCCCATTCTATTTACGCTGTACACTCAGCCTCTGTCTCAGGTTATTGCATCGCATTCAACCGATCATCACATGTATGCGGATGATACACAACTTCGGAAATCTGCACCTCCAAACAGCTCCAGTCAGGCTATTTCAGTTGTGTTCAGAACTGTATCTCAGATGTTGAGTCCTGGATGTGTGAAAATAAACTTCAGTTAAACGAGTCCAAGACGGAAGCTCTTCTTGTCGGTGCCTCTCGACTGCTGCCCAATTCTCCTGACTCTATGCGCATTTGTGACGCACCTATTCCATTTTCTGATTCAGTTTGCAATCTTGGCGTTTTTCTTCATAAAGATCTTCAAATGAAGGAGCATGTAAATCATGTCTGCAAACTTGCTTTTCTGGAATTAAGACGCATCAGTTCTATCCGTCATTACCTCACTACTGAAGCTACCACCAAACTGGTCGTCTCCTTAGTCTTGTCCCGCATTGATTACTGCAATGCCCTCTTAGCTGGCCTCCCTCAGTTTCTCATTCAGAAATTGCAGCGAGTTCAGAATTGTGCTGCACGTCTCATCGTCCACGCCTCACAGCATCAGCCCATCACTCCTATTCTGAGACAACTTCATTGGCTGCCAGTCAAACAAAGTGTCTGGTACAAAATCGCCTGTCTGTGCTACAAAGCTATTAACTACTCTACCCCTGCCTATCTCGCTGATCTTCTTCAACTATACACTCCCTCCCGCTCCCTCCGTTCAAGTAGTGACACGCGCCTTTTCAGAGTCCCGCTCTTCAAATACAAAACCAGAGGTGACCGTTGTTTTGCGCACGTTGGACCTGTTGTCTGGAACTCTCTACCTATAGACATCAGACATTCTTCCTCATTCACTGCCTTTAAATCTGCCCTTAAAACCCACCTGTTCGATACCCCAATGTAGCTCAGTTCTTTGTCATTATGCACCTGTGTGTGTGTGTGTGCGTGCGTGCGCGCGAGTGTGTATTGTAGAATCCGTTGTTTCTTTGGTTTTATGACCCCCTCCACTCCCACTCTTTATTTGTAAAGCGCTTAGAGCTTATTTAAGGATAAGCGCTATACAAGTTGCCACTATTATTATTTATTATTATTATTAGTACCAAGGGAGGATAAGCGTAGGCCACGAGGCCCTCCCAGGAGACTGACAGAGCGTCCACCACCCACGCGAGGGGGTCTAGGATGGGAGAGACAAACAGTGGGAGCTGCTTGTTCCATCTGGTGGCAAACAGGTCGATATGGGCGTCTCCCAGTAAGCACAGAGCATGCGAAAGATGTCCGGCCGGAGGGACCACTCGGTGTGGAGGAGCTGTCCTCGTCGCGAGAGGGAGTCCGCGAGGACATTCAAGTGTCCCGGGATGTGTCGTGCTCGGAGCGCAATCCCTGCCCCACAGGTAAATCTGGTAAAGTAGCATGCAGAGGGTCTAAGACCGTGTGCCGCCCTGCTTCTGAATATAGGCTACCACCGTCAGGACTTCCTGGCCGCAAAGCCGCGATTCCCAACCACACCGCCTTCAACTTCAGCCAGTTGATATGTTGGTCTCGAAGGTCCGACAACCATAGGCCCAAGACGGTGCTGACCTCTGGCAGTAAATGGGCCCCCCAGCTGTCGAGACTTGCGTCCATGCAAATGGAAAAAGTAGGTGGAGGGATGGAGAGAGGGACTCCTGTCGCCAACCAAGAGTGATCTGTCCAACGGAGCAGATGCGGCCGGATCAGCAGCGAGACTGGGATCGAGGCTAAGAGATCTCCCGAGGACGGACGCCAGTGGAGCAACACATGTAGCTGTAGCAGTCGAGCGTAAAGCCTGCCGAGTGGTAACAGGTCCGCCGCCGCACTGATCAGGCCCAAGAGCTGGAGCCAGGTCCTGGCCGGGAGCGCATCCGCTAGGGAGACTTGCCGTGCCAAGGTCGACAGCTTCTGGATCCAAGTCTTTGGCAGACGTACCCTGTTGAGATTGGTCAGAAATTCCATACCCAGGTGGACAAACCGGCGAGACGGTACCAGGTCGGACTTTCCCTCATTGAGGAAGAACCCAAGTCGGCAAAGCAGCGCTAGGAGAGCGTCCCTGCCCGCCGCTAGCACGGCCGTGTCTTGATTCCTGAGGAGCAGGTCGAGATAGTTGGACGTAGGGATCGAGGAATCCTGCCTGGCTCTGGCGACTACCGCATCCATAATCCTGGTAAAGACCCAAGGGCTGAGGTTGAGACCAAAGGGTAGGGCCCGAAACTGGTAAACGACCCTGCGAAAGGCAAATCGTAGGTAACGCCGCGAGGCGGGGGTGCATGGGAACGTGCAGGTATGCATTGGAAAGGTTGAGACTGACCGCATAGTCCATAGGTTGTACCGAGGCTCGTAAGGCTCTTGCCGTTTCCATATGAAAGGCGGGGGGCGACAATAAACTTGTTCAGGGCAGAGAGGTCGATGACCGGTCGCCACCTGCCGACGGGTTTCGGGACCACAAAAAGCTGACTGTAGAACGCCGGGGAGTCCTGTCGCGCCACTACTTCGGTGGCAGCCTTCCGGAGTAGTGCGGCAATCTCCCTTTGAAGAGCGTCCACCCTGTCCTGGTTGGCCGGTATGTGCATCCACAAAGGGAAGCGTCTCAGAAGCGGAGGGGTCGAAAACGAGATCTCAAGTCCGTCCAAGATCGTGTCGAGAATCCAAGGGTCCTCTGGCAACAGCGACCGCCACTCGTTGCTGTGCCTCGAAAGCCTCCCGCTGACTGGAGGCCCTGCAGGGACCGGCGGGGACAGAGTCGGGGGGAAGTCACTGGGCCCTCATTCGCCCGTGCCTCTGGGCGCTCCGGGGCCAGGCGGGGGTTGAGGCCTGGAGGGGGTGGGCACGACCAGCGGGGGCCTGAGGTCTGGGTCTAGGAGGTACTGGTAACCAGCCAGGTGGAGGGTCTGAAGCTCCACAGGGCGCAACCCCTGTCCATGCAGGCAGCTGGAAACCGGGAGGAATCCGCACTGGGAGCGCTCAGCCACAGGTCCTTGGCGGAGTCCTGAACCTCTTGCCAAGTGGAACCAAAGAGGAGGGGGCCCCCCAGGGGAGCATGGCACAGCTGCGCGATGAAGGTCGAGGGGATGCCTGGGCAACTCTTCAGCAAGGCGTCCCATCTCATCAGGTCACAATTCGCCGCCGCCGCCAAGAAATTGGTCGCGATGTGGTGCACGGCGCGATTAGCTGTGACGGCGAGAGAGTGGACGTCGCGCAAACTGGACTCGTTCGGACGCTCCCAAAACTCCTCCACACCGCCTGCGTGGCCAGGTCCAGAAATCCCGCACAAGCCAGGGAGTTGGGAATGAGACTTGCCATGTGTTCCAGCCCGGGGGAGGGGGGGGGGGGGGCGCAGGGTCCACTGCTGGGAGGGGGCAGGCGAAGGCTTGACACGGCTGTGTAGGTTGCCAGATTTTGCACTCTTTAGTTTGGCCCACCAGCTGCTGCTGTGGTATGCGGCCGCCACTTCCCGCTGCGAGGAGGCAGGAGCTTATCTAGGTCACTGGCTGGTGCCAACTATTCCTTCTATAATCTCTGTAACGGACTACTGATGTGTGATGTGTTTGCCTGTGTTTAAACTTTAATCGTCTCTATCGTCTCTTCAGCGCTTTTCTACATGAAACCGTTTGACACACTTGTGTACTGTTGTCTGCTGGTTCCTGTGTTGGTGGTATTATTCGGGTTACGCTTTTATTAAGGGTGCAATCCGAGGATAAAGACAGGTACCGTGTTTGTGTGTGACTGAACAATAAGTTATCGGAGCCTCACAGTACTGAGTAGTTCTGAGCATTCATTCTCTATTTGGGAATACTTTTGGTATTGTGTAATCCCCGTGCTTTATGCTCTGCTTATAGCCTCCAGTATTCTCTGTGATACTGTTCAGTAATAGTATCAGGTACTAATTCTTGTCTGCTCATTTATATTATCGTGGTTCCTTTGTTCCAAATGGAGCAGTCTAAGGAAAAGACAGTACAGTTATGGCGGGAATACTAAAACATTCACAAGAAACTGTTGCACACACAAAAGCCTTTCACTTTAAAAGTTTAAATTCTCTATGTAGAGTATGTGGAGGAAGGTCAAAACGAAGATTTGATGAAAAAACAATCAAACTTTGTGAACTTTGTGAAATGTATGTAACTGAACATCAGGAAATAGATGGAATCACTGAACTAGCAGTCTCCCCTTTTCGTAGGAACAAACAAAAGGGACACATAATTAACGAGCAACCGGAAAAAGGAGACGTAATTCAATTCAATTACAAAAACGGTATTCACCCCTAAAAGCAAAATTCTAAAAACTGCTAATATAAAGGAACCACCAGTGTGATATGCTTAGGACCCGTTACTTGTGTTCGTGTTGATATAAAGGCCCGGTGTGATGTGCTTCAGACCTGTTATTTGTGTTAATGTTAATATAAAGGAACCAGTGTGATGTGTTTAAGACCTGTTACTTGTGTTAGTGGATATGTGTTTATTGTGTAAACCCAAGTGTACACAGTACACAAATGCTGTGATCAGCATGTTTGTGTTGATCGTCTTGACGAACCTAACGGATTACCAGCTTACCAGCTTCTCAGCAGTGGAGTACTTTCTGAGCAGGAATGGAACCCAAATTCTAGTAAGTGATAACAGTAGAGGCTAGAAAGCTGCGTTGATACATCAACTTTTCATCCCACAGAAAAACGACATGCACAACAGATTGAGCTTCAAAGTTAATGCTTTTTTTTTTGTCAGTGCATGTTCATTGCATTGCAAATATGAAATTTAACTGCTCTTAAAGGTGTGCTGGTAGTAATGAGCATGGGCATGTTTAGTATGAAAAGAAAGCAAATTTTATCAGCTACAAATTTACACTCATGTTATAATGACATTTTTGAGAAAAAAAACGCATTTTGTGAATGTTCAGTTACTAACACTTTTCAGGGTTTACACTGCAGTGCGCTGGTAGGCGGCTGTTGGCACGTACACAGTGTAGGGTAATGGAAGAGCACTCCTTTCTAGGACCATGAATAGCTCTTTCACTCTGCCTGAAGAGGCGCGCGCTAATGATTACTTGCCCCCACGCCCGGAAACTGCCACAGATGGCTTATCTTGTACTCTGTGGCCCCCGGTCCGCTCCTAACTAAAAGTGTGGTTCTGCACAGCTGTGTTGCGAGTGTCCCGTGTACCAGGCTTGCCGAAACTTGATATCAACGCCAGACGGCCAACGCGTATCCGAGAAGAAACCCCTATCACGCAACTTGCCTTGGGATAGGTGCTCATTAAAGGCTTTCGTCAGATCTCTAAATCCCGGGGGCTGAGGGAGAGTCTTGAAACGCTTCGCCTGCAACGGTGCATCGACCGAGGCCGTGGTCTTCCTTCTGAGCGATGGCGAAGGTGGGCATCCCTCTAAGGGAAGAATAGCAGAGATCGTCCGCGCTGCCTCGTCTAGAGCTCGCGATGTCTCAGCCGAGCAAGACGTCTCTCCTGGCTTGTCGGATGTTATCCAACTCCGTGGGTGACACCGAAACCACATCACAATGAGGAGAACCACTGTCCGGCGGAGACCAGTAGGGTCTGTCAGGGGCGTGCTCAAGGCGTCCGCGTGGCGAGTGAGAGACAGGTAAGGCGAGCGGCGCGTGCCCGCTGCCGAGGTCCGAGCACTACTGTAGCACTGCTCGGACGATGAGAGAGAGAAGACGACATGTACGCAGAGTCCGCGAGGCCGGCGGGAAGTCATGGTGCTGAGAGGGGTCCATGGAGCGGTGTGCGCGAGAATTCCCCCGAAGGCTGGGAAAAAGGCTGGGACGAATGTGACGCCGCGGGGCGCGAGGGGACCGGCTCCGGCCGGGAGCCCTGGCTGCACCGGGAGAAGGAGACCGACGCCAAGGGGAAGGGCTCCTCCCGTAGTGGCGACTGCTCGAGCGCAACTCCAAACTAGGAGGCCTGCGAGCACTGGAGGTGGCTGATGGACGGTGTCTAGAGGAAGTTAGCGCAAGAGGATGTGTCTACCGAGTGCTCTGTCTCTCGGCCGCCCCTTGCGGAGGGCCATACGAGACTGGCAAAGGTCTCTCGGCCACTCCTTGCGAAGGACCATGCGAGACAGGGTGGACTCTCCCGGCCATCACTATGAGAGGGCTAAACGGGACTGAGTCCAGAGTCCGGCGAGAAGCGGGACCCACAATCTCCGAGGTCACACGACGGCGCAGAGATCTGGCTGGTGCGGGGGGCTAAAGGAGCTTTAATGCTACACACTGACCTGTCACTGTCCAAAGGCGTGGTAGAATCCTTAGCCCCAGGGCGGCGTCGCTGATAGAACTCCCAAAGCTGCGACCACTTCCGCTCCTTCCACATAGTGCACTGAGCGCAGGTACGGACCGAGGAGCAGCCGGAACAGGGAAGACACAAGAGTATGAGAGTCCGTTGCCCACTGGAATCCCTTGCATCTCCTGCAGGTGCGGAGCTGAGCGCTACAACACAAAGCAGAAGCCATGAAGCACACAAACTGGTCGAGGGCCATGCCCAGACTCGATGAAAAAAAATTCGAAAATTTCCACGGAATATGCCGACAGCGCCGTAAACAGTCCGTTTACTCGTAGGCACAACCCGAGGCCTTACCTCGCCATCTTCTAGTCACTAGCAAAGCTTGCAACGTAGTATAGTAATCGAACAATCCAACAGAGAGGGTGAACCGTTCACGGTGAAGCTAAGGGTAAGACTGGCGGGAATACATGGCTCACGTGACCGGATGGAGCGAGGGGAGACTACCCGGTCACTTGGATACAACTCTCTGAGTAGGTACTCCAAAGTGATTTTTTTAAATTTTAAGTTACATGATCACATTTGTAAATATGTTTTTCAGATAGGTCTCATTTTTCTAAGTCCAATGATATCAAGTTGAAAATAATCGGACAATTAGATCAAAAGTTATGAATTAATTTGTTTATTTTTTTTTGCATGCCTTTTTGGCAACAGTGAAAATTGAATGATTTGGCATTTTTGGAATTTCACAGAACCAACCTTATACTGATAATGATACTAAATTCTACTACAATCAACTCTTTTTAGTAATCTGTGACAGCCTAGTCTTTTTCGAGGCTCTTGAACAAGGGCATCTTGCTGAAAATGATCCTCAAACTTATTAAAATCACTGATTTTGATGGCTGAAAATCAACAAAACACAAGAAAAATTCATTTTTCTCTAAAAGGTATTTTTTCGAAAAATACTTACCGATGACATGACTACATGGGAATATCTACTTCTAGGCTCAATTTTAGCCTACTTGCCCGTTGTGTGCCCACACAACCCGAGAGGCCCTCGGGGAACCCCCCAGAGGGGCCGAGAGTTATCTCCCCATACCCGTCTTACCAGATCCGGTCACGAGACCATTCAGTCTGATACTTCGCTCGAAAGCGGCAAGCGGGGCAGGGGGGAGGGTTATCCGAGTCATGTCATCGGTAAGTATTTTTCGAAAAAATACCTTTTAGAGAAAAATGAATTTATTTCCTCAAAAACATTACCGATGACATGACTACATGGGAGAATTGCGAAGAGGAGGCGGGTGCCGCCCACAACTCCCCCAACAGGACAACGCCGTCCACCCCGTGGCACACTCCCGACAATTTTAGCGAAGTGCATACCTACGGTGCCGGTGGCACCGGGAGGGAGTGTTGCGTCGCGGCGATGTCCCCCATCAGTGCGAGATTCTCTTGCTGGCTAGCCAGGTCCCGGAGGTAGAACGGGCAAGACCGACTCGGTGTTTCAACCCACGGCTGCCACGATGTCCTTGACAGTGCCGTTTCGCTCAAACGCGACGCTCGTGGCCATAGCTCGTACCTCGTGTGCGAGAATGTGCAGCCTCTTAGCTCCCTCAGGGCTATCTCTTGATAAGCGGAGCGTATGACCCAGCGGAGCCAGGAAGAGATCGTCTGGGCTATAATGTCACGCTGTTTGGGTCTTAGGGTAGGAAGAGGCGCGACCGCCCCCTGCGGACGAGATTGGATCGCCGCAGATAGATTTTAAGGGCGCGCACGGGATCCTGTAGCCTGGTCTCCTGGGACCGGGGTCGGTCTCTCAGCGGCCTAATGGTGATCACCTGAGGCGGAGTTAAAGGAGACCTGTTATTTGCCAGAAAGGCCGGGTCCGTGAGCAGCCGGACGGAGTCGTCTGTTCGGAACTGCAGACCGGCAGGGCGCGCTGAAGGCTCATGTAGCTCGCTCCCGCGCGAAGCGGTAGCAAGTGCCGGCAGGAAGCAAGTTGTGCGTGCCAAGTCCGCGAGCTGGGCCAAAGGTAATGGTACGAAGCGGGCGGAGTTCAACCACGTGAGCACCCGGGGTAGGTCCCAGCGAGGAAGGAACTAGCGGAGTGTCGGGCGCTGGATGCCGAAGTGTCCCATAAGGTCGGCTAGGTCCTTGCAGGCGCCCGGATCGGGTCGTCCCAGGTGACGATAGGTGTCCGCAATCATGGACAAGGAACCGCGTACCGTGACGAGGGCTAGGCCTTGGTCTCGGAAGAGCCAGAGAAGAAGTCCGCCAGCGGAGGATGCGTCAGATCCGTGGGCGTAAGGCCATGATCGGTGCACCAGGAACAGAGGACTCGCCACTTCCCTCGTAGACTCGAAGGGTCGACAGTCTCCGGGCCGCAGCGATCGCCTCCATTGCTTCCCCTGAGTAGACTCTAGCTCCGAGAGCTTGCTGCACAACCTCCAGGCGTGAAGGAGGAGACACTCCGGGCAGGGGTGGAACAGCGGCTGGCGTGGAAGCTTGAGCATGGCCCGCGGGGTGGGCAGCAGCAGGGGCGGGTCTGTGACGAGGCTGAGCAGATCGGTAGTCCAGGAGCGGTTCCAGACGAATGGCGCGACCAACAGGAGGAACGCCGAACAGCCCCAAAGTTAGAGGAGGACTTAGAGAACCAGGACGGTAGGGGGACAGGTATAGGCCACAAGTCCGTCCCCGGGAAAGGAGAGCGCATCGACAGCCTAGGCAAGGTGGTCGGGAATCGGGGAGACGAAGAGGGGGAGCTGGTGGTTCCACCTCGTGGCGACCAAGTCGACCTGGGGAGTCTCCCAGCGGGCGCAGATCATCCGAAGATGTCCTGTCGCAGGGTCCAATCCGTGTGTAGGAGTTGGTCGCGGCGAGACCAAGAGTCGGCCAAGACATTCAGGCATCCGGGAACGTGCCGGGCTTGAAGGATACTGCTCCGGTCCTCGCACCAACACATCTTCCTGTAGAGGAGCATACACCGGTCAGGTGAGCGTGTGCCACCTTGCTTCTAGATGTAAGCGACCACCGTCGTGACGTCCGAAAGCACGAGAAGCTCCTGGTGTCCGAGGAGGTAATCCCCAGCCTGAAGGGCTCGCCAGACGGCCTGCATCTCCAGCTAGTTGATGAGGGTGTGCGCCAAGTGTGAGGGCCAGGAGCCCGCCGTCGCGAGGAACCGGGTAGGAGGTGGGCCCCCCCACCCCGAAGGCTGGCATCGACGCAAGGAGAGACCTGTGGAGGGGGAGAGGCTAAGGGAACTCCCGACGCTAGCCACGTAGGGTCGGTCCACTGACGAAGGTGCAGATGGAGCATCTGGGACACTGGGACCGCGGTCGTCAAGTCTCCGGAAGACGTGAGCCAATAGAGAAGAAGAAGCAGTTGAATTGGTCGGGAGTAGAGACGCCCTAGTGGGATAAGATCCGCTGCGGCGTTCATCAAACCCAGCAACTGAAGCCCGACTCTGGCGGGGGCTGCATCCTCCCGAGCTAACTGGTCGGCTAGATCCGCCATCTTCTTGATCCGGGGCGCCAGAAGGCGTACCGTGTTGAGGTTGGTAGCGCATTCCATACCCAGATGTACAACCCGGCGGGAGGGAGAGAGATCCGACTTGCCGTCGTCTACTAGGAAGCCCAGGTGTGCCAGGGGTGCAGGAGGGCATCTCTGTCCGTGGCTAGCGCAGTCTCCGATTGGTTGCGCAACCGGAGGTCGTCCAGGTAGTTCGACGTGGACTGGAGGAGAACTGTCGGGCTAAGGCGACTAAGGCGTCCAACAGCCGAGTGAAGACCCAGGTGCGGAGGTTGAGTCCGAACAGCAATCCTCCCGAAGGCGCTCGAGCGGTGCACATCAGCGTCCCGAACTGAAGTGGAACGGCAGGAGTCGGGGGCGCGACCGAGTCGCGCAAGCTAGGGCTGACGTCTCTGCTGGCCGGACTCAGTGAGTAGGGCGCTACGCCGGCGTACCGATCCTCCGGAAGGATCAGCGGGCTTAACGGGGAGAGACGGGAGAGGAAGGCCAGTCACGTGGGACGGCACATGGCGGACTGCTGCAGGCCGGGCTCAGTGAGGCGGGCGCTGTGCCGGCAAACAGACCCTCCGGAAGGGTCAGCGGGCGTGGCAGCAGTGGCAGTCCTCTGATCAGCCATCAAGTGACCTGAAAGTGGAACGGAGGGAGTCGGGGCGCGACCGTGTCGCGCAAGCTAAGGCTGAAGCCTCTCTCGGCCAGACTCCGAGAGCAGGGCGCTATGCCGGCGTTCAGATCCTCCGGGGGGAGCGGCGACGATCCCGGCGAGGCGAATGATCCCTCCAGCGACGCTCGAGGGGCGAGCGTGAGTGTCTCGAACTGACGGTGGAACGGGATGAGTCGGGGGCGCGACCGTGTCGCGCAGGTTGAGGCTGACGTCTCTCCTGGCCGGACTCAGTGAGAAGGGCTCTATGCCGGCGTCTAGATCCTCCGGAAGGATCAGCGGGCTTCTCGGGGAGAGAGAGAGGATGAAGGCCAGTCAACGTGGGACGGCTCATGGCGGACTGCTGCAGGCCGGGCTCAGTGAGGCGGGCGCTGTGCCGGTAAACAGACCCTCCGGAAGGGTCAGCGGGCGTGGCAGCAGTGGCGATCCTCTGGTCAGCGCACAACGCCGGGTCCCGACGATCAGACCGTTCCGAGGGCCGATGCGAGGAAGGGCGGTCGTTACCGAAGGGGCGGCTGAAGTGTCCACAGGATCCGGACGAGAGATAGTAGACGGAGGTCGCTCTCGACGATAAAACTCCAGAGGTCCGACGAAGCGTCTCCGGCCAAGTCGCACAGACATCACGAGGAACGAACCGCCGACCCGTAGAGACTGAGTCGCCGAACAGCAAGGGTCCACCCAAGAGGGCACGGTGAAGTTGCGCTCGCAGGTCCGGCGGCAACGTACTGCAGGGGCGGAGCAGGGCATCTCGACGCATGAGGTCGCAGTTGGCTGAAGCCACCATCACGTTGACCGAGGAATGGTAGGCGGCGCAATTGGCGGTCTCCGCGAGGACCAGCAGGTCTCCTAGGAGGGGAGAGATGGAAGGATGCCAGGATACCTCCACCCGACGAACCAAGGACTGAGTGAGGAGCTCCATAAAACCCGAGCAGGCGAAGGTGTTACGGACCAAGGTCGCTGTCTTGTCCAGGCTCCGCATCGGGGACCGCCGCAGCCGAGTCAGAGCGCCGGCTAGGGACACCGCCGAAGGGTCCAGCGTAGGCAGAGGGATGGAGAAGGCCTGGGAGAGTCCAGCATACCAGTCCCGCCGAAACAAGAAGTCTAAATCCGTGGGCCAGCGACGGTCGGAGAAGAAGACCGGCTCCTGGGACGAGGCCAGCTGTAGGTGCGACGAAAGGATGTCTCGAAGACCCTAAAGCCGGGCGGTTGGGGAAGCGACCTAAACCTCTTGACCTGCCTCTCCGTGTCAACGAAGGCGGCGACCTTCCTCTTCAGCTCCGGGGAAGCTGCCGCGTGCGAGGTCGAGCGATCCTCGTCCAACAGAGCCGAGACCGAGACTTCGGGTAGCAGGCTGAGCGCATCGTCCTGCAGGGGGCGTCGAGAATCCCGCTGACGGCGCTCGCAAGGCGAGCGAGAGCGCGGGCGTCTGGAGGAGGAACGGTGAGGATCAGGGTCGCAGCTGCGTCGCAACGGATGGTGCTGACGTCTCTCCGGGCCCTACTCCGGAAGTAGGCCACTATGCCGGCAAGGCGATCCTCCGGAAGGATCAGCGGGCTTGGTGCGGGGAGAGTGGTGAGGACGGCTCGTCAACGACGGACGGCTCAAGGCCGACTGCTGCTGGTCACTCTCAGTGAGACGTGCGCTAAGCCGGCAAACAGACCCTCCGGAAGGGTCAGCGGGCGTGGCAGCAGTGGCGGTCCTGTGGTCAGAACAACCGCGAACCCCGAAGCGGGGACCGTTTCGTGCGGGAGTAGCCGAGGAAACAGCCAGGGCGGCCAACGTGTCCAATGGCGCTGAACGCTCGTAAGCCGGGCGGGCACGCTCTCGGCGGTAAAAGGACCAAGGTCCGCCCACATAACCTCAGGCCAGGCCGCACACCGCTTACACTCTGGTATCAGAGTCAGTCCACCAACCAAATACCACGATTTTGAACTTCCAAAATTACAGCAGCTCGCTTGAGCTTGCCCTTGGCACCACGTGAAAGCTGTGTTTACGTTCGGTGTGTGAGTGAATGCGCGTAACTCGCGTGAGCGCGCTAGCTGGGCCCAGTTCGGGGCAGCGCTTTGAGCCGATTTTCAATTGGGAAAAAGCGCCTATTTAACGTGCTTTAACCAGGCTAAGACACACGGAGCCCAAGGCCCACGTGCAAAACGGGCGCGACACGGCAACAGCCGACCGTGAGCTAATCAGGCGCTACGCCCTGAAACAAACCCCAAAGCAAAAGCAGGGAAGCACCCACAGGCAGCCGGCTCTCAGCCCGAGGGCCGGCCGAGGGAACTACCGCTACCTTACCTCTGCAACGAAGGGAAGGGGGGGGGGAAGGGCAGTCAAACCGCCGTCCACAGAAGCAGAAGAATCCCCGCAAGAGGCCCAACGAAGCAGGAAGAGAAGGCCAGATAGAAGGCAGGGTAGAAGCGGGCGCAGAGCACACGAAGTCGGCAACCATCGTCGGTAGGCAGAAGACCGGTCGAGGCGGCGAGAGCGCGGGCCAGACACGTCTTCTCTCCACGAGCGAAGTAGAAAGACTGAATGGTCTCGTGACCGGATCTGGTAAGACGGGTATGGGGAGATAACTCTCGGCCCCTCTGGGGGGTTCCCCGAGGGCCTCTCGGGTTGTGTGGGCACACAACGGGCAAGTAGGCTAAAATTGAGCCTAGAAGTAGATATTCCCATGTAGTCATGTCATCGGTAATGTTTTTGAGGAAATAAATATCTTGGGTTGTAATTAAGATAGAAACATCATTTAAACATCAAACAATGATCAGGATAATGAGATCTGAATAATGGAACAGGATAGACTACAAACAAAGAGGAAAAAAATTTGGCCATCACCCCCCCCCCCCCCTCTCCCCCAACCCAATAAAAGAAAAATATATATAAAAATTGACAAACAACACAAAATTGATCACCAGCAATTTCAACTATTTAAATTGTTGAATTATAATTTTAACACCTCCGTGGAATTTGATTGTCTATACAAATCACGGACAGAAAACTACACACTGATCTAAAGAGATTTAGGTGTGGTCTTCGACAAAGTTCTATCTTTTGACCCCCATATTCAGAACTGCATCAATAAGGCCAACAAAATGGTTGGAGTAATTAAGACAGCTTTTAATTATTTGGACAAGGACATTTTTAGTAAACTGTATAAATCACTAGTCAGACCACATTTAGAGTATGCAAACACTGTATGGTACCCAGGTTTAAAGAGACAATCAGCTGCACTCGAAAGGGTGCAGAGACGAGCAACAAAGCTGGTCAAAGAATGTAGAAATATGACTTATTCAGACAGACTCAGATACTTTGGATTACACTCCTTACGCGGACGTATAATACGGGGAGACTTAATCCAAGTTTTTAAAATTTATAATGGCATCAACGACCTAAAGTGGAACGACTTTTTTGCAACACCATTCTGTGACAGAACCCGAAATTCTGAAGGGAAAATCTTTGTACAGCACTGTAACACTAACCTGAGGAAGTTTTGTTTTACTAACAGAGTTGCCATTGTTTGGAATGACTTACCAGTTTCATTAAAAAAAGCATCTAATATAAATTCTTTTAAAAACCAGCTGGACGAATTACCAAAATTTAAAGAGATTTTTGATTCCTATGATGAATGATTTTATAGAAAAATTGCATGCATAGCAGACCCATAAAGGAACTAAAGAAAGAAAGGACATTTATAAAGGCCTCATGGCCTATTTTGTCCTCATAATACTACTACTACTACTAAAAAAGAAAGTACTTAATCATACTGTAGTAGTAGCAGACGAAAAAACAAGCAGGTCATGTGACTTCACAAAAATAACGTTATCTCAAAGTCTACGACCGCCAGAAGATAATGACTTAAATATAAATGTACCTTAACATCTTTTATAAAGTAATAATGTTTAATTCATACTTTCTTGTGAAAGAGAAAATTATATTCGGTATTTCTGACGATAACCCAACATGCTTTGTTTACCTCGCGAGACAGCACCAATGCTTGCTCAAAAGAAACACTTCGAATACAATTGAAAAGCAAATGTAAAAACTAGCAATGTACAGATCAATCAAAAAATGCTATTACATATCGATATTTTCATCTGAAGTCGGTAGATTGGTTAAATCTGACGATATATTTTCGCCGAAGCACATGGTATGACTACAGCCTCGCTATCATTTGTGCATGCCATTCTCCGAACACGCGTTAGCTCGTACACAGAGGTAGCGTGTGCGCTCTTTTGCTTCGCATGCGGAGTCCAAGTAATGAATATATACGAAACTTTGCAATAATATAGAAAAATGATTGACAATTGTAGGCATATATTTTTCGCTCCTGTCTGTTTTGTAGAAGAGTGAGAATAATACTTTGAAACTTTTCTACTTGAAATTTGAATATGTTCCCGTGATCGTAGGCAAAAATAAATTAAACGAAAATGAAGGGCTAGCTCTACTCTACCTAACTGGTTAGCTATTAATTTTAGTCTGTGTTGCTTCGACGCGACATGCGAGGCGATTGAAAAGCCGATGTGTGCTGTGAACAATGCGCGCATGCTGTGCCGCCGCGGCAAGTCATGAACAATAGATACGCCAGTAAAACACACATAAAGTACTAAACATGTAAAAATAAGCACAGAAACACACATGAACACAAAGAGTAGACACCATACTACAACCCAGTATACATTTTATTGATATATGCAGCGTATTTTGGTTAACATCAGTGATGGAAAATGGGTGAAATTTAGGTCACGCTTAGTCATGCAAAGAAGGCTTGGAGTACCTACTCTGAGTTACGACCCTTGTCGTGCAGGTACACACAAAGGGTCTTAGGCTAAAATCGGGTAAGTTAAGGGGTATATTCCACATAGTAATGCCATCGGTAATGTATTTTGAGGAAACAAAAGTAACGGTGGCTGCACGCACACAAAGGTCCCTGCTGGTGGACGCAGATTGCATTTCTGAAATCTTTGTTAATTCAATACCAAAGAGCCCCAACTGCATCAAAGGAACATGAATACAAAGTAGTGTCAGCATGAGGCATAGATCCATACATAACTCTTATTCTTCTTCAGGTAATGATCGGTGATCAAAGGTTTACTCATTATTGTCTTGGTACTTTTAAAATAAAAGGGCAGAAAGAGAAGTAAACCACTCCTTTTCCGGTCCTTTGCAGGGGTTTGTGAGGATCTATGTCTCACACAGTTGGATTGTGTTCACAGTTATACCTGCTTGTGTGCTCAATGAGACCACCATAGGCGAGGGTACAGTCATCCAGCTGTCTATGCTTCTTCACTTCTGTTTGACAAAAGTAGCACCAAAACTCAGCATCCACCTCCCAGCCATGTGGTTGAACTAAAGGAGGAGACATCACTGATCTGCCATCAGAGACCTGCAGGACAAAAACAACAAGAAGCAAATTAAGAAAGAATACAAGATTTAAACTATTGCACTTGATTTTATCTAATCAAGAACTAGGTTATTTTCATAGTTATTGACTTCATAAGACAATAACAGATACAATAATATACATCTTTTAATCTTGGTCATAAATGCAAGGAATAATAGAATGAGACCTTATATAAGCCCGTCCACTGTGGAAGATGTTAACTGTGGAATATTTTTCAACTCTGGGATTACCACATCATGAAGATGGAGAGAGAGAGGGAGATGGATTCTCAGTAATCTCAGCCAACCTTTTTGCTGAATTTTGCAAGCACGTTTTTGAGGATTGTCTGGTGTCTGCTGGAATAGATGTGTTTTTTCTTGCGTTGTTTGTGGCTGATTCTGCACAGTGGACAATACTGAAACTGAATAAATGAAGTTGACATCTCTGTAGACTTGAAAGGCGTCATGCAGACTGCATCTAAAAAGGCAAATTAGACAACAAATTGGTTAAAGAAAAGCAAGACCTATCACGAGTATTATAATTTACATATTTTCTATAAAATCACACTATATTTATGCCTTAATGGTTATAAATAATAATATTAAAAATCATAATTTGTTTTCTACATTGATAAGCAATTGTCCGGTGCCACATTTTAAGTGGCTCCGGAAGTGCGAGTGTGAAATCGGCAAGAAAAGCAAAACAGACACCTCGTAAACGGTTTTTGTCATAAAGTAAGCATGAAAACTACTTTTGTGTAATTTATGACTTATTTCAGATGATGATTATCACAAACATCTCATATCTCTAAAGAATATATCATGCGATGTCTGTTGCAGAGCGAAGTGAATTTTCGATATCTGCATAACATAGGAGAATCGGTTTCACTGCAGACCCAGCGGTTGAACTCTTTATTGTTATACAAAAATATTTTTTTGACGTACTTGCAGTGTTTGTTGCATTGCCTTTCGAACGAAACTAGAAAGACATTACGCCTTTTCTTCTAACCAACCAGAGTGTTAGGTGTCACTGTTTGGGAAGGGAAAAATGTTCATTACAGTGAAAGTGACCTCGCCCAAATTTGTAAATATAAAACTCTGTTTTCAGGAGAAGATTCAGACCTGAATCGCAGAAGTCAGCAGCTGCAGAAAATATCCCAGAAATTGCAGCATCACTACATTAAGTCTGTCAAAATGCCAGCACTAATTGATCGCCCCAAAATGACCCGCACCATGTATGAGGCTCTAAAGCGCCACGTCATGAACGAGAGGGCCAAAATTAAACAAGGTAAGTTTAAACCCGCAGCAGCTGACAGTTGACCATTTGGTAAGCATATAATGCTGGCATTGCAAATATGACATGCCGACAGCCATGATTCAAATACTGTTATAGGCTGGCACACGCTTAAATGTATGCCAACACATGTTTATAAAATATACTAGTAGTAGTATATGCCAGTGTGGTAAAAATGCCTTGTACACGGTTTTTTTTTATATTTTATTATTTTTCTTCTCTTTTTGTGTAGTCGGTGTGCTCACTGAGGCTCATGTAGTTCAGTTATTTTTGTCTCCTGCAAGCTTGGAATTTAGTGTGTACATTTACCGCCAGTAATAAGAGGCGAGGCTGTGTAGCACATCAGAACGTTTAGACAAAGGCCAGCTGTTGTACTCGGGTGACCGCACCTCGCCTAGTGTCATTTTCTCCCTTCTTTCCAGACCTCTGCTATAGTGCCAGACAGCTGGTTACTGCAGAGTATTTTCCCCTGACAAGAGATTTGTTGGATTTTGTTTGTTAACTACCTAGTCTTGTAAAAGTACAATTTTTCATCTGCAAGAGAATTTTATAGCAATATACTATAGTGTTTGAAGTGCTCTAAGTGTTGGTAATGGTTTTAGAATTGACAAACGCGAGTTAAACTAGGAAAACAATGTTCTAACGCATGGAAGAGTGATTCACCATTTTGTAAAACGTAATGATTTTGGTCGGGTGAAACACATTTTGCTTCTCGTTAGTTTTGGCTAGCAAAACTTCGCTGCGCTCAGCACAAACAACCTTCAGGTTAGAGTGCAGTGTGTTCCTGGTCTGCGGAGATAGGTGGATTTGAGCGGTTGTTATCCATGACTGCTTCTACAGTTGCTATCTCGACTTTGCCGATTTTTCCAGAGTTCTCTACAAACTTGCATTTTGGACTCTGTCATTTTTCGGAGCCCTGCCTTAAACGGGAATCCTGGACTCTGTTTTTTTTTTTTTTTTTTGAGTCCTGGGACTTTGCCATTTTTCTGGCAGCTATGCTTTGTAATGGGTGCCTCGGACTCTGCCGTTTTTCTGAGGTTTTCCTTTACAAAGGGCGCCCGGACTCTGCCGGTTTTTTTTAATCTTCCTTTGTAACGGGCGCTTCGGACTCTGTCGTTTTTCCGAGGCTTCCCATTATCAAAGGACATTTTGAACTCTGCCATTTTTCCGAGGTTTTCCTTTACAAAAGAATAGCATCAAGGTAGACAAGAGAAATTTTGTAGAGTCACTGGCACAAGAAGCAGAGGAGGCAGCCCGACATGGAAACATGAGAGAGCTCTACAACACCACAAAAAAGCTTTCAGGGAAGTTTGCCAAGCCAGAGAGGCCAGTAAAGGATAAACAGGGAAGAGCCATCCAAGGAGAGGAGGGACAGAAGAACAGATGGAAGGAGCACTTTGAGGAGCTCTTAAATAGACCAGCTCCACAAGACCCACCAGACATTCAGGTAGCCGAGAGAGACTTGCCGATAGACTGTAGCGAGCCCACCAAGGAGGAGATCCGGAAAGCCATCAAACAGCTCAAGTCGGGCAAGGCAGCCAGACCCGACAGTATACCGGCAGAAGCGCTAAAGGCGGATACTGAAACCATAATCGGGACGCTCCACCCCCTCTTCAGGAAAATCTGGCAGAGAGAACAAGTACCAGCAGAGTGGAAGGAGGGTTACCTGGTCAAGCTGCCAAAAAATGGAGACCTCAGCAACTGTGCCAACTATAGAGGAATCACCCTACTGTCTGTCCCAGGCAAAGTCTTCAGCAGGATCCTACTCAACAGGATGAAGGACACAGTGGACCCCCAACTTCGAGATCAACAGGCGGGCTTTCGCAAGGACCGATCATGCACTGACCAGATCGCCACGCTGCGAATCATCCTGGAACAGTCGCTAGAGTGGAACTCGTCCCTCTACATCAACTTCCTTGATTACGAGAAGGCCTTCGACAGCGTCAACAGAGCCACCTTGTGGAAGTTGCTGAGACACTATGGAGTACCTGAAAAGCTCACCAACATCATCAGGAACTCCTACGAGGGACTGACCTGCAGAGTGATCTGTGGAAACCAGCTCACCCACGCCTTCCAAGTCCGGACAGGGGTAAGACAGGGGTGTTTGCTGTCACCGTTCCTGTTCCTTCTGGCCATCGACTGGGTCATGACGACATCCACAGCACAGAAGCGAAATGGCATCCAATGGACACTTTGGACCCAACTGGACGACCTGGACTTTGCAGATGACCTAGCCCTGCTCTCGCACACCCTACAACAGATGCAAGAAAAGACAAACGCAGTGGCAGTGAACTCCGCAAGGCTAGGCCTGAACATCCACCGTGGAAAGAGCAAGGTGCTGAAAGTCAACGCTGCCAGTGGAACGCCCATCACACTGGAAGGCGAGGCGCTAGAAGAGGTGGAGAGCTTCACCTACCTCGGCAGCATAGTCGACAAGAAGGGTGGGACGGATGCTGACGTGAAGACCAGGATAGGCAAGGCCAGGGCAGCATTTCTCCAGCTAAAGAACGTCTGGACTTCAAGAGATCTGTCAGTCAACACCAAGATCCGACTGTTCAACACCAATGTGAAACCAGTACTCCTCTATGGAGCAGAGACCTGGAGGACCACAGTGTCGACCACCAAGAAAATACAGACGTTCATCAACAACAGTCTGAGAAGGCTCCTCGGGATACGCTGGCCGGACAAAATCAGCAACGAGGAATTGTGGCAGCGGACAAAGCAGAAGCCTGCAGAAGTGGAGCTTCAACAACGCCGCTGGAGATGGATAGGTCACACACTACGCAAGCCAGCAACCAACACCACAAAGCAAGCCCTAAGATGGAACCCACAGGGAAAAAGGAAGAGAGGTCGGCCACGAAACACCTGGCGACGTGACCTGGAGACAGATGCCAAGAAGATGGGCCACACCTGGGAACAGCTGGAGAGACTCGCCCAGGACAGAGACGGCTGGAGGGACCTTGTCGGCGGCCTATGCCCCAGGGGGGGTGATGGGCGTAAGTAAGTAAGTAAGTTTCCTTTACAAAGGGCGCTTCGGACTCTGCCATTTTTGGGGAGTCTTCCTTTGTAATGGGCGGCTCGGACTCTGTCATTTGTTTCTTCAAAAACATTACCGATGACATGACTGAATGGATGACATGACTGAATGGAAGTGTCTACTACTTACTCATTCTAGCCTAAGAGCCAGTTGTGTAAAAACACAACCCGGGAGGCACTCGGGGAACCCCGAGGGGACCAAGAGTTGTCTCCCTATACCCACCACCCGGAAGCCGGGTACCCATAATCCCCCAGTCTAGTCTACTTAGGCGCACGATTCGGTCGTCTTGCGCTCTGCTCTAGCCTACGGACTTTGGTTTTTCGACCGGTTCTCGGTTTCGGACTTGCTGTTGGAATGAAGAGCGGGAGATAGGATCGTTTCGTCGGCCCTGCCTGTGCTGCTGCGTGGCTTTCTCGTCCCCACTGCGTAGCGCCTACGCTTCGACCGCTGGTGAGCTGTCCGGTGAGCTTCGCCGGTCGTGCCAGGCGGGTTTTTGGACATCTCCCCCCGTTCCCCTTCGGCAGAGAGGTAAGGTAGCGGGGTTGACCCTCGGCCGGTTCCCGGGCTGGGCACTGGTTTGTGCAGGTACGAACTTTTTCGTCTTCTTCTCACTGTAATCGTGCTCCCACTCACCTTCGGTGAATCGTAGCTAAGTTCCTACGCATTTGTACCTTGGGTGTGGAGAATTCTTTTACTCCATGGCCTGATTAGCTGAGTGGCAGTTTGGGGCACGCCTTGTCATCGCGTAGTTGTTCGGCACCAGCGCCTATTCTGGCCCTTTCTGTTTTCCCTTGCGGGATGTTGGTATAGATACGGGTGATGAATTTAAGCGCACGCGCATATGCAGGCATACGCTGTGGACAAGTGCTCACGTACCTTAGAGAGTGGATATACGTTCCGGCGGGCAGCTTGGGGGTTTACGCTCCTTGGCTGGGCGGGCCCCTCGTGACATGTCCACATTAAGTGGTGATTTACTGCCCCGGATGTTTTTTCTTGTCTTGGTTGTCATTGCGTATTGATTTGTGCAGCAGGCGGCCGGTGTTGTTTTCCACACACGGTCACCCTTAGCAATGTTGTTGGGGCCTGACTCCTTTTATGACAGGGGTTGGTACATATGTTGTTGCTCACCTTAGCACTTGACGGCGGTGAAGCTACCTCGTTACTGCACTGCTAGATTGCAGACGTGCAGTTTGGTACCTCGCTTCCATCATGACGTATTCGTCTTTTGTGTACATATGTTGTCCCCTCGCCTTAGCGCTTGGCGGCAGTGGGCCTACTTGCTTACTGCACGGCTAGTTGTAGGCGTGCAGTTTGGTACCTCGCTTCTGTCATGACATGTTTGACTTTTGCTACATATGTTGGTTGCTCACCTTAGTGCTTGATGGCAGTGAGTCGACCTTCTTACTACACTGCTGGCGGGCAGGCTTGACAGTCTGTTACCCCGCTTTGGTGCTTGTGTGTTTTGTTGTTACGAAGGCTACCTTCGTGGCTTAGTCCCACAGGACTCGCCCGCAGGCCTTCGGGTGTGTTGTCTGTTGCAGGGACAACGGACTGACATGGAGAAGCCACACCGAATGTCACGACTAGTGCGCGAGCGTGGATCGTGGAGGCCGCTGCCAGGGGGAGCGCACATGAACAACCTCTGGCAAGGCCCGCTCGGTATGGCAATTACGCACACGTCCGACTTCTTAGGACGTTGCAGTACACTACCACCTGGAGAGGACAAGCAGCGTCTCGGCTGTAAGCACCAGCCCGGCTGCTCCTGGTAAGTGTGTTCTTCATGTCCAGGCAGCGCCCATTTGGGACTAGGCCTGTCTTCCGACACTGGAGGTGCCTCCTACCACATTGGAATGATTGTGTCACCTGGCCTCAGCAGCGCAGATGGCAGCATTGAAGCGTCTGCAGGCGGGAGCGACCTATGCTGTTGGTGCTTGAAGGATCCCGTTCCGCCCCGATGGGGGCATGCTGACGTCCTTCACGCAAGGCAGATGTGCCGGTGGCCGTCGGACAACCACTAGGTCGGGTCTCCTAGGCGCACGATGTGGATACGCCATCCAACGTCTCCTTGGCACCGGTCGCTTGAGACCAGGACGTCTCTGTGGGAAGCTACACACCGGATTCAGTGGACTAGTGCACGTAGTGGGCCTGGATCGATGAGGCCGCTTCCAGGAGGGAGCACGCCCGGACGAAGCCTTCTATGAAGCCATGTCCACTATCGGTCCCACTTGTCTCCAAGAAAGTCCATGGGATCCCGCTGGGGGTCCCCCTTACCGGCAAGAAAGCCCGCCTCCCTCGGAGCCCGGCTCAGAGACATTCACGTGCACGTCCAGGGACTCTAGTAAGGATGCTCGCCTCCAAGGAAGGGGAGACTACTATCGACACAGTTCCAGGCCACCTCAGGTTTGGTGTGTTGCATGGGCCTACTGGTGACCTGCATACGATGCGGAGGCTTCCAGTGGCCATCGGATATCCAGACAGTCTGTCTCCTGTGCGCTGGGTGTGCTTCCGACCACACTTGTGATGTCTGTGCTACCTGGCCGGAGCTGCGATGGTCTAATCTCTGGAACTTATAGGAGGGAGCCTCCTCCCCTCGCGGGTACTTGAAGTTTGCCGAGGCGCCTTCCGCTGTGCCCCTGACACCGGACGTGCGAGACCAACTGGATCCGACACAGAAAACGCCACTGAGTAATCGAGGGATTAGTGCACAAAGTGGGAGTTCGACCGTCAAGACCGCCTCCGTTAGAGAGCGCGCCCGGACACAGCTGGTGGAAATAACCCGCCTCTCCCAAGAGCCTGGTTTGGTGGGACGCTCGTGGCGTCCCTCCTCCACCGTCGTTCCCCACTCGTCTCTCAGGAAGCCGCCGGGATTCCGCTGGGGGTCCCCTGGCCGGCAAGAAACCCGCCTCTCCCAAGAGCCTGGTTCACAGAGACATACACGCACTCGTCCGGAGCCTCCTGGTTGTGAAGAGCGTAGACACAGGGATTCTACGCGACGTTATCGCTCTCCCTCGCAAGATCATAGGAGGACCTTCCCGCTCGGGGGCTGGGAGATTGTTGGCATCCAGTCTCGGAAGACCATGGGTATGCGCTTGCTGGGTCAGTCACTGGAGTGACCTCTCCAGGGCGCAAGCCTGGGCGAAGGGTATGGAGATCCTGGGGTGCCCAGTCGTCAAGGTTCCCCTCTCGGCCTCGCTGATGTAGCCAAAGGAATGCAAAGCAGTACGTTGGCACCAGTTGGCTGCAGGTGCTGCCGGAACAGTGCGTGAATACAGGCAGCTGTCTGCCTTCGGGGCTCCACTCCTGATTGGAAAGGTTTACTCACCCACATTTGGCCGTTGGATCCAACCAGATCTCCTCCGTTCCTCTAGCCGTTGGCTGTCAGAAACAGCGCATCCGCCTAGTGGTGCAATGTGAACACCACCCCCTCACGTGGTTTAGCCCACCAGCCGAGGTGGTTAGCCAGGGTGTGGCGCTTGGAGCCAGCACGTGAGAGATTAAGGAGATGGATGAGGACCAGTGATGCCCGTCCGTCCTATGTAGGACGCAGCTGCCGAACAGCAAAGGTGCTACCTCTATCCAGAGCCCCCTACACCCCTGGGAGATTACCGAGACGCCTTTCGCTGTGCCCCCAGCACGGTATGTGCGAGGCCAACATGATCCGACACGGTAGGCGCACTGAGTTTCAACGGTTAGTGCCCAGAAATCCGCCTCTTCCAAGACCCTGGTTCATTTCCCACTCGTCTCTGGCCGCAGGGGTCCCCTTGCCGGCAAGCAACCCGCCTCTCCCAAGAGCCTGGTTCGCAGAGACTGACACGCACTCCTACGGAGCCTCCTGTTGGCGACGATCGTAGGCGCCGGGATTCTACTCACCGTTACCGCTCTGCTTCGCAAGAGCGAAGGAGGACCTTCTCCTCTCAGCGTTTGACGGATCAGGTCTCCCTCGACTCAGACGGTTTTCGCCTTCTTCGCGTTCCCCATCTCGTTCGGACTCCCTTTCGTCCCGTTCCTCTTCCCATCGACCGGCCACTCCCCCTTCCCTCGTCCCCTCCGTTCCGTTCCTCCTCGTCGCAGCCGTTCTCCTCGTCGGGACTCGCCTTCGGCTCTCAGGAGACCCTCGCCGCGTCGCTCCGTCTTCGCTCTCCCCTTCGGAGGGAGTCTTCGACCTCTGTGGTTCGTCGTCAGTGGTCAGTGGGATTCCTTCCCTCGGAGCCCTCCTCGGTCGCCGGTTCCAGTCAGCGGGACTTCGACACCCTGAGGGTGACGGCTGGCGACCCCTCGGACTGGTTGCTCGGACGTTCTCAGCCGTTCTCCTCTCCCTCTTCTTCGGTTTCCAGTGCTGCGGTTCCGGCAGTCCTGTGCTGCGCGGATGGACACTCGGCCGGCGCTGGACGGGACTTCCAAGCTCATCGCCGCCGCCCTTCTGCGGAAGTTTGCCCGGCATCGCCAGCTGACTCTCTGGGGGTTCTCATCCAGCGTGGACACTGGGGAACCAAGGCGCAGCCCCTGCTCCCTGCCGTCTAGCCGTCTCGACAAGTTTCTTTGGGCACCCGGGGGGGTGCCAGACTTCGTACCGCTTGGCTGTGCTCGTGGCGGAGGACCTAGCCACTACACGGAGTCGGATCTACGCACCTTGGTCGTCTCTAAGCCCGGCTGCTCAAGCTACGCTTCCTACTTCCGTGATTCTTCTCGAGGTCCAACCCTCCGACCTTCGGGCTTCGCGGACAAGAGCGTGCTTCGCTTGGATCCGACGCGGACTACTAGGTCTTCTTCTTCTGCTCGTGGGAGAAAGGATAGGTCACAGGAGCTTCTCCTCTCCGGCAACGCGACAGCGGAGGTGTTCTTCCAGAATCAGGGCAGCTGGCGATCCTCTGACCAGTGCGTAACCCCTACCCTGGTGCTTGGGGAAAGAACTTCAACTACCTCCGTGCGTGTCGCTACCTGGACCGACGGTAGATCTGGGCCAGTCTTCCCCGGTGGGAACAGTGGCTACACACGGAATGCACCAGGACACCTTCGGAGGATCGGCGCATGAGACTAAGATGATCCTGTGGAGGGTCTCCACAACGATTGCAGTGGACTAGGGCACAGGGTGGGGTTTGACCGAGGCCGCTACCCGGACGGAGCGAGCCCGGACACAGCTTGAGAAGCAGAGAACTCGCCTCACAGAGCCCAGTTCAGAGAGTCGCGCTGGGCGACGTCCCACGTCCAATCTCGGTACCCACTCGTCTCCAAGTAAGCCGCCGGGATCCTGCTGGGGGCACTTGCCGGCAGATAACCCGCCTCCCCTCGGAGCCCGGTTCGGAGAGACTTACACACGCTCGTCCGGAGCCTCCTGTCGACTCCCCGGGTGAGGAGTCATCGCATGCTACGTCTTGCCCTTGCCGCCATACGGCGCCTGAGGGATGTTGCCATGGTAGATTGGTTAACGAGCTTCAGGAGCTACGACTCGCCCAGTCTGCCTACAGTTCGAGGGAACACTTACGTACAGCTCCTCTCGGACCATACCTTACCTGGACCGTCGCGCATTTGGTCCACGGGTTCACCTTGCGCCCGCTTACGGGGCGCTATGCCACCAGGAGACCACGTAGCAATACCTGTACAAGCCTCACGTGTGCCTACGACATAGCCGTTCGCTACGGACGTGCTCACCTCTTGCCGGTTCTGGCACCACTGACGCTACATGCCGGACGTTCTTCCTGGCTCAGCTCAGTCATACGTTCGGAATTACAGGACCTCTCCCTCAGGGAGGTTAGAGGCTACAGTTCCGTTATCAAGGCACTTGCATGGCCTCGAACGTCACATTCGTCAGGGACTGTTCGGTCTTACACTTCGTGGCTACTGGAGGCTGGCGGGCGGGATGACTTCGCCCGCCGCAATCGCAGAGTTCTGCCAGGCCAGCGAGACTCCTCGATCTGCTGGGGGCGTTTTGCGGGGGGCACAACTCCCTCCTGGCGCCTCAGCGCCGTAGGTATTCACCTACCTAGGGTCGTCGGGAGTTTGCGTTAGGGAGGACGGCCATTGGGCCCTAAGGTGTGCTGGAGCGCGGCACCCACCTCCTCTTCGCAATTCTTCCATTCAGTCATTTCATCGGTAATGTTTTTGAAGAAACAAATTCATTTTTCTTTAAAAGGTATTTTTTCGAAAAATACTTACCGATGACATGACTCAAACGACCCTCCCACCTGCCCCGCTTGCCGCTGGTGCGCTAAGTATCCTGACTGAGGGATTATGGGTACCCGGCTTCCGGGTGGTGGGTATAGGGAGACAACTCTTGGTCCCCTCGGGGTTCCCCGAGTGCCTCCCGGGTTGTGTTTTTACACAACTGGCTCTTAGGCTAGAATGAGTAAGTAGTAGACACTTCCATTCAGTCGTGTCATCCATTCAGTCATGTCATCGGTAAGTATTTTTCGAAAAAATACCTTTTAAAGAAAAATGAATTTTTCCGAGGTTTTCCTTTACAAAAGGCGCTACGGACTTTGCCATTTGTTTCCTCAAAATACATTACCGATGACATGACTATGTGGAAGTGTCTACTACTTATTCAATTTCAGCCTAAGAACCCGCCGTGTTACAACACAACCCGGGAGGCACTCGGGGAACCCCCAGAGGGGCCGAGAGTTGTCTCCCGTTCCTGCCCATCCTGTTCTGTAGTCACAAGTGACCAACCAGTCGTTCTACTTAGCTCGCGCTGTGCAGACGTGTTCAGCGTTAGCCTTAGACCCTGACTTGTTGGTGCGACCGGTTTCGCCCCATCTTCTTGCTTGCTCTGTCCTTGGACCTTGGAGCTTCTCCACTGTCTGTTCTTCTTGGGGGAGGGCTTCGTGGCTTGTGCTACCGTTTTTTGCCTCTTTGGCGCCTTCCAGGTGTTACCGGGCTTCTCAGCTCTGTCTTGGTTGGGACCGGGGGTTTTGGAGGTACCACCCCACCCCCCCACCCCCCCCCCAGCTTCGTCGGCGGCTCCTCGTTTTCGCTCGTTCTTCACATACTTTGAAAAAGAAAATGGCAGACACTTGGCTTGCTTGGCGGGGCCCATCGTGCCCGCGCCGTTAGCGCATTGTTAGCGCCCGCTTCGTTCAGAAGCACTGTGTTCGCTTGTACTTCGTTGTACTATTGTGCGCTCGACGCTCATCTTAGCTTGGCGGGGCCCCTCGTGCCCTCGCCATTAGCGTGTTGATAGCGCCAGCTTCATTCAGAGGCTCTTCGTTTCGCTTGTACTTGTTGTACCATTGCGCTTCGTTATACCATTGTGCACCCAATGCACTCTTAGCTTAACGGGGCCCCTCATGCCCTCACCGTTAGCGTGTTGATAGCGCCAGCTTTGTTTAGAGGCCCTTCGTTTCGTTTTTACTTTGTTGTACCATTGTGCTTGGTTGTACCATTGTGCGCCCGGCGCTCAGCTTAGCTTGGCGGGGCCCCTTGTGCCCTTGCCGTTAACGTGTTGTGTCGGACATGTGTGGCACCTGATTCGGCCAGAGGCCCCCTTTTCGCTCGTGTTATGCTCTCATGTGCCTTTGCTCGGTCGCCTACTATGCCTGATGTGTTGCAGCTCCCATTTGCTCGAAGGCTCCCGGTGCGGCGACTCCCAGTGGCCGACGGATAACCATGTGGTTAGCCTCCCCTGTGCTGGCTGCTCCTCTGACCACTCCTGTGATGTCTGCTTGTCCTGGCCTGAGCTATGGTGGTCTCACCTGTGGAGTTCTTCTGGCGCGAGCACCTGACGCCAGCTAGCGACCGACCGGCTTTCTTGCCGGCCCCCTTCCGCTTCTGGAGAAGTGACCGCACAATCCCGACTTGGCCTTTTGGAGTGAACGACACGTCGGACATACACTCTCGGGGCGTGCCACAGGACTGCATCCACTGCCACGCCCGCTGACTCTTACGAGGGGTCATGTAGCCGGCAGAGTGCCCACCTCACTGAGCCCGGCCTGCAGCAGCTCGCCTTGTGCCGTTCTTAACTACTGGCATTCCTGGTATCTATCTCTTTGGAAAGCCCGTTGACTTCTACGAGGGGTCAAATAGCCGACAGAGTACCCGCCTCATTGAGCCCGGCCAGCAGAGACTTGTGTCCCGGCGTTTGAAGACCAGTCGCAGTCCGGACACCTCCCGCTCCTCCACCAGATCCAGACAGTCTCGCTCGTCTGACGAGCGCCGTCGGAAGGACCGGAGCACGCACCACGACGGCAGACGCAACCCCCCCGACCCTCCTCGGTCTTATCGCGCTCCGCTTCGTTCGCGCTACTTACCGATGTACTGTTCCCTCGCCTGCTCGCAGTGCCGCGACTTGCGATGGCCGCGGGATAACCACAATGTCGGTCTCCATGGGACTGGTGCTCATCTGACCTCGCCTGGGATGGCTGCTCGACCTGGCACGAGCTACGGTGGCCTACAGAGGAAGCTCCTGTGAAGCTTCCGTTCCCGGAGGAGTTGCACGCGCCCGCCCGGACCTCGTGGAACGGACGACACTTCGGACACTTCCGCCCAGCATGTGCCACAGGACTGCTCCACTGCCAAGCCCGCTGACTCCTACGAGGGGTCGTTTAGCCGGCTGAGTGCCTGCCTCAATGAGCCCTGCCTGCAAAGACGCGCTTCGCGCCTTACGTTGTACACTGACAGTCCTGTTATGTCTCTCCTCGACAAGCCTGCTGACTCTTACGAGGGGTCATATAGCCGGCAGAGCGCCCGCCTCATTGATCCTGGCCAGTAGAGACTTGTACCCCATCGCCCATCGTGGCGCCCCCCTCCACTCCCGGAGCAGCGTCCGCACGCGCCCTCACCGACCTTGTGGATCGGTCGACACACCGGACACGTGAACCCAGCTCTTCTCACAGGACTGAGGCCGCCCTGACGCCTGCACAGTCACGGAGACCAGCCTGCAGAGACGCGCTTCGCGCCATCGTTCTCCTCTGGCTGGCCTGACTTGTCTCGCCTTGGAACACTCGCTGACTCTTACGGGGAGTCATTTTACCAGCTGAGAGCCCGCCTCTTGGAGGCCAGCCAGCTGAGGCCTGTGTCCCTTTGTCCGCGGACTGCTCTAGACCCTCTCGCTCATCTGGGAACCAGCAGGGGAAGGACCACGACGCACGACACCCCAGCAGATGCGGCCCGTGGCCTACGGCCTCCCCTCGTGGATTACGCCGGATCTCATCCGATCTCCGAAGTCGTTGATGCAGGATGGCAGCAGAAGCGGGGAAAGGATTTCAAGACGCCAACTTGATAAGCCCCATGTTAAGAATTCAGGGTCCTGTGATAGAGTGTGGCGCCTCAGGTCGAGGAGCCATCGTATGGAGAGTTCTTTTCGACGACGGAACCCCGAAGCACAGACTTACCTAGGGGTCGATCTTCGCGATCAAGGAATGGTCACAGCGTGTGGAGTGTCTACACATGGCAGGGACCATGATCATGTTGACGTCTCGTCTCCTCGCTCTGCATCGTCGGATCGGAGGACTAGTTCAAGCGTTTCCAGCCAGGTGCAGCAGTTCCTCGGACCGGTTGGGCAGCCGTCGCTCTACTCGGGAGACGCAGGTTCGGCGACAGCGGGGCGGCGCTTGGCTGTTACCGTTGTCGTGATGGCGCAGTACGGACCTCATCTAGACCGGCTTCGGATACTCCAGCTAGAAGCAGCAGACCTTGGGACCAGTCTGGCAGGGATCTCGTGGCCGTGGGCGTAGTACGACGTCAGCACCGGGCTCTCGGACATCCTTGGACAGAGGCGCCTTCACGGGGACACCGACGTGTCCGCCGGTGAACCGCACCGGATCGTTGAGTTGTTGGCAGGGACGGCGCTTATGTGGAGACGCAGCTTTGACTTCAGCGGCGGGACCACTCAAATGACGACCGATGGATGGAGGTGGCGTCCCGTGGACACCAAGACAACCACATCTCAGCGGCGGATGATGCGGAGGCGCGCAGTCTGACGAGGACACTGACGCAACCGCACAGGTGAACCGCAGCAGATCACCGGACGCACGGACGGGGACCGCTCTTACGCGGAGTGACGCGGATTATCTACTCCCACTTGATCGTCTTCTCGCCCTCCCGCTACAGCAGCACCTCCTGCTCCATTGGCGTCCGTCCTCCGGAGACTTAGCTGCCCCAGTGCCCGTGACTCAGATGCTTCGTTCCCTTCTGCGGCCTTGGACGGACACTTCGTCCCGCGCTTCGGGATTCCCCCTTGCCTCTCCTCCCTCTCAGCTTTCCCTTTGCGTCGATGCTACACGGCTGTTCAAGGCCTCCCATTTAGTTTCGAAGCACGCAGCGTGTCGCCTCTGTTAATACCGCCGGCTGACAGCACAGAGATGAGCGCAATCTGTTACGGCTGTGCAACTATAGTTGCGCTATTCTTGTCACTGTTTTACTCGAGCACGCTATGTGTGTACACGCTCAGTGCTGACCGTGTGCCACACGGGATACATTTGAATGACACCGGTCATTTACGGCATGTTGTTTAAGCTGTACTGAACGTATGTTGTATTTAAGACATACACTTAAAAGCTAAGAAAATAAGCTTTCTGTAGACACTAGACATGCTTAGGAAAATTAAGATGAGCAATGCATGCAACGGACTAGAAGACAGGCAACCGCGGACAGTTTACCGTGAAGACAACGCAAATCTGTTGCAAATGACATGTCTTTCAACTGTTCTAACTCATGCAAAGTACTTATGCGAAAATTATGGTTTAGGCCAGCGATCATCGTATACAGCCACTATGCTATGCACTACTCAAAATGTCAGGTAGATTTACCTTGCGATCTCAATGGGTCCTGAAATGGGATGATGCATCATTGGTAATCCAGTGTTAGACGGAAAGTTCTTGGGTTAACGTAATCTCCACATGTAGTTGATTTTGGAGGCAGTGAAAATGTTCCAAATAATTCACAGTTCATATGCAGGGTTAGGGGCAGTGTCAGTTGCACACTTTGTATAGGTGAAGTTGTCTTTAGCGTATTCCACTAAATCTTATAAAATCGGAAGAGCAATATCCGGCCACTTTACTAAATCTTACAAATCGGACGGGACACCCACAGTCAAAATAATAAACACTCTTAATGGTGATCAAATGGCTATTTTGACTAGGCGTAAATTAGATAAACACAGAACAGTGCAGGCTAAAATGTATCAGTCTCAAGACAGTTTATTTCACAGGGAGACTGAGTCCTGCGTGTACTTGGTACCGGCGGCTCTCTACACATTCCCTTCAGATGTTTGTCCTCTTCATCTGTACATAGGTCAATACTATGAAAAGCAGAAAGATCGTCTACATAATCAAAGCACAGTTTAAAGTGTTATAGTCCATCTTTCCTTTGCCTTATACTCGCTCTGCACAGCAAATCCTGCACAAACTACTCAATCGTTCCATGTGGTTTGAATAGGAATATTGTGTGTCAGACTCCATTCTAAATGTCGGCGAACTACACTCACAACTGGTCAATAAAACTTTCCATAAAAAATCACAGGTAAATCTATCCAGTAAAAGAAAAGCACTTACTTGTAGCACTATGTTACACTAACACATTTCACTCATTGAAAATCCAAACAAAAGTATTTTGAAGGCAGAGTCAAGGTTTAAAGCCAGCACAAATTTGGCACTCTGCCCACATAAAATAGTAAGCGTAAAGAAGGCCTACTACCAGGCGTAACCAGATGCCCATCGGAATGCGCTGTAACTAGGTCACTTCGCCACTTGATAAGCTAGCGTGGCACTCCCTAACGAAATGTGTGGGTTTGTAGAAGAACTGAACAGCCGTGGCTAGTCTCTCCAAGTGGGGGTCTCATCTGCTACCACGGTTCCTCACGACGTCCGGCCCTGGCCTCCAGAGCTGGCGGACAGACACGTCAACTGGTTGGAGCTGCAAGCAGTCTGAAAAGCCTTCTTCGCGTGGGAAGCACACCTCTGGTGCCAGGAGTGGCGCATCCTCTCGGACAACGCGATGGTGGTTCCTACATTCAGAAGCAGGGCGGTACGCGCTCTCCCGCCCTGTGCATGCTCCTCTACCATCAGATGCGCTGGTGCGAGGACCGCAGCTTTCCCCCCGAGCCCGACACACCCCCTGCCGCCTGAACGTCTTGGCAGGCTCTCCCTCCCGGCATGGCTGCTGCTACGCACGGTGTGGACGCTACGCAAGGACATCGTTCAGATGACCTGCACTCACTGGGAGACACCTAGGGTCGACCTGTTCCCACGAGGTGGAATCACCAGCTTCCCCTCTTCGTCTCCCCAATTCCAGACTCCCTTGCCTGGGCAGTCGATGCGCTTTCATCCCGTGGGATGGTCTCATCGCGTACGCTTACCCCTCGATGGCCCTCATTCCCAAGTCCTCCTCGAGCTTCGAGGATGCCCATTCGGTTGGCTGGCTGGTCACCCCGTTCTCCTGGACCCGGTCTTGGACCTCCGATCTCCTCAGCCTCGCCACGGGGCTCTGCTGCCTATGTTCAAGCAACCCCACCAGCCGCTGCTCCACCCTTGCCCAGAGCGGCTCCTCCTTCACGCCTGGAGTTTGTGCAGCAAGCCCTCACCGCCAGAGGCTTCTCAAGTGCAACAGTGGAAGCGATCGCTCCGACCCGCGGACCCTCTACCAGACGCGTCTACGAGGGAGGATGGCGAGTGCTGTGCTCCTTGGGCGATGTCCAGCGCCTCTCCCCCACCGAACTAACGAATCCTCGGCTTGTGGACTTCTTCGTCTGGCTCTTCAGAGACCAAGGTGTGGCTCCTATCACCATCAGGGGGTACCTGTCCATGATGGCCGACACCAACTGACACCTCGGCCACCCGGACCCCGGGTACTGCAAGACCTCGCCGACCTTGACTCACTTGGGCCTGCAGCGTCCAATTCCCCGCGTGCTTATTCCTCGCTGGGACCTTCCCTGGGGACTGACGTGGCTTCACTCTGCCAGATTCGAACCGCTGCCCTTGGCCCATTTTGCGGATGTGACTCGGCAGACATGCTTCCAGTTGGCCCTTGCCATGGTGGCCTGAGTGGCAAGCTACACGCGCTCCAGCATGCCCTGCCTGCCTGCAGTTCAGAACGGATGGTTCCGTGCAGCTTCCCACGGACCCGGCCTTCCTTGCCCAGACTAGGTCTCCCTTGGCCGCGCTACAGGTGATCACCTTACGGCCGCTGAAAGATACAAACTTTCCCTGGAGACCAGGCAGCACGATCCCTTGCGCTCCCTACACGTTTGCCTACGCAGATCCACAGCCGTCCAGAGAGGACGCTCACGCCTCTTTCTGCCGTCTAATCCAGGCAGTCCTGGTGTGTCTCTCCTTGACAAGCCCGCTGACTCTTACGAGGGGTCATATAGCCGGCAGAGTGCCCGCCTCATTGAGCCCGGCTAGTAGAGACTTGTGTCCCATCACCCGTGGAAGCCAGGCACAACTGACATAACAGCCCAGATGATAATTCCTGGCTATGCGGAGTCTTATGAGGCTGAACGCAACCAGGGAAGAACCAGTCTTGCTTGCTGGCACCCCGTTGGAGGAGGTGGAGTCCTTCACCTATCTCGGGAGCATCATAGACAAAAAAGGCGGCACTGATGCAGATGTCAGAGCACGAATCGGTAAAGCCAGAGCAGCCTTTCTCCAGTTGAAAAAAGTGTGGAGCTCCAGAGAGCTGTCACAACACACCAAAGTCCGGATTTTCAACTCCAATGTAAAAGCAGTTCTCCTATATGGAGCAGAGACTTGGAGATTGACAAAAACCACAGTCAACAGAGTACAGACCTTCATGAACAGTTGCCTTAGAAGAATTTTGAAAATCCACTGGCCAGAGAAGATCAGCAACGTCAGACTCTGGGAGAGAACAGAGCAGATAACAGCAGAGAATGAAATTGGGCGAAGAAGATGGGGATGGATTGGTCACAGTCTGAGAAATCCAGCTTCCAGTATCACTAGGCAGGCATTGTCATGGAACCCCCAGGGAAAGAGGAAAAGAGGTAGGCCGAGAAACTCCTGGCGTCGAGACCTCCAAGCAGACATCAAGAGACTGGGAACCACCTGGAGTAGAATCGAAGGAGAAGCACAGGACAGGAGTTGCTGGAGGTCTCTCGTCGACGGCCTATACCCGGGTAGGGGTGACAGGCGTAAGTAAGTAAGTCTGCTTTGTAATGGGCGCCTCGGACTCTGTCGTTTTTTTTTAGGTTTTTCTTTACAAAGGGCGCTTCGGACTCTTGTCATTTTTCAGGAGTCTTACTTTATAACGGGTGCCTCGGACTCTGCCATTTTTCTGAGGCTTCCCATTATCAAAGGACATTTTGGACTCCCCTCTACTCGCCTCCTCCCCAGCTGTCCCTGTGCGTCGACGCAAGCCTCTCTGGCTGGGGCGCATGCATGCTACCGATGTTCTCCACAGCCTCCGGCGTTTGGCCCCCAGACCTCGTAACCCGACACATCAACTGCTTAGAGCTGAGAGCGGTTTGGCAAGCCCTCATGGCGTGGGAGTCTCGGCTGCGACACCAGGAGCTTCTAGTCCTCTCAGACAACTCCACAGTCGTCGCCTACATCCAGAAGCAGGGCGGGACCCGCTCCCCCTCCCTCTGCACCCTCCTCTACCAGGTGCTCCAATGGTGTGAAGACAAAGGCATTGCTCTTCGCGCGAGACACATCCCGGAACATCTGAACGTTCTAGCCGACTCCCTCTCGCGACCTGGCCAGCTTCTCCACACCGAGTGGGCGCTATGCCCAGACATCTTCCGGATGATCGGCACAAAATGGGAGGCTCCCATGATCGATCTCTTCGCGATGAGTTGGAATCGCCAGCTTCCTCTCTTCGTCTCCCCTATTCCAGACCCTCTTGCCAGGGCAGTCGACGCTCTCTCCATCCCGTGGGACGGCCTCGTCGCGTACGCCTACCCGTCGACGGTGCTCATCCCCAAGGTCCTGCTCAAGCTCAGAGGTTGCAACACAGTCCTGTTTCTGTTGGCCCAGTTCTGGTGGACCAAGTCGTGGACCACCGACCTCCTGAACCTCGCCACCGGTCCTCCTCTGCGGCTCCCCACCCTAAGCACGATGCTCAAGCAACCGCGGCAGGCGCTGTACCATCCGTGCCCTGAGCGACTCCTCCTCCACGCCTGGAGGTTGTGCGGCAAGCCCTCGCTGCTAGAGGCTTCTCAAGTGCAGGAGTGGAAGCTATCGCTACAGCCCGCAGACCCTCGACTAGACGAGTTTATGAGGGAAAGTGGTGAGTCCTGTGTGACTGGTGTGATGACAACTACCTCTTCCCCACAGATCTGATGGTTCCCCAGCTGGCAGAGTTCTTCCAATGGCTCTTCACCGACCAGCTTTTGGCGCCAATCACCATTCGGGGCTTCCTGGCCATGATCGCTGACACCTACCGGCATTCGGACCGACCCGACCCTGGTGGCTGCAAAGACCTCGCCGATCTGATGGCCCACTTCGGACTGCAATGTCCGGCCCTTCGCTCGCTGGTGCCTCAATGGGACCTACCCTGGGTGCTTACGTGGCTCAACTCGGATCACTTCTACCCACTCCAGTTGGCATGGTTATCCAACGTGATGCGGAAGACCTGCTTCCTGCTAGCCCTCGCCACTGCTTCCAGGGTCAGTGAGCTGCACGCTCTATCAGCACACCCCTCATGCTTTCAGTTCCGGACGGACGGCTCCGTACAACTGCTGCCCGACCCGGCTTTCCTAACCAAGACCCGGTCTCCAATGGCCGCCCCACAGATGGTCACCATTCGACTCTTGAGGGATTCAGGCTCTACCCGAGAGACCAGACAGCAGGACCCGGTGAGAGCCTTACGTGTATACCTGTGCCGGACCAAGCCACTACGCAGGGGACGCACCCGCCTATTCCTCCCTCTGTCCCCAGGTAGAAATGACATCTCAGCCCAGACGATATCCTCCTGGCTCTGATGGGTGATACGCTCCACCTACAAGGACCTCGCCCCTGATGCAGCCAAACGAATGAACATCAGGGCGCATGAGATCAGAGCCATGGACGCAAGCCTCGCATTCAACCGCAACTGCGCTGTCAAAGACATTGTGGCGGCCGTGGGCTGGCGAGCAGAGTCAACCTTCGCCAATTCTACCTGAGGGACCTCTCCAGCCAGCGCGAGAACTGTCGCTGGTGGGAGACATCGCAGCGGCGCAACACTCCCTCCCGGCACGGTAGGTAATCTTAGCTTAAATTATCGGGAGGTTGCTCCAGGGAGGGCGGGTCTCGTAGGTGTACTAGGGCCTGGGGGTGTTATTGGTGGCACCCACCACCTCTTTGCTATTCTTCCTAATAGTAATGTCATCGGTAATGTATTTTGAGGAAATAAATGAATTTTTCTCTAAGATGTATTTTTTTTGAAAAATACTTACCGATGACATTACTCAGATGACCCTCCCACCTGCCCCGCTTGCTGCTGGTCAGCTAAGCAAACAGACTGGCGGGAATCTGGTGGGCAAGTGACCGGATGGGGATGGAAGGGAGTCTACTCGGGTTACGGGCTACGCTATAGCACCCCTTGTTGCCTCCCCTACCATGTATGTAGGTACACAACAATTTTGGCTAAAATTATGCTAGCTAGGACACCATTCCTAACAGTAATGTCATCGGTAAGTATTTTTCGCAAAAATACTTTTTAAAGAAAAATTCATTTTTCTCAAATGGCCTCATGCCGGGGCATTTGTTGTCGCTTTACCATTATTAGACTGTACTGCAATATAGTCTATACGAAATGAGATCTTCATTTCACATGTTTTTTTTTAGTTAGTATTGAGTGCCGAGTGACTGTGCTTGTGTGTGTGAACTTGGCATCCTGACACGAAGCAAACATTTACATACACATTCACCGGTCACACAAACAATGCACACGGTCAGCGACGCTACATAATTTAGTGTCAAAGGCTGGGGTGAGGCAACACTACACCAGCAATCCCTTAAACTTACAGTACACCAGACAAATGGCAACAAGTGATGGACTAGCCTGCTGCAGCTGTTGTTGGTATGAAGGGTGGTTGCACAGACTGTGTGACAGAGCCACGCCCAAATTTCAAGTACAATTTTGGGAGTGTGTACTGTCCAGCCAATTTTTTGTTCATTGGTTTATTTAGTTAATATTATGACCAAATGACATTACTCACTTTTACTAATAACCATGATAAAGTATTTAATGGTAACCTTCGCCCAGATGACTTCTCTCAGTCTGAGTTTCCAAATGGCGCCAGTCTCTGTTGGCAAGAGACATGACAAATTCTCAAGAGCCCCTGCATCTTGAGATGCAGGGGCTCATGAGAATTTATGCCTCATGCGGACAATGTAGGCCTGATTAAAGATTGTATTGGCATTAAGGGATATGATGAGTAATCATGCTTTACATTTTACTGTATTAGAGCAAGAGCAGGATGCCCTCATTGAGCGGAGGAGAAAGGAGAGAGAGCAGAGGAAGAAAAAGGAAGAGGAGGAAGCACTGACACTCGAGCAGACAAAAGAACAGGTAGCTGACTTAGAACTATGAAGTCTATTACTTTAACTGGGAACTCTTAACCCTTTGGGTGTAGGTAGGGGTTTTAGTCACGATGATTCCTGCAGGAATCATCGCAACTAAAACCCGTACCTACACCCAAAGGGTTAGTATCCAGAGTAAAAGATTTGAGAATTGTGTACATAACTGAGACACAGCACATTATCAGGAGTACCCTGGATAGATAGCCATGACATTTCACGGTTAGTGCCAGATTAGCCTTCTGCTCTTTTTGACACTGAGCTAATCTAGACACTAACCTTTTGCTACAGGTCAGCTTTAATATTACGTGAATCAGAATATTGCAGAATTGGTTATAATGTCATCAGGTCTGTGGCTCAGCAAGTCAGTACCCAATCACCAAACAATCTCCTCTGGCCGACACCAGCCTTAAGTGGCCAGGCTGTGTGCTGGCCATCGGCCAGAGGACTTTTTTGCATACTGGATGTTTTTGTTTCCTCAAAAACATTACCGATGACATTACTATTAAGAAACGTGCACTTAGCTTACCATTTCAGCCCAAAATTCCGTTGTGTACCTACACGAGAAGGGAGGCGACCCAAGGGCACCATAGCCAGGTACCCTGAGTAACCTCCCGTACCTCCCTATCCGGTGGCGTAAGCAGTGGTGTTACGCCAGTCTGTTCGCTTAGCTTACCGCGAACGGATGTGTTCAGCCTGCTGGATGTTCGGCTGTGTACGGTTGTGAACTGGTTTTACCGGTGGATTGACATTGGCTGTGATTTACCGTGCTTGCCTTGGATTAACTTCATTCTCTTTAGAGTGTTTAAGTCTGAAGATTACTTTGTGACAGTCTTGGGGAAACAAAGTGTTCAGTGCTAAAGGATTTGCCTTGTGGGCGCTGGTGCTTCCTTTGGGGGAAGACGAACTCAGCAGCACTCAGTCACTTCTGACTCCCACGACTGACTGCTACGAAGATGTGGGGACTGGATGACAGTAACAAGCTTAAACTGAACGACAACAAACGGAAGCCATGCTGGGTGCCTTCATGGTTTGGCGGGGACTTCGTTGGCTTGGGAGGTGTTGGCCCGTTCTCTGCTGCGCACGAGGGGCCTTCAACCTTCCGCCACGTGTGACGGACTACAGCTTCTTCGTAGCAGTGGCCTACGGCCTTCGAACAGGTTCTCCCCCCCCCCCCTCCCCCCCCCCTCCCCAGTCTCTCTCGCCATAGCAAGGTAAGGCCTCGGTTCTGGCCCTTGACCGGCGCTCAGTGCGCTGGGCGGTGGCACTGGCCATGAATTTGGCTATTATTTATACGGAGGTCGCCTTCACATATGCCAACGAGCATACCAGTAGGAAGGCCGGGACTGTCGTATTTCTGTCAAACGCATCATTGGCAACTGAGCGTGAGCACGTGGCTCACCTGACAAAGAGAGGTGGTCTGTGGGGAAGGAACTACTGGGATGCTCTATAGAGGTTGCTTATGTCGTTTTGCGTGGCCTTGCGGCCACACTCGCTCACCTTCCTGTTTGGCTGCCTCCGCACTGTGTTTATGTTATAGCTGTATATATTAGATACTGCTGCCATTTACACCTGGCAGAGAAAAGGTGTGAACTGTACGGACTTGTACTTGTCGTGCAGTGCCCTTATGATACACTTAACGTGACATAATCATGTGGTCTCCGGAAAAGCGTGGGGTTTCTTTTCCACACAACCGCAGGAATTTTATCTTACTTTATGTAAGTTAGACATGACTTGACTGTGTCATGCGGCATGCAGTAGGTAAAGTTATGAATGTGTGAAGGGATAATGCGGGTGCGATTGTTTGCATGGCCTTCCGGGCCACGGCCGCTTGCCTTTCACCTTTGACTATGTTGCAGTAAAAGTCCGCGCGCACTGTGGAGACTTCCAGTGGTCGGGCGAGACACATGCGGTGTGCCTCCCTTGCTCCGGCTGCGCATCTGGTCACGCCCGCGGCACCTGCACACCCTGGGTGGAAGAACATGTCACAGCTTTGGGGCTTCTATCGGCATGAACGACCGTCGCTGTCCCAGGACCAGCCACCCGCTACTGCTACAGACAGGCTTAGACGCACCCGCTCTGATGTTGGGGGACTGATGACTCGCCCAACGAGACCCCCCTTGCGCGCCCGCTCTCTCAAGCCTGGCCCGCAGCGAGCTTGCTCGCCCCGCTCTGTGGAACCTAGGAAGCTAAAAGAAAGGATAAAAGACAGCCGGACGAGGCTACTGGATGTGGGGGTACTGATGACTCACCAGACGAGACCCCCCCTTGCGCGCCCGCTCTCTCGAACCCGGCCCACAGCAAGCTTGCTCACCTTGCTTTGCGGAAACTAGACAGCTTCCTCGCCGCTATCCGAGTCCAGTCCAGCAGCCACATCGTTCACGCCACTCCACGGTGAGTGACAAGCGCCCCCAGCTGGACGAGGCTACCGGACCCTTGTGCGCCGGCTCGCTCGAGTGTAGCCCACAGCGAACTTGTTTGCCCTGCTTTGCGGAATCTTGTAGCGGTCCCGCCACTGCCCGGTACCGGTCCAGCAGCAACATTGGCCATCCCACTCCACGGTGAGTGACAAGCGCCCCAGCCGGACAAAGCTTTTGCACCGTTGTGCGCCCGCTCTCTTGTTCACCCCGCCTTGTGGAACTGATAAGTGTGGAACTCGTGAGCAGCCCTGCCACTACTCGATACTAGTCCAGCAGCAACGTCATTCGCCCCGCGCCACGGTGAGTGACAAGCACCCGCAGCCGGACAGGCGCCCACAGCGGGACGAAGCTACTGGACCTTTGTGCGCCCGCCCTCTCGAGACTGGCCCACAGCGAACTTATTCGCCCCGTCTTGCGGCCCGAGTCCTCTCGGCCTCCGACGTGGATACTCGGAAGCGTCCACGCCTCTACGCGGATCCAGGCCAGTGGCAATCTCTTTTGGCCCGTGCCACGGGGTGTGACTCCCACCTCCAGCCCGTCGACGCTGCAGGTCTTTGGGCGCCCGCTCTCCCCAACCTGGCCCACAGCTAAATGGTTCGCCCCGCCTTGCGGCCCGGCCATGGGACCCAGATCTCTGACGTGTCGACCAACGCACTTCCGGCCTGGCATCCCCTCCTTCCTGCGCCTGTCTACTTCGCATTCCTCGAGGGCCCGGCCGACCCCTGACTCACCCTATTTTGAGTCTCCCGCCCGTGTCTCCCGACGCCGACGAGCCCCAGCGGTTGGCCAAGATGACTCCGTCGCGGTTCTCCTTGTGACGACAGTTGACCTCGTCGCTGTAGGCCCCTGGTTCCCAGACCTTGTCAAGGCGTTCCACGCTCTGGCAGCAGGGCTCCTGAGCTACGCTGGCTTCCTCTTCGTCTCCTTCGGCCCGGTGGACTTGGACAGTGCCCTCCGCCTTCACTGGTATGTAGCCCCTGGTCGGACCTTTGCCAGCAGTGGTTCCCCAGCAGTAACAATGCGCGGCTCTTCAGCTTCGCTACACCACTCCCCTCGGGGCTTGGACAGGATCGCGACCTGCTTCCGCTGCGTTTTACGCCTCCGCCGATGCCTTGGCCTCCGCCGCCTACTGTGAGCCAGTGCCTCGCGATGCTGCCCGCCGTTCCTGCCACGACCTCGCTGACGTGAAGACACTGATACGGCAGACCTTGCACGGTCGCTCGCCTCCTCGGTCCTACCCTGCAGCCGGTCGCAGACTGACGAGGACATCTGGCCAGGCGCTCTCCGCCACGTCGCATGCCGTTCGCTGCTCCCAGACGACCCTTGGGCCTGCTCCAACCGGCCCCGAGGGCCTCCTGACCTCCTTTGATCTCCTCCGGTCCCCTCCAATGCCTCGGCGCTCTCCCCTGTTGACCGCTGTCCCGACTGTTCGGCGCGGAGACTACGTTCTTCGCGTCTGGAGAGAGTCGCTGCCTGCCTTCTTCACCCGACTCTTTGTGGTCTCCTAGCCCGGTGGCAGGTAGCATCCGGTCATTTCCTCTTGGCGCTGTTCTGGATGTCACCACGTCTACGTTCTGCCTGGTGACACCCGAAGCCCTGCGGACGATGGTACGGGCCATCGACTTCGCCGTCATCCGGGACCTGCTTGACGCATTTCTGCGCTCGCTTCTGGCACAATCTACCCTACCAGCTCGGCCTCCCGGTCATCTTCGGCAAGTAAGACCTCGCACCTTCCCTCTGGTGGTGCACTGGGACGTGGTTTCGGGCTGACCGCAACGTGGGACATCTGGAGCCTCGGTTCCAGATGCGGGTGACCTTCGTCCGGCGGATGTTTCTAGTGGACGCAGTTCCTTCCAGAGCTGGGCTTCATCTCCTGGGCCTGGTGACCCCGGCGGCAGATGTCTTACCTCTCGACCGGCTTCCCCCTGATCGCTTTGGCTGTCTTCGGCTTCTAACCGGGCAACCGTTCCCTGGCGACTTCGCGACCCGGGTTCCGGTCTTCCTGCTGCTTCGCTCTCGTCTCTCCTGCCTGTCAGGCACATCCCTCGACGCAGACGCGAGCCTCACCGGATGGGACGTGTGCCTTCTACTGTTGTTCCTCACCGCTTTCGGCCGCTGACCTTCAGACCGCGCGGATGGGCACCTCAACGGGTTGAGGCTGGCGGCGATTGGGTGAGCCTTTGTCCATGAGAGACACGCCTCCAACACCTGGAGCTTCTCGTTCTCGCCGACACCGCCCCTCTGGGCTCTGACTTTGACGGCGGGGTGGGTTCCTCTCCCGCTCCCTCTGCTTGCTCCTGTCACAGATCTTCCGGTCGGGCAAAGATCGCAACATCCCTATCCGAGCACGACAATCCCGGGCCACCCGATGGTCCTGCTGACTCCCGCTCACAGCGCGGCCGGCTTCTCGACACCGAGTGAATGCTCCATCCGGATATCTTCAGAGGATCTGCTTGCAGTGCAAGACGCCCATGTTTGACCTCTTCCCGACATAGTGGTTTTGCCAGCTCCCCCTCGCGGCGGTCAACGCCCTCTCCATCTCTGGGGTGACCCTCTCTCGGATGATTATCCGCCAACGCTGCTAGTCCCAAGGTCCTGCTCAAGCTCAAGGGTGCCAACGCGGTGCTGTTGCTTGTGGCCTCGTTCTGCTGGACCAAGTCTTGGACCACCGACCTCATGACCCTCGCCACGCTCTGCCCCACCCACCCCCCCACCCACCCCCCACCCACCCCACACACCCCACACACCCCACACACCCCCATCCCCCCACCCCCCCCCACCCCCAACCCTCCCCCCCCTCCCACCCCACCCCCAACCCCCCCCCCCCCCTCCCGGGCTCTGGCAAGGACCATGCCGACCTTAGGAAAGCTTCGGCCCCCAGCGGCCGGGCCTCCGCTCACTGATTCCGCTGGGACCTACTCAGGGTGCTGATGTTACTCGAGGACCGCTGCAGACCGCTCCCCCTGGCTAACCTCGTAGACCTGACCCGGCAGACGGTTCCTCCGGCGTGCAGTGCAGATTGGATGGCTCTGGGCAGGTCCTGACCAACCCGTCTGGCCTGCCAAAGACTTGGTCCCCATTACCCGCGCCCCAGGTGATCGCCTTACGCCACTGAACCAGTGACGCCGGGTGACCAGACAGCAGGACCTGGGAGGGCCTTACGGGTGTCCCGATGCCGATCCGAACCCGTCCGGAGTGGACGTACCCGCCTCCTTCGGCCTTGTTCCCCATAAGGCAGACATCGTGGCTAGTCGCTATCTTCCTGGCTCCGCGGGGGTTTTCTGGTCCGCCTATCTGGACCTCTCCCCGGAGGACGCTCAGAAGCTGGAGAGCAGGGCGCACGAGGTGCTAGCCCTGGCCACGAGCGTCGCCTTCACCCGCAACTGCACCATCAGGTCTGGGGATGGCCGTCGGCGGGCAGGATCTACCTTCGCCCGATGCTGCCGCAGTGACCTTCGGGCCCACGGACATCCTTAGCCCGGCCTGGGGCCTTCGCTGCGGCGCGACACTCCCTCCCGGCGCCTTGGCATCTTGTGTTAGCTGAAATGGTCAGGAGTGTGCTCGGGGTGGGCGGCTCTGGTGGGCCCCTTACAGGGAGAGTGAGTCTAGGCGGCACCCACCTCCTATTCGCTATTCTTCCTGATAGTAATGTCATCGGTAATGTTTTTGAGGAAACAAATAAATTTTTCTCTAAAATGTATTTTTTTGAAAAATACTTACCGATGACATTACTCGGAGGACCCTCCCGCCTGCCCCGCTTGCCGCTCCTAAGCTAAGCTTCAGACTGGCGTGACACCACTGCTCACGCCACCGGATAGGGAGGTACAGGAGGCTACTCGGGGTACCTCGCTACAGCGCCTTTGAGTCGCCTCCCTGGTTGTGTAGGTACACAACGGAATTTTGGGCTGAAATGGTAAGCTAAGTGCACGTTTCCTAATAGTAATGTCATCGGTAAGTATTTTTGAAAAAATACATTTTAGAGAAAAATTCATTTTTCACATGCCCATGGAAAATTTAGCACCACATTAATGTGTGTGCAAATAATGTGGTCTGACCTTACGGCTCCCAGTGTCTCCATGTAATGAGGCTGACATGGATCATTGTCTATCCTTTTTCCACTTTTGTGCCTTCAGGGGGAATGTGCTAGAACTGACACTGTAAAGGAGAAATACAATGATGGTGTAAGGGTAGATTTCAGCATTATCCTTGAACTACTATGACCGTTAAATCCCCATGCAGGTACACAGCCTTATATGTGCCACCCAAAGTTGCATAACAGTAGAATGAGTTACATTTTGTAATTTGTATTTTCAGTTTTATTTATCTCTGTTCTATCGTTTTGGCAGCTGTCTCAGCTAGAGCGCAAGTTAGAGCAGCTGAAGCAGGAGAAACACCAGCTGTTCCTTCAGTTGAAGAAAGTCCTCAACCAGGAGGAGGAGACGCGACGCCGAGCGCAGATCAAGGAACAAAGGTACAGAGATCTGCTGATCTGGTTCAGCATGACTGCAGAAGTAATTCAGAGTTTACAGCGTTATTTAACTCATTCAAGACTTCCGCATGCAGATACGCGGCTAGTCTCGATTGAGATAAATCAGTAGAGACAGACAGCCTTTTTATTTTATCCAAATGTATGCATTGTAAATGTTAGTTTCTACTTAATTTTATGATTAGCTGAAGAAATGTGACATTTTTGGAATCATTGAAAACGCTTGAAAGTACCATCATAATCTGAAGACACATTCCCACAACATTTGAGTTTGTTATGCTTTGTCGACACACCTAAATTAATGAACTTTAACAGCAGTTTGTAGATACAGCAAAAGCAGAGTCATTGTCAGGTTATTTAAAATTAAGATGACATGTGCTGAACCGGGTTGTCCTGTGTCTAAATGAATCATAACTAGACCTGTGTGTAGTATTTCATAACCATCTGTCACTGAGGTGTATCTGCTAACAGTTGCGGCAGTAGTGGGCTTTTAATGTGTTTCCGATGATTCCAAAAATGTTGCATTTCTTTTACTGACGAGCAAGGGAAATGTGACATTTTTTAAATCATCAGAAACACTTCAAGTGTTTCCAATGATTCCATAAATGTCACATTTCTTTTGCTCGTTCAGTCAGAAATGCAACATTTTTGGGATCATCGGAAACACTTCAAATGATTGCTGATGATTTAAAAAATGTTACATTTCTTTTGCTCATCAGTATATTTCTGGGAGGGAAAATTATGAGTCACTTGTAAAAAGTTTTAGGCTTCTGATCACCAGTAAATTGCATGCTATGTTTACTCTCCTTATTAAGGTCAAAAATCACATTCCAGCACATGTTTGTCTCTGTGTTTGAAAGTTACAACATTCAGACAGCGGGGTCGCAGGACACAATTTCTTATTTATTTACTGATTTTTCCAGTGGCCAGTGAATTTGCCTTTGTAACTTGTGTGCTGTTCTGTGAATCATAGAACAGTACACATTTGGTAATTTTAATAAAAAAATTGGGGGTTAATTTTATTTAATCTTTTTGTGCAGTGAGATGCTGAGTCTGCAGCAGCAAGCTTTCTCTCATTCTCAACACGGACTTGGTCCATCTGGCCACCCCGTCATGATGCAAGCTACCCACATGTCCAGTCGACCCACCCTGTACAAACCGATGATGCCAGTGAGATACTGTTCAACTGTTTAGTTGACTTTAATCCTTTTCATCCTGATACCCCATTGTGTGAAAATAAATTTGACTGCTAGTTCAAGGGTGGTGCCAGAATAGCTTGGCGCCTCCCTTGAACTGAAACAGTCGATCTATAGATCTCCTAACCTGTAGTGTAGCATCATAGAAAAGATAAGCAGATGTTACAAAATCAGCCTCAGGATGCAATGGGTTAATAAATACTGTTCCGATGTAATGTATGATGCCCAGTCTGTTGTTGCAAGATTTAACCCTTTGGCTGTCAGTAGCAGTTTTTGTCATGATGATTTCTGCAGGGATAATGGTGACAAAAAACATCTTCTGTCAAAATATGGCTATTTTGGGACTAATTCCGGGCTCTTGTGACCCTTGAGCTTTCTGAGGGATCAACCAAATTAGTATGCATAGAAAGGTCTTACCATCAGGTATCTCTGTATGAAGTTTGGGTTTGAAGTTGTGAATAGTACTTGAAAAAAAAACATCTTTTGTCAAAATATGACTATTTTGGACCTATTTCCTGAGCTCTTGTGACCCTTGACCTTTCCGAGGGCTCATCCAAATTAGTATGCATAGATAGGTCTTACCATCAGGTATCTCTGTAGCAAGTTTGAGTTTGAAGTTGTCAATAGTATTTAAGAAAAAATAAATGATGTCAAAATATAGCTATGTTTGACCTATATCCTGATCCCTGTGACCTTGATCTCTGCGAGGTCACTCAGATTGGTATATTTAGAAAGGTCTTGCCACAAAGTATCCTTGGGCCAAGTTTGAAGACTGTGGCTTGAACATTCTCCAAGGAAATGCCAATGTTAAAGTTTAACAGGGACGACGGATGATAGACGCCGGACGCACGACCACTGGCCCAAAACATACTCACTTTTGCTTCGCATGTGAGCTAAAAACCAGCGATTTCAGGCAACTCCCACCCCCTAAAAAAGTGACGAAGACTCTGCTGTTCATCAAGCTTAATCCAACTGAAATTCTCGTATCAAACAGAACTTGCTACTAACCTCTTGACTGCTACCGAGTGATAATACCGTTCAACGGAAAACGATGCATAACTACACATCTTTTCTGCCAAGGGGTATTGTCAGTAGCAATCTTAGGCTGTCGGTAGCAGTTTTGTCTCAAATACTATTTACAACTTCAAACCCAAATTTGGTACAGAGATACCTGGTGGTAAGATCTATCTATGCGTACTAATATGGATGACCCCTCGGAAAGGTCAAGGGTCACAAGAGGCCAGCAAATGTTTGATAAAATTGTAGGTATTATTAACATTTTTACAAATTTTTCAACACAGATGTGTGAAAAATGTATTTTTCATTAAAATGTATTTTTTTGAAAAATACTTACCGATGGTATTACTTAAAGGAAATGGTTTCTTAGCTAGTCTAATTTTAGCCCAAAATTGTTGTGTACGAGTATGGTCATGATGGCAGGTGAGGGGCGCCATAGCCTAGACGGAAACCCGGGTAGCCTCCCTTCCGGTTCAACCACGCATGCGCCACACCACTCATACGCCAGTCAGTTTTCTTAGCGAATCAGCGGCAAGCGGGGCAGGTGGGAGGGACCTTCGAGTAATACCATCGGTAAGTATTTTTCAAAAAAATACATTTTAATGAAAAATACATTTGTTTTCTCAAAACACATTACCGATGGTATTACTTAAAGGAAGAATCCCGAGGAGGAGGCGGGTGCCGCTATAGCGACCCCATCCCCTGCCATCCTGGCCGCTCGAGTCGGCCACCCTCCCGCAACCTCCCTCTAATTTTAGCAAAGATACTTACGGCGCCTAGGGCGCCGGGAGGGAGTGTTGCGCCGCCATGATGTCCCCCACCAGCGATAGGTTCTGGCGCTGGCTGGAGAGGTCCCTCAGGTAGAAGCGTGCGAAGGTGGTCTCCGCTCGCCAGCCCACGGCCGCCACAATGTCTTTGACCGCACAGTTCCGGTCGAATGCTAGGCTGGTGGCCATGGCTCTGATCTCGTGTGCCCTGATGCTCATGCGTTTGGCTGTATCCGGGGCAAGCTCCTGGTAGGCTGATCGTATCACCCACCGGAGCCAAGAGGATATCGTTTGGGCCGAGATGTCGTTTCTACCTGGGGACAGAGGAAGGAAAAGGCGGGTGCGTTCCCTGCGTATCGGCTTGGTCCGGCGCAGGTACACGGTACACACGTAAGGCTCGCACCGGGTCCTGTTGTCTGGACTCCCGGGTGGAGCTTGGGTCTCGTAATGGTTGAATGGTGACCAGTTGAGGGGCCGTCAAAGGCGATCTGGTCTTGGCTAGGAAGGCCGGGTCAGGAAGCAGCTGAACCGAGCCATCAGCCCGAAACTGTAAGCAGGCGGGGCGTGCTGAAAGTGCGTGCAGTTCGCTGACTCTGGAGGCTGACGCGAGGGCCAAAAGGAAGCAGGTCTTCCGAGTCACGTCCGGCAACCGCGCCAACTGGATCGGTTCGAAACGGGGCGAGTTGAGCCAAGTGAGTACCCAGGACAGGTCCCATCGTGGCACCAGGGATCGGCGGGCAGGGCGTTGTAGACCGAAGTGGGCCATCAGGTCGGCTAGGTCTTTGCAGGAACCCGGGTCGGGCAGTCCCAAGTGTCTGTACGTGTCGGCAATCATGGCCAGGTAGCCCCGGATGGTGATCGGTGCTAACTGCTGGTCGCTGAAAAGCCAGATGAAGAAATCCGCCAACTGGGGAGTTGTCAAGCCGATGGGGTGAAGGTGTCTGTCGTCACACCAGGCGCAGAGGACTCTCCACTTGCCTTCGTAGACTCGTCTGGTCGAGGCTCGACGAGCTGTAGCGATCGCGTCCACTGCCGCACCTGAGAAGCCTCTAGCTGCGAGGGCCTGCCGGACAACCTCCAGGCGTGGAGGAGGAGACGCTCGGGGCACGGGTGGAACAGCTGCTGCCGTGGTTGCTTGAGCATTGTCCGCGGTGTGGGGAGCGGTAGCGGGGGAGCCGTGGCAAGGTTCAGGAGGTCGGTTGTCCATGACTTGGTCCAGCAAAATGGCGCCACCAGGAACAGGATCGTGTTGCACCCTCTGAGCTTGAGTAGGACCTTGGGGACTAGTACGGTGGGCGGGTAGGCGTAGGCGACCAGGCCGTCCCAAGAGATGGATAGAGCGTCGACTGCCCAGGCCAGAGGGTCTGGAATGGGTGAAACGAAGAGGGGAAGCTGTCGATTCCACCTCGTGGCGAAGAGGTCGATCATGGGAGCCTCCCAGGTGACGGCGATCAGTCGAAAGATGTCGGGTCGCAGCGCCCACTCTGTATGGAGCAGTTGACCGCATCGGGAGAGGGAGTCGGCCAGCACATTCAGATGACCCGGAATGTGACGTGCACGAAGAGAGATGTCCCGATCCTCGCACCAGCGGAGCACCTGGTAGAGTAGTATGCAAAGGGATGGAGAGCGGGTCCCGCCTTGCTTCTGGATGTACGAGACGACCGTGGAGTTGTCCGAGAGAACCAACAGTTCCTGATGTCGGATGCGGTGCTCCCAGGCCAGGAGAGCTTGCCATACTGCCTTCAGTTCTAACCAGTTGATGTGTTTGGACAGCGATTCCAGAGGCCACAGGCCGGAGGCAGTCTCGAACGACGGAAGGAGGTGAGCTCCCCAACCTGCGAGGCTTGCGTCGACGCAGAGCGAGAGAGTGGGCGGCGGTGAGGACAGCGGCACTCCCGTCGCGAGCCAGGAAGGATCCGCCCAGCGCAGCAGGTGGGGACGGAGCATGGCAGGTACTGGAATCGGGGCCTCGAGGTCGGACGACGACGGTCGCCAGTGAAGGAGGAGATGCAGTTGCAGAGGGCGGGAGTAGAGACGTCCTAGCGGTAGCAGGTCCGCAGCAGCGCTGATCAGACCTAACAGCTGAAGCCACTGCCTGGCTGGAAGCGTCGTCAACTGGGACACCTGCCGAGCTAGAGTCGCCAACTTCTGAATGCGCTTCTCCGGCAGTCTGACGGTATTGTGGTCGGTGAGGAACTCCATACCGAGGTGAATAAAATGGCGTGCGGGAATGAGGTCGGACTTGCCAAGGTTGACCAGGAAGCCCAGGTTCTCGAGAAGTTGAAGCAGAGCATCTCGGTCTTCCCTCAGGGAGCGCTCGTCCTGGTTCCTCAAAAGTAGGTCGTCCAAGTAGTTCGACGTAGGGCTCGTGGAACTTCGACGGGCTCTGGCTACCACTGCGTCCATGAGGCGAGTGAAGACCCAGGGGCTGAGGTTGAGGCCGAAGGGGAGCGCGCGGAACTGATAGACGACCCCCTCGAAGGCAAAGCGTAGGTAACGTCTGGAAGCAGGATGCATGGGTACGTGCAGGTAAGCATCTGAGAGGTCCAGGCTGACCGCAAAGTCCATCGGCTGTACCGCTGAGCGAAGGGCCCGCGCAGTCTCCATGCGGAAGGCCGGAGCGACGATGAACTTGTTCAGCGCCGAGAGGTCTATGACGGGGCGCCACTTTCCGCCCGGCTTGGGCACCACAAAGAGCCGACTGTAGAAGGCTGGGGAGTCGTGCCGGACCACCACCTCCGTGGCGGACTTCTGAAGCAGGGAGGAAACTTCGCCGCGGAGAGCTTCGGCTCTGAGCTGGTCTGAAGGAACTGTAGTCCACACCGGGCTCCGGCGCACGGGAGGTGGGGACCGGAAGGAGATCAGTAGTCCCTGAGTAATGGTAGAGAGAATCCACGGGTCGTCCGGAAACAGCGAGCGCCAGGCTTCGCTGTGAAGCGCCAGCCTCCCGCCGACCGGAACTCCGGACGAGGTCGGCGGGGGCCGGAGGGGGTAGGCGACCACCTCTGGTGAACGGGCGGGCGGTGGGTCTAGCAGTCCGCAGGGGGCGACCCGGAGCCTTGCGGGTTGGTCGAAAGGAAGTTGGAGCTGGGCGGTTGGGCCAGGCGTCCTTGTTAGCTTCCTTTACAGCGAGCCAGGTGGGGCCGAACAGTAAGTCACCGCCGAGGGGCGCCTGCCGAAGCTGAGTCTTCACATCCAGCGGAATGGGACAGGAACGGAGAATCGCATCTCGACGCAGTAAGTCGCAGTTAGAGGTGGCTGCCATGGAGTTGACAGCGACATGATATACAGCGCGGTTCCCCGAAACTGCTAGGGCGAGCAGGTCTCCCAGCAGAGGCGAAATTGACGGATGCCAGGAGTCCTCTACACGTCGGACGATGGCTTGCGTGACCAAATCTAGAAATCCCGCTGCTGCCAGGGTGTTCCTAATGAGTGTCGCGGTCTGTTCTACCCTGGGGAGGAGAGACTGACGTAAGGAAGTCCCAGAGAACGCCACTGCCGCGGGGTCCGCTGTCGGTAGAGGGCAGGAAAAGTGTTGTGTATGGCCCGCATACCATGACTGCCGGAAGGCGATGTCTATACCTGTCGGCCACTTGGAGTCTGAGAAGAATCCTGTACCGCATGCCCCTTGCGCAAGATGAGCAGAAAACGCATCACGTAACTCCCGGAAACCCGGCGGCTGGGGGAGAGACTTGAATCGCTTGGCCTGTCGTTCTGCGTCCACAAAGGCGGACGCTTTCCTTTTAAGAACTGGAGAGGGAGGGCAGTCTTCAGCAGGGAGGCAAGCCGCGATAAGCCGTGCCGCTTCATCAAGGGCCCGCAGTGTCTCTAACCTATGTCCAATGGCAGCCGGCGGGAATTCCTCGTCATCACCCGAGGGATTGGACGGGGCGGGGCTGGCCACCTGTAGTAGTGCCGACATCGATTCCTCGGGGTTCAGACTAAGGGTGTCCTCTTCTGCCGGAACTGAGTGGGGAATCGGGTCCACTCCCAAACGAGGAGGAAGACTCCCGTCACTGGGGCGGGTAACGGTCGTAGCTGGTGGAGGAGATCTTCTCACTGGTGCGTGGCGCCGCCAGTGTCTGTTAGATGAATGGTCCCGTGAAGCACTCGACGCTGAGCGGGAAGCCCGAACTCCTGACCTACGACGGTGTCGCGTGCGACGAGCGGCACTCCGCCGAGAGGAGCGTGAACGGGAACGGGGGTGGCGATGCGGGGACCGGGAACGTCTGAAATGGCGCGAAGCTGAACGCAAAGCAGAGTCATGCCTGTACTGTGTCCGCGAATGTCGGCTGGATTCCGACCGGTAGTAATCGGTCCTCGGGCGAGTAGACCTGTCGCTCGAGCGTGAACGAAGTCTAACAGCTGAGGTTCGCTCGGACTGAAGACGGGGAGTAACTCGCACCGCAGCAGAGCGGAGGCGACTACTTCGTACCCGAGAGCATGAGCGCGTCCGGCGAGAAGACTTGTCGGAACTTGACGCCCGGACGGAAGGAGCTGGGCGGGGCGCTGGCGTTCCGCGCTGGTCCCTAGCGGAGAACAGGGTAGCGGAAGCAGCAGGACGAATCTGTGGCGAGAGCTTGTCAGCTACCTGGAGATCCGTATTAGTCAGGCCCGCAACCAGAGCGGGTGTAGGAGCCTGTATCAGTTCCTTATCAGTTGCCTGCAGAGGCGTTGCTACCGGGTAGAGACCACTCGACTGGACTGTGGTGGCTACCGGAGTCTTGTTTAGAGGCCTAGCCCGAGGCGCTCTAGGATCCTTGACCGTACAGAGACCACTCGACTGGACTGTGGTGGCTGCCGGTACTAGAGCACGTGCATGCGACCGAAGCCGCTGGTTCGTCTGCTCAGACACTCGGTCAGGGCCACTCGACTGGACTGTGGCGCGTACCGGTGTGGGATCGTTCTTCCGTGCTTGCGTAGGTTTCTTGCGGCCGTAGAAACTCCACAGCTGGGTCCATTGTTCCTCCAGCCATGGGGCGCAGACCGAGCACGGACGCGTGGAGGTACAACCGGAACAGGGCAGGCAAACCAGATGTTCGTCACTCGGCCACTGGAATTGCCCACATCGAGTGCATGTTCGGACTTGCCAACTGCAAAACATAATGTACAATGAAATGCGAGCGAGCGTGCCCCCGTGGGCCCGCACCGAATCCACGTGAACGAACGAAGCGTACCGTGTAAGCCTACGCCCGGCGCTCCACCACTACCCTTGAGCGCCTGACGTAGGCCAAGGCAGAGATATTACCTTGCCATCCGAAGAAGTGAGGCACCAACCCGGTCGAAGACCCACCAGAAAGGCTAGCACGCAGACACGGCCCGGCGTCGGACGGCGACCACGTAACGCTGATGCCGGGCGAAGCCACTGGCGTCAGTGAAGGCGTCGAAACGAAGTCTCCGCAACAGCAGGCACTCAGAGCAGGCTGAAGAGCGAAGAAGAAGCTTGGCACACACGAGTAGCACGCACTAGGGCCCGAGCGGCACTAGGCGTGAGTACAGTTCAACCTGGCGTCGCCGCGCCCGGTAGGATAAGATGGCGCCGACGGGTGAAATTCACAAGTAACGTTCACTAGGAACAAGTTCCTAAGTCCGAAGACCGACGGAAACCTCAAGCCCGGTTTCCCACCTTGAACAAGCTTCCTTCTGTCTAGACTTTCCTAACGAAGATAGAGTCCTAACGAACAGAGCGAGTCCCGTACACAACCTTCTGAGACTAGCAAAGAAAACTGACTGGCGTATGAGTGGTGTGGCGCATGCGTGGTTGAACCGGAAGGGAGGCTACCCGGGTTTCCGTCTAGGCTATGGCGCCCCTCACCTGCCATCATGACCATACTCGTACACAACAATTTTGGGCTAAAATTAGACTAGCTAAGAAACCATTTCCTTTAAGTAATACCATCGGTAATGTGTTTTGAGAAAACAAATGCTTACATTTTGAGAAAACATGGATTTTGCTGATGCAGAAGCCATCCCTTTACTTATTGTCACAAAGTTCACACATATGTAAATAGGTCATACACGTGAGCCATAATGGCTTTGCCTTTCTTGTTACTATTTTAAATCTTTTTCAGGCTGGAATGAAGCGTCCACGAAGCCCGTCTCCCCCAACCACATCCAGCTACCAGGCGTACCACAGCGACGCTAAGTATGCATACACTGCTGCCAAGCCTGGCCCCTCCTCTCATCTCTACGCACAGCACCCTCAGACTGCAGAGTTCAGTGAGTATTGTGCACCTCTGTAGAGGTATAACCTGAATTAAAACTGCCCCTTGGTCGGAAATCTAGCAGAGGGGCACTTTGAATTACTGGCATTCCTGCACTTGTAAAGTTTTAACCCTTTGGCCGTTGGTAGAGATTTTTGTTGTGATGATTTGTGCAGGAATCATCGCGTCAGAAACTGCTACCAACAGCCGAAGGGTTAAAATGCAAAATGGCTGTAACTTTGTGTTGTGTGCTACAGCTGAACTCTATTCTTAAGTTATTGTTTGCAGCGTGATTTATTTGTTTCCTCAAAACACATTACCGATGACATGACTGTCAGGAAATAGTCTACTTGCTTACCAATTTTAGCCTAAGACCCAAAGGGTCCCCCCAGGAGGCTCTCGGGGATCCCTAACAGGGACGAGAGTAGCCTCCCCTGCCCATCCGGTCACGTGCCCGGTGGTGTCTCCTTTAGCCAGTTGTCTACTTCGCTGTTAGCGTACGCACGCGTTTACCTGAGCCTCTGACCCTTCGTAGACTGTGTACGGTTCGACCGTCCTTACCGGCCTGTGTTCGCCTAGCCTCTCGTCTCTGCTTCTGGCGTCGTCTCCTTCTCTGCTAGCCCTCGTCTGTGCCTCGTGCTGTTAGCTGGGCCTGGGGCCTTCTTCTGCTTCTCTTCCGTCGCTTGCGGTGGTTTGTGCTTCGGCGCTCCACCATGGAAACGTAACGTCTCGGCCGCCGCCTACGTCTCGCCCGGCTGGACCGGACATCGGTCTCATCTCAAACTTTTTTGGTTCTCTCCCGTGTTTCGCCTCTTACTTCCCCGCGGCAGCGTCAGCGTAGCCCCTCGGCTCTCCTCCGCTGCCTGCGCGCGTCAGTTTACCTCCTGTGCTTCGGTCTTCTCCGCCGCCACTGCCTGCCATCGATGGAGAGACCTTAAGCCTGCTGCCGGAGGACTCCGTGTCGGCCTTGCTAGAGTCCGGCAGCCGTTCGCCCTCTCAGGTGGATGATCCAGCGTCTCCAGCTACCCTGTCCACTCCTCGTGGCGAGACTCTCCGAGCCTTGGACGACGCCGCCCGTCTCATCGCGGCTTGCCTTCCCGCGGATTCCTGCCCACCTTCTCCACCGCTGAAGAGGAAAGCGGCCGCCTTTGTGGACGCTGCTCGTCAGGTTAAGAAATTCAAGTCGCTTCCCCAGCCGCCTGCCTTCCGCGACCTAACGGACGCCCTGTCTGCGCACCTCCAGCGAGATTCTGCTTCCGACTCGGATTTCTTCTCCGACCGCCGCTGGCCTTCCGGTGTCGACATCGCCTTTCGGCAGTCCTGGTATGCCGGCCACTCGCAATCCTTCTCGTGCTCGCTCCCTCCGGTGGATCCGCCTGCGCTGGTGCTCGCCGGCGGCTCTTCCCAGCTCAACCGTGCCCTGCCTCGCGGCCTGGAGCGTACCGCCTCCCTCATCCGAAACGCCCTTGCATGTTCGGGATTTTTGGAGTCCCTCACACAAGCCTTCATTAACCGTATCGAGGCGGCCTGGCTCCCCTCAGCTCCTCCCCTGCTGTCGGATCTTCACACCTTGGCAGTTGCAGCCAACCGAGCGGCCTACCATTCGTCCGTCAACGCCATGGCGGCGGCCGCCAACTGTGACCTGATGCGGCGTGATGTAGTGCTCCAGTCCTGCCCGGGTCTTCCCCGTGATGTGAAATCCCAGCTCCGCCGGGCCCCGGTCGGCGCTCCGCTCCTCTTCGGCCCTTCCTGGCAGTCCCTGAAGGAAGCTAACAAGGACCCTCGTCTCGCTTTCCCCCAACCCGCAAGGCCTCGGGTCGCGCCCTGCGGTTTCGTCAGACCCTCCGCGACGGCCCCTGCCTCCGCCTCGGCCTCCCGTCCTCTCTCCTCTTCCCGTGCACCCGGTCCTGGCCGCGCCCGTTCTGCCCGTCCTGCCGTCCCGGCCTGGCCCAAGCCCGCCCGCCGCCCTGGGCGTGGGAGGGCCCCCTGACTTCTGCTCGCCTCCGCCCCCGCCGACCGCTTCGGGGTCGCCTGTCGGCGGGAGGCTCGCCCTGCACGGAGACGTCTGGCGCTCCCTGTTTCCGGACGACCCGTGGATCCTCTCCATTGTCTCAGACGGTCTTCTCATCTCCTTTCGTTCCCCGCCCCCGCTTCGGCGCTCCCCCCTGTGGACCGTCAGATCCGCCCAAGGTTGATGCCCTTCGCGGAGAAGTCGCTGCTCTTCTCCAGAAAGCCGCTACGGAGGTCGTCGCCTTCCACGACTCCCCCGCCTTCTACAGCCGACTCTTCGTAGTCCCCAAGCCTGGAGGCAAGTGGAGGCCGATCATCGATCTCTCCGCCCTGAATCGGTTCATCGCCGCCCCGTCCTTCCGGATGGAGACAGCCAGGTCCCTTCGCGCTGCCGTCCAACCCATGGACTTCGCCGTCAGCCTGGACCTGTCCGATGCCTATCTGCACATCCCAATCCATCCAGCCTCCCGTCGGTACCTCCGCTTTGCCATCGACGGGACTGTTTTCCAGTTTCGGGCCCTCCCCTTCGGTCTCAACCTCAGCCCATGGGTATTTACGCGGATCATGAACGCCGTGGTAGCCAGAGCCCATCGTTCTTCTTCCAGCCCGATCTCCAACTACTTGGACGACCTTCTTCTGCGGAACCAGTCGGTGGCCTCTCTTCTCCTGGACAGGGATGCGCTTCTCCTCCTGTTGTCTCGCCTCGGCTTCCTGGTCAACGCTGGCAAGTCCGACCTCACTCCCTCTTGCCACTTCGTGCACCTGGGGATGGAGTTTGTGACCTAGTGCGTCTTCCCGAGCCTCGGATCCCGCCCGTTTGGTAGCTCAGGAAGCGGCTGTCCCCGCCAGGGTGTGGCTCCAGCTCCTCGGCCTGATGAGTGCTGCGGCAGATCTCCTTCCCCTCGGTCGTCTGTACTCTCGTCCTCTTCAATTGCATCTTCTCTTCCACTGGAGACCGTCCTCCGGCGATCTCTCCACCCTGGTGCCGATACCTCCTATGCTGCGGCCCCATCTGCTTCGCTGGACGGACGTTTCTTGGCTCGGCTCCGGGATTCCCCTGACCTCACCACTGCCCCGTCTCTCTCTCTGCGTTGATGCCAGTCTCGCCGGGTGGGGCGCTCACCTTCTCCCGAGTTTTCGCTATGCGGCCGGCCGCTGGAACGAGGACCTGGCTTCGCGGCACATCAACTGGCTGGAACTGAATGCGGTTTGGCAGGCCCTCCGCGCTTGGGAACCTGATCTTCGGACACAGGACCTCCTTGTCCTCTCTGACAACTCCACGGTCGTCACTTACATACAGAAGCAGGGAGGGACCCGCTCGCCCGATCTCTGCATCCTTCTCTACTGACTCCTTCGCTGGTGCGAGGACCACGGCATTTCCCTCCAAGCCCGTCACATTCCGGGTCACCTGAACGTTCTGGCAGACTCCCTCTCACGGCGGGGCCAGCTTCTTCACACAGAATGGACCCTGCGCCGGGACATCTTTCGCCTGATCTGCGAGCGTTGGGAGACTCCCCTTGTCGACCTCTTCGCCACCAGGTGGAACCACCAGCTTCCCCTCTTCGTCTCTCCGATTCCCGACCCGCTGGCCTGGGCGGTCGATGCGCTCTCGATCTCTTGGGACGGACTAGTTGCCTACGCCTACCCTCCGACGGTTCTGGTCCCCAAAGTCCTGCTCAAGCTCCGGGGGTGCAACGCAGTCCTTCTCCTGGTGGCCCCGTTCTCCTGGGACAGGTCATGGACCACCGACCTGCTCAGTCTCACCACGGAACCACCCCTCCCACTTCCCACCCCTCGCACGATGCTCAAGCAGCCCCGCCAGCCGCTCTTCCACCCCTGCCCCGAGCAACTTATCCTACACGCCTGGCGATTGTGCGGCACGCCCTCTCCGCTAGAGGCTTCTCGAGTGCGGCAGTGGACGCTATCGCTTCAGCCCGCAGACCTTCCACCAGACGTGTCTACGAGGGAAAGTGGCGAGTGCTTCGTGCCTGGTGCTCTGACCGTCGTCTCTCCCCCGTCGACCTGACGACCCCTCAGCTCGCGGACTTCTTCCTCTGGCTCTTCCAAGACCAAGGTTTGGCTCCCATCACGATCCGTGGCTATCTCTCCATGATTGCCGACACCTACCGTCACCTCGGCCGTCCCGACCCTGGCGCCTGCAAGGACCTGGCCGACCTTATGGTGCATTTCGGCTTGCAGCGTCCGGTTTCCCGCTCCCTCGTTCCACGCTGGGACCTCCCCTGGGTCCTCACCTGGCTGAATTCGGACCGTTTCGAACCGCTCCATCTGGCCAGCTTCGCGGACGTGACTCGGAAGACCTGCTTCCTGGTGGCCCTCGCCATGGCAGCCCGCGTCAGCGAGCTCCACGCGCTCTCGTCTCACCCTTCCTGCCTGCAGTTCCGAGTGGATGGCTCCGTTCAGCTTCTCCCGGATCCTTCCTTTCTATCTAAGACTAGATCTCCCTTGACGGCGCCTCAGGTCATCGCTATTCGCGCTTAAAGGGCCCGACCTTCCTCGGGAGACTCCGCAGCAAGATCCGGTGCATGCACTCCGTATCTACCTGCGTCGCTCCAAGTCCGTACGGAGGGGACAGACTCGTCTCTTTTTGCCTCTGACCGCCGGCAGAACTGACATCTCTGCCCAAACGATCTCCTCCTGGCTCCGCTGGGTAATACGGTCCGCCTATCGCGACCTCTCCCCACAGGGAGCCGAGGCCCTCAGGATACGCGCCCATGAAGTTCGCGCTATGGCCGCAAGTCTTGCCTTTGACCGCAACTGCTCGGTTAAGGACATTGTGGCTGCAGTGGGGTGGCGGGCCGAAACCACCTTTGCCCGCTTCTACCTCCGCGACCTGACAGTCCAGCGCGACAACCTCTCACTGGTGGGCGACATCTCTGCGGCACAGCACTCCCTCCAGGCGCCCCCGGCGCCTTAGGTATGCACTTCGCTAAAATTGTCGGGAGTGTGTGATCAGGAGTGACGGGCCGTCTTCATCCCTAATGAGGTTTCTGAAAGGGATTGTGCGGCACCCTCCTCCTTTTTGGCATTCTTCCTGACAGTCATGTCATCGGTAATGTGTTTTGATGAAACAAATTAATTTTTCTCTAAAATGTATTTTTTCGAAAAATATTTACCGATGACATGACTCGGAGGTCCCTCCCTCCTCCCCGCTTGCCGCTGGTAACTCCGTAGACAACTGGCTAAAGGAGACACCACCGGGCACGTGACCGGATGGGCAGGGGAGGCTACTCTCGTCCCTGTTAGGGATCCCCGAGAGCCTCCTGGGGGGACCCTTTGGGTCTTGGGCTAAAATTGGTAAGCAAGTAGACTATTTCCTGACAGTCATGTCATCGGTAAGTATTTTTCGAAAAAATACATTTTAGAGAAAAATTAATTTTTCCACTCAGCATACATGTAACAATACTAACATTTGTTTCAATTTTAGCAATTGTTCCAGTTTACCATGGTTTCTCATTGCCTTCACCCGCTATGCGCTAACCCTGCTGGAGCTCCTGAGGATCCATGCCTCTTTCATCTAGGTGTTGTTTACTGTGGCCCAACAGTGAGGGGGTTAATTTTATGCATGTTGGTCTTTTTCTCTTGCCAGAAATGGGGAGCTACCCTCAGACACAGACATCCCAGTCAGTGTACTCCACCCAGGCCAGCCACTCGTACGTTCAGCAGCCGGCCGTCACGTCATATCAGACCAGTCAGTCGGCCGCCGCCAAGTATTCCACCTCTCAGTCAGCTTTCAGCTCCTATCCCAGCCACTACGGAGCTCCACCCCAATCCATGGCGTCAGCCAGCAAGCAAGTGTCAGAAGGGTTCCCTGCCACGTACGCTCTGCAGAGAATGCCTCAACCTGGTAAGTGTGTAATCCAGACCAAAAAGGTGACTGCCAAGCATGTAATATGCAGAGAAGACTCCAGCAGAGAAAGAAACACGCTTAGAAAAGACAATTTCAACACAATTTATTAATATTTATTCAAAATAGACAAACAAGTATAGAGATCAGTCGCTACTTATCTAATCAGCGAAGAAGAAATGTGGCCACATTCCTTCTTCGCTGATAAGATAAGTAACGACTGATCTCTATATTATCTGTTTGTCTTTATTTTCTCAAAATCTTTATGTTACGATTATGGTTGTGTTGTTTTGTGAGGGCGTGCGTGCGTAGATCGTGGGTGGCGATCCGACGTTTTGTTTGAGCTATCGCGATGCCTAGTCGCGTACCTTTTCGGTGAGTTTCACTTTCGTTTGCAGGTGGTGCGGTCTTGAGTGTCTGTTGCCGCACGGAGTTGAGTCAGGAAAGATCTAGATGATTCTTCAATATTCTTTTGTTTACCGCGCGCGTGTGTTAGCGGTTAGTATCCGTGCACTTATAGCTTGTTTACCAGACTGTACGGTCAAGGTCGCGACCTGTTTCGTGTACGCATGCGTGAAGTTAGGATGAGTGGGGATTCACCTATTTTTTTAGCTAGTAAATAATAGCCAGACTTTTACAGAATATTCCAGTCTGAATGTACCTTTGAGTTTTAGTTGCGTGTTTTGTTCTGATTGGTTGTGTTGTACGATTTTGCTCGATTGTGCTAGAAAACATACCACTATAAAAGATCGTGCTAGGAAGCATCCGTGTACATTGTCCAGTCGTAGGATTGCGATGTAACAGAGTCTGTACATTGTTCAGTCGTAGGATTGCGATGTAACAGCATCGATACAGTGTTCAGTTGTATAATTGCAGTGTATCGAAAAAGACATTGACGTTGAGAGAGCTACGCAAGATAGCGTGCTTCATTTGTCAGAGAGGGAGTTGTGCAGTGAGTGGTGATGTACATTGTATGAGAGACGCATTGTGTCAAAGTGTGAACTTTTGGACGAGAAGATATTGTTGGTGAAATTGTGAACGCTTTTCGTGGAAATCGCATCGCTGTAATAAAATATTGTTGGAACTGTTACTCCAGTATTGTCTACATCCTTAAGCCACGTGTGACGGATTGCAGCTGAACGAAGGTTATTTGAAAAGAGTTAGTTAGTTAGTTATTTGGGTTTAACGCCGAGCAGGCAACTAAGGCCATCTCACGGCGGATTTGTTTTCTCAAAACACATTACCGATGGTATTACACTTAGGAAATGGCTCTTAGCTGGCCTAATTTTAGCCAAATTTTGGTTGTGTCCGTATAAGGGGGTGTTGGCAGGAGTGGGGCGCCATAGACCATGCCAAACCCGAATAGCCTCCCCTTACTCACATCCGGTACAAGATTACCCAGCATACCCCAGTTTTAGTTCTTAGCTGGCAGAAGTAGGTTGTGTCTGTTCGAGCTCCGCTTTGGTTCTTGGCCGGTCGTTTTCGACCTTGACTGTTCGTTCGTTGGGACTTGAACTGTGGAGTGGTGGCGTGACTGGGAGTAGTAGTGCTCACGCTGTGCCGCCTCGTCGACCTGTGTGTTCTACGGGCCTACGGCTTGTACCATGGAGACTGTGACTGGCGGCTTCCGGACGCTGCTTCGGCCTGCGCTCCGAACCGGTCGGGCTGTGTGGCGTGCTGTTACGATATGGTGATACGTGGGTTTGCTCCTTTTTTCCGCCATGGCCAGGTAATATCTCGGTGAATGCCCTCGACCGGCGCCCTTGGGTGGGAAGGAGCGCCGAGCGTCGGCACGCGCTGTACACTCGTTTGATTCGACTACATATTCAATTATGTCCGATTCGCCAGCGCGCGCGCGTTGTTATTGCGTGACCTTAGAGGTCACGCTCGCTCTTTCATCTTGTACCCTCTTGTTGCAGTAACTAGGTTCGGATCTGCACGATGTGTGGCGACTTTCAGGGCCCCTCGGACGAGCATGCGGAGGGCCTTCCCTGAGCAGGAGGCGAGTCGACCCGCACTGGTGAGGTGTCCGCCTCATGACTGGAAGAGAGATGGTTAACGCTGGGGGGCTTACCTCCGTTTGCGTCCTACTCTATCAGAGGTCGGCCGACAGTGATGTCCAAGCTAACAAGGAGGGACCCACGTCAGGAACAGGGACTTCGTTGTCCCGCACAGAGATAGGGACTTCGTTGTCCCGCAGAGAACGTTCGACGTCTCAAGTCAGAAACAGGGACTTCGTTGTCCCGCACAGAGGTAGGGACTTTGTTGTCCCGCAGAGAACGTACGACGCCTCAAGTCAGAAACAGGGACTTCGTTGACCCGCACAGAGATAGGGACTTCGTTGTCCCGCAGAGAGCGTACGACGCCTCAAGGCAGGAACAGGGACTTCGTGGTCACGCACAGAGATAGGGACTTCGTTGTCCCGCAAAGAGCGTACGACGCCTCAGGTCAGGAACAGGGGCTTCGTTGTCCCGCACAGAGATAGGGACTTCGTTGTCCCGCAGAGAGCGTACGACGCCTATCCGAGATCGCCGGGCATTGATGTCCGAGTTTACAAGGTGCGACCCAAGTCAGCAGCAGGGACTTCGTTGTCCCGCAGAGAGCGTACAACGCCTATCAGAGACCGCCGGGCATTGTTGTCCGAGATGAACAAGGTGGGTCCCAAGTCAGAGGCAGGGACTTCGTTGTCCCGCAGAGAGCGTACGTTGCCTATCAGAGATCGCCGGACACTGATATCAGAGTGTAACAAGGCGAAACCCAAGTCCGAAGCAGGGACTTCGTGGTCCCACAGAGAGCGTACCACGCCTATCAGATCGCCGGGCAGTGACACCTGGCAGGGACAAGCTGGGACCCAAGTCAGAGCAGTGGCTTTGTTTCCCCACAGAGAGCGTACCACGCCTATCAGATACCGGGCAGAGACGCCTGACAGCCACAAGGTCGGACCCAGGGCACAAGCAGTGGCCTTGCTGTCCCACAGAGAGCGTGCGACGCCTATCGGAGATCGTGGCCACGGAAGCAGTGGCTTGGTTGCCACTTCCCTCATACGAAAGTAATAAGTCGTGGCTGATTCTCTGTTTGTCTATTGACAAGGGGTATTTACCTAAATATTACTAAATTGCGTTGCTACCTTAGTGGCTTGGTTGCCCAGACCTGTTTACCATACACATTCGGCGTATTGTAGTACACTATTTTGCTTGGGGTACACATACATGTGCACGTTAGACACAAATACACACCTTGGAGAAACTGACAACTCACTGGCTTGTGAATAATACACATGTGAGTCCAAAGTACACTGTTAGTCAGTTGAAAGTACACTGACTGCACCCAGGGGGTAACCAGGTCGGCAAGTTGTCACTCAGAGAGCGGTCGGCGTCTTTCAGAGCTCGCCTGTCAGAGACGCCCAAGAGTAACGAAGGGGACCCCAATCAGAAGCAGTGCCTTGCTGTCCCACAGAGAGAGTATGTCGTCTGTCAGAGATCGCCGGACAGAGACGCCCAAGTGTTTTAAGGTGGGACCCAAGGTGGTCCCGGACCTGTAAAGCACAAAATACCTTGTTCTGGGCTCTGGGCAGCAGGAGAGGTAGCTGACAACCTCTACTTGCATGGCTAAACCAATGATTCTTCCACCGGCCCGGGACCCGGCCTCAAGAGTGACCCGCTCCACTGTCCTTCCGCAGGCCAGAGTGGACAAACAGCAGGTGGACAGAGCATCAAGGTGGGGCCCATGTCAACGACAGTGACCTAGGCGCCCCGGCCCAGTAAGCTTGTAGTCACTGACTGCGGAGGGCTGGCGTCGGCTACCGTACCTACGATGCTTCCAGTCCCGGGCCAGACGACAAGTCATAAACGGACATGCAGAAGCGACTGCTCGGCTTCTCAGGCGCTGGACAGTGTCTAGTGTCTGTGAGGGCATGTGGGCGCAGTAGCAAACACGTATGAGTATGTACGTTTATCGTGGTGCGCGACACAGGGGTTAAAAGGTTGCTTTCCCAGCGGCTCAGCGGTTCGCCAGGCCGCTGGGGCGCGACACCTCTTATCCTTCCAAGGTTAGGTTCCTGGAACCTCTAATCCGATTTCTTTACTTTGGGCAATAGAGATGAGAAAACAGAGGGGTATTCTGTCTCCCATATTTTAATCTAATTCAATAACTTGATTATCCCTTAAGGGCTATTACAATCGAAGTGTGCTCATGCATTAAGCATTGATTAATTTAATTTTTCTTATTATTAGGTTGGGCGCCCTCGCCCGGGCTGCTCACCAGTTTTTTATGGCTTGTGGCGACCGCAAGGGCTACAGGACCACTGCACTTCGCACTGCAGGATCCCGGCTCGGTGATGTTGGGCCACGCCTCGCGCCGACCATGCAGACGAGAGCCGCTCTAGATGCAGTGCAGAAGAGACGACCTCACGATGGGATCCGGGTTCTGGCGTTCGCTCATGATCTTCAGTTCCCCTTCGGAAGCAGGGACTCGCCTCACAGAAGCCAGGGGTACGGGAGGAACAGGAGACGCCGTCCCAGTTCCATGGCTCGCTACGCAAGGGAAAGACGGGCTCTCCGAGTTTTCGCCACCGTTCGGGGGAGCGGCCCCCTGAGACTACGTTGTTCCTTCCAAGTGCGGGGTCCGCCTTCGTTGGATCGCCGCCGGCCGGAGTTCCCCGGACTTCGGAGGGGTTGGACATCCCTTCGCCTGCGGGCGGAACATACGGTTCCCGCTGGACGCCAGAGGACGTCATTCGCCGTGGCTGGACGAGGTTAGCTTCTCTACGTCGCTACGCTCGCAGTTCCGAGAGGTCTTGCGTTCGCCGTCTACTGCGAAGATTTACAGGAGAGTCTACTCGGGCCGGGGACTACGCAGGTCCCCTCATCGCGTCCAAGCATTCAAGTCCCTGCCCCTTCTGGTCGGCTTCTGTCTCCGCTTCAGGGCGCCGGGGGAGGCGCTGGTGGCTTCAGCTGGATCCTACTTCTTCCGCTGCCAACGGTTGCTGCGTCCGTCCTGGTCGATTACGCGCGGCTGAGTGGAGAGTCGGCCACGCAGGGCACCGCGCAGTGGAGAACTTCTTGGCCCCCTGGGCAGACCGACAAGGAGGCTTTCAAGGCCTGTCACTCAGCTGATTCACGCTGCGGGCGCCGCCGGATGTAGCAGCCTTCTTAAAACTCTGTGGACCGTCAGACAGGATTGGCAGGGACCACTCTTCCGCGGAGGCGCGGTTCGTCCGATGCACCGGATTGGGCGACTTACATCCGAGAGACGGAGGCGGCGACGGGACGCCAACGGCACACTCCTGTGAACGTCAGGGACAGCATACTCCAGGCGCGCGAGGGATAGAGGTCAGCGCGGGTGGAGGACTGGTCCGACAGACTTCACTGCGGACGCCGTCTTCATCGGGGGTATGCACACAGTTCAGATTAGCTCCGCCTGAGATGACTGGCGGCTAGTCGCTTCATTTCCCCGACGGGGGCTACTCTTCGCTTGGGCCTGGCCGTAGTCAGCGGTGACCAGGCACGCTTGTCGCCTCCTTAGACGACAGCTTCGGGACCTAGCGGAAGCGTTCGCTTCCCTGGGTGGCGGCGACTTGGAGTTCCGGCAGGCTGCAGCGCCGGACCGGAGCGGATGGACTTACCCTCGGTAGCGCCTTCAGGAAGTTACCCATTCGGCACTGTGGATCCTGCGGCCGGGGGCGCAAGTACAGGGAGTTAGACGGGACAACTTGGCAGGAATTAGTTCCTGAGAGGTCGTTGCGCTCGGGCCTGTGGCAGTAGGGTCGACGCAGCTCTTACACTAGACGGTAGATTGGAGCACGATCTTCGTCCTTCGACTCGGTGCAAGTGCCTCGTCATCTCGGCAGATACCAGACAAAGACCTGAGAGCAGCGGTGCGTCTCCAGGACCTGGGACAACTCGTGTTTCGAAGTCGTAACCAGTTGGCAAGCCGGGCGGTAGGCTGGGATCATGCCCACTTCGCCGTCGACTAGAGGGCCGACGCTACGGGACAGGTACTACGTGTTTTCTTCGCCGGGATTCCGTCGAGGATGGAGTGCGTGGTCGCCCTGTTCGAGTGGGACTCCCAGTAGACGGGAGCAGGGCAGTGTAGGAGGGACTCTCAGTCCCTTCTTCAGCTCTCTTAGGACGGATGACTTACTAGGGGATCACCGTTCAACCTGACACCTCCTCTGCTTGGAGAAGGAGGGCGTAATTGGGAGAGGCTAGTGCGCTAGTGCGCTGGAGGCCTGCCGCGCGGGGAGGCGTCGCTGTGGCCAGATCTTCCAGCTCCACTGCTCGCCATCGAGAATGAATGCCGAATTATACGCTTGGTTGTCCGCCATTCCTTGTGTTGCAGGTTGGTGGATGTAGGTGCGCACCCGGAGATTGGGCAGCAAGCCCTCTTCCACAGAGGCTTCCTACGGCGGCCATGGGTGCTACCGAGACAACCCGCAGACCCTCAACCAGTCGAGTTGCGAGGGTAGATGACGAGCGCTGTGTGACGGGAATGACAACCTTCTTCCTTCCGAACTGGACGAAGCCCCAGCTGGCAGGGTGCTTCCTCGGGGTTTTTCATCTCCTAAGGACGGCCCCCTTTCACCGTTCAGGACTATCTCACCATGATCGCCGACTCCTACAGGCGATTCGCTCATCAGACCCGGGTAGCTGCAAAACCTCACTTTCAGAGGCTCCCTTCGCTTGGAATGCCCCGCTGTGCTGCGCAGGGACCAAGTTCTACCTTGGGGGCTTACGGGATCTCAACCTCGTCTGTTGGAACCCGGCACATGACGCGCCTGACGGATGTTTCAAGGAGGAGAGCTTCAGGGCAGTCCTTGACTCAACCTCCAGGCTCAGTACTATGCACGCTGTCCACACACCCGGGTGGCTGGCAGTGCCAGTCGACCGGTTCATGCTACAGCTACCTGACACATCTGCCTGGACGAGACGCGGCCTACATGACGGCGACAGTTGTTTCGCCCGGCGCGTGTTGGGTGCCACCCGGGAGAACAGACTTCAAAACCCGGTGACAGCCTTACCTCTTCCAGGGTCAGTATCCGTACGCGCTGTCGTCACACACACACACAGATGGCTGGCTGTTACGGACGGAAGGCGACGTGCAACTACTACGGTACCAGCCTTCAGGGTCAAGTCGTGGTCGCCTTGGCTGCCCTACAGTCTATGTCTGTCTGCCCGTACGAGTGTCAGATTCCACTCAGTAGCCCAGACAATAGGAACCGGTGAGAGTCTTCCGTGTGTACCTGCGCCGGACCAAGCTGGCGCAGGGGGACACACACACCTGTTTTCTCCCTCTGTCCACCTGACCTACATTCCAACACGGTCACAGTGGCAACAGAGGACACATCACGCACCCCACGTGCTGTTCACGATATTGAAAATGACTTAACACAGTGGAATGCTGTTCAGGGAGCGTGTGCTACAGGTGTGTCAAACGTCAAAAACCTCGACAGGACTGTGGACTATTTTGGTTTTTCCACTTCAGCATCTCAACAAGATGATGTGTTTGACATCGAAAAAGAAGGAGAAGCAGCTGGTTACGACGTACACGCTACTAAACTGTATGTGGCGGGAATCACAGGGCGGCTAACACAAAAACTGCTACGAAAACCAACCAGAAACACAAAGTTCAAGAATATTGTGTTTGACAGTGGGCCCTCACAAGCTCAGCAGTTACTGCTGGGAGAGAGTGATGATATTATCATTGTGTATGACTGTCAGCAGCAGATCGTGGTGAACTGGTTCATCAAGCACGCAACAACAACAGAGACAGAACGTTACTATAGGGACAGGTTACGTCAAGGTGGCTCTGTGGACAGACAGACACACCGTGATGACTTCGACATCATGGAGACAGACCTACATCTCCTGGCGACTTTGGTGCGACATCTCCTTGGATAACACTGCACAGTGCCGCTGCGTGACTGTCGGACTACACGTTGAAGCCCGTACACCAGTGACTATTAAATTGACTGAATCAGTCATGATATAATGAACTGTCGTGAATGACGTCGGTTTCCGCGTCGGTTCATTCGATCGTTTTGTTTTGTATTTTTTATCTCTGAACGAAATATTATACCCCCCCCCCCCTTTTGTGTATGGGCAAAATGCCTAACGCAATAAAGACATCTGAAATCTGAAATCCCTCTGTCCACAGGTAGACGTGGTATCTCAGCCCAGACCTGCTCCTCCTGGTTCCGGGGAGTTATCCGCCCGGCCTTCCAGGACGTTGACCTGTTGATGCCACATGTTGCACATCGCGGCGCACGAGGTCAGAGCCATGGCCGCAAGTTCCGCTGCGACAGCACCGGTGCAGTCAAAGTCTTGTGGCGGCTATGAGATGGCGAGCGGAGTCCACTTTCGCCCGCTGCTACCTGAGGGACCTCCTCTCCCAGCGACAGATCCTCTCGCTGGTGGGAAACACCGCAGCAGCGCAACACTCCCTCCCGGCGCCCTAGGCGCCGCAGGTATCTTAGCTAAAATTATCGGGAGTGTGCTGCAGGAGGGCGAGTTTGTGGGCAATGTGGTTGGCAGTAGGGGCGCTATAGCGGCACCCACCTCCTCTTTGTGATTCTTCCTAAGTGTAATACCATCGGTAATGTGTTTTGAGAAAACAAATGAATTTTTCAATTAAAATGCATTTTTTTGAAAAATACTTACCGATGGTATTACTCGAAGGTCCCTCCCTCCGGCCCCGCTTGCCGCAGTTCGCTAAGAACTAAACTGGGGTATGCTGGGTAATCTTGTACCGGATGTGAGTAAGGGGAGGCTATTCGGGTTTGGCATGGTCTATGGCGCCCCACTCCTGCCAACACTCCCTTATACGGACACAACCAAAATTTGGCTAAAATTAGGCCAGCTAAGAGCCATTTCCTAAGTGTAATACCATCGGTAAGTATTTTTCAAAAAAATGCATTTTAATTGAAAAATTCATATTTGAAAAGAACTCTACGTGCGTGTGTCTGGTGTGTTTACATATTACGACTACAAATCCACCACGTAACACTTTACTGACAGCATTACTACTAGGAATGGTTCGCTTAGCATACCAATTTTAGCCCAAAAACTTGTTGTGTACATCACAACCATTGAGGCGACTCTAAGGGGTCCTTACCAAGATACTCTGAGTAGCCTCCCCTGTCTCCCTATCTGGTGGCGCGCTCACCGTTTTCCGCCAGTATCTTCGCTTAGCTTCACCAGACTGGTCGTGTGCATCTCGCGTGCTCCGGCTGTGTATGGTGGGATTACCTTGGTGAACTGGACTTATGTTGGATATTTCGTGGACGTGTGGTGCTTTGTGTAGTGTTGGGGCCTTGGATTACCTATGGTTTCTGTGGATTTACTTGGTGGTTGGGTCTCTGTGGGTTTTCCGGTCTTGAGCCAGGACCAGGTAAAGCTTAGAATACTGCCTCAGCTGGCGTTGACCGGGCGGTGGCATTGGCTGGGCATTATTTACGCAGCCGATCGGGAGCGCAGACCCTCTCAGGAGGCTCCGCGCCCTCACACGGGCCTTTGTTTGTCTTATGTTACAGTACTCAGGTGTGGACCTGCACCAAGTGCGGCGACTTCCAGTGGCCTAGTGACGCCCACAAGGTGTGCCTATCCTGCTCGGGCTGCTCCTCTGGTCGGACATGCAACACTTGCGCGACATGAGAGGAAGAGCGATGGTCGCAGCTATGGGCAAGAGACAGGTACCGCTCAGACAGCCGACCTCCATTGCAGCTACGGCAGCCATTACGGGATCGCAGGGGAAGGCCGTCTCGGACATTGTGGGCTTGTCAGCGCGAAAAAGGGACCTGCTGCCTCCGCTGGTGCCTCGGAAAGTGCTGCTCCGCCACGAGCGAATGAAAGAGCCTAATAGCAGCCGACGGGACTTGCCCCCCAGCCAAGCCTTGGCACAAGGAGCTCCACCCCGCCTTTCTAAGGCCTGGGATATGCCGGACCGTCCACGACGGGACTCGTCTCCTAGGCATGTGTCAGCATCAGGAGCTCGGTCCAACCACAGGAAGGACGTTGGGCGAAGTAAACACCCTCCAGGTGAGAGAGAGAGCCCAGGCAGCAGTAGCGGGGGACCCCCCCTCTGAGAGGTTAGTGCCCGCCAGCCTTAGGCTGGACCAGCACTGTCACCGGGCTGCATCCAGGACGCGCCTCTCAGAGAGGGATAGGAAAGTTAGCCGCCGACCGGGCAGGCCATATACCCATGTATCAGGGGCATGGGGCAGAGAACAGACACACAGGCGAGATAAGGTTCTCCGTCAGAGCAAAGATACTGAGACCGAAGCCCTCCCCAGCGAGGACGGAAATTCGGTCAGCCATTACAGCCAACGGGACGTGCTTCCCTGTCATGATCGGACCCCCAGAGCGCCACCCCCACGCCTCGGTCCCCTCGACGCTCGGGGAGGGAAGCGCCACGTCTGAAAGGGTTTTCCCTACAGGATGGACGCAAAGGAGTCGTATGCGGACGGGACGAACGTCTACCACTGACAGAGATGGCGCGCCGCAGACACCACTCGCAACTGGAGGACTCTTCTTTCCACTCCTCCTCCACGGGCAGGGATGAGAATCTTCCGCCTTTTAGCGGAAATCCGCTCTTTCGGAAGGTCCCAGGGTCACAAAAACAACTGATCTGACCCCATAAAATAAGGCTCAGAATGCACCAGAATGCATAGATTTTAACCATCTTTTCAAAAATTGTCCCCCCTAGCATCGCGTACCTGCTTTGCAGGTACGCGCACTCGTGGTTTCGCCACTCGACAGACATTGGAATTTTTCCGCCTTTTTGTCATTTTAGGATTCTCATCTCTGCACGGGCCAGCGGACAGGCTCAAGTACGCAGCAGGGGCTACGGCACCCTCTAGGACCAGCCGATCGTCCAACCGGACCTCCAGGGAGGGGTCTACATCGTGGACTCGACAGCCTCAAAGTCGACACAGGATCCACTCGGGTAGCAGCTGCAGTACGCACGCAGCTTCCCCTGGATCGGATACTCTTCAGTCTCCACGCCGCGGTCGACTCATAGGCCTCCGGTTTCTCCCCCAGCGCCGGCCCCGATGGACGACTAGGAGGCGCTCAGTCTTCACCCAGAGGATTCGGCGTCAGCATGGGGGGTAGGCGACGCTCCCCCAGCTTCGCCCAGCGACCTTCCATCATCCCCCACCTCCTCGGTCAGCGCAGCTCCAGCAGGGCATGTTCGCCGCTCCTTGGACGAGGCGTCCTGGCTCATCGCGTCCTTCCTTCCCCCGGAGTGCTGCCCTCCATCACCACCTCTGAAGAGGAAGGCTTCAGTGAGGGTCAACGCCCCACGGCGGCCCAAGTGTTTCAAGTCTCTTCCTCAACCTCCAGGCTTTAGAGACCTAGCGGGAGCTTTCTCGGCGCGCCTGCGACAGGACGGCTTCGGGGATCAGGGCTTCTTCTCGGACTCCCAATGGCCGGCGGGGATGGATATCAGCTTCCACCAGGACTGGTATGCAGGTCACTCCCAGGCGTTCTCCTGTCCCCTTCCGGTTGTAGACAAGGAGGCGTTGTTACAGACAAGGACACTCCGTGGCCATCGGACGCAGGTATCACGGGGATTAGACAGGACGGCGTCCTTCGCCCGCAACTCGCTGGCATGCGTGGGTTTCCTCGAGATGGCGACGCAGTCCTTAGTCAAGTTCTTGGCGAACACCTGGGACCTCTCCGCCTTGGCACCTCTGTGTGGTGTGCACGCGGTACTAGTGGCGGCGCATAGGGCGGCGTACTGATCTTCGGCTAACTCCATGGCGGCGGCCGTCGGCTGTGACCTCCTGCGTCAGGACGAGCTGCTCGGACGTTGCCCCGCACTCCCAGCGTCATTGCAGATGCAGCTGCACCAGGCACCTGTCGGCAGAGAGCTGCTGTTCTGACCGACGTGGCAGACGGTGAAGGAATCAGCAAAGGAGCTCTGGCTAGCCACAGCAGGATCCGGCAGCGCATGGCGCCAGCTGTTCCAGGACGACCCTTGGATTCTATCGACCGTCACGGAGGATTGCCTTCCAGTCTCCCCCTTCATTGCGACGCTCCCCCCTGTGGACTCGGGTACCGGGGGATCGGGACAATGTGGCGGCACTTCACGGCAAAGTGATGTCCCTTCTCCAGAAGGAGGCCACGGAGGTGGTCGGCCGGCGCAACTCCCCAGCCTTCTACAGTCAGCTCTTCCTCGTTCCCAGGCCCGAAGGCAAGTGGCAGCCTATAATAGACCTTTCAGCACTAAACAAGTACTTGTTTTCTCAAAATACATTACCGATGGCATTACTATATGGAAGATACCCTTCAGCCTACTGATTTCAGCCTAAGCATAAGTTGTGTCCCCTGCACAACTGGGGAGGAAACACCGGGGATCCATGCCTAGGAGCCCCGGGTGGTCTCCCCTTCCCTCCCTATCCGGTCATGTGTTGGGCGGAAACCCGCCAGTTTTTACCCTTAGCTCGACCGTGTGCAGTTGTGTTTCGGCCTAGCTCCTTTTGCGACTGTGTATGGTCCTGCTGCGTTCTCGGACTTTGTGGTTCTAAGAGACATAGACTGCCTTGGACTCTTGTTAGACCCGCTAGTGTGCTTCATGGGAGATTTTGTGCCTTTCGGCAGGTGTTGTGACTTTGGTGTTATGGCGAGTACGCAATTTAAGACCTGCCTTCGCTGCGGGGGACTTTCAGTGGCCTGCGGACTCCCACGAGGTCTGCCTCCCGTGTTTGGGCTGCGCTTCTGGTCGGACCTGTGACGTGTGTTGTGCCTTGAATGATGAACTTTGGTCTCAGTTCTGGGACTTCTACCGGCGGAAGCATCCCTCCCGGCCCCAGCGTCTCCCCCGAGCAACCCCGCCCTCTACGGAACCTTCGCGGCGCTCTAGCTCGGATGTCGTCGGTGCTTCGGCGCGTCGGGCTCCCCTGCGTTCCGTTGTTCGGCTCTTGCGGTAAGTGCGTTCCTGCTACGCAGACTCTAGAGATGCTCCTCCCCTCCCCCTCTCCCCCCCCCCCCCCCCCCCCCCCCCGCCGGTGAGACTCGGTCACACTCTGATCCGTTCACACTCCGATCTGTCCGAGCGTGGCCGGCGAGCCCTAGAATTGCTCCCCTCTCACTCCAATTCGTCCGATCAGGGCCGGCGAGCCTCAGTTATGTTCCTCCCCCCCCCCCCCCCCCCCCCCCCCGCCCCGCTCCGATTTGTCCGGGCAGGGCTGGCAAGACTCGGTCACGCTCCGATCCGTCCGAGCGTGCCCTACATATGCGCCCCACCCCCCTGCTCTGATTCTTCCAAGCGGGGCCGGCGATGCTCCGTCATGCTTCCCCCACGCTCCGATCCATCCAAGCGTGGCTGGCGAGCCCCAGTTCTGTTTCCCCCCCCCCACCCCACCCCTCCCCTCCCACCCACCCACCCACCCCCCCCCCCCCCCCCCCTCGCTCCAATTTGTTCGAGCAGGGCCAGTGAGCCTTACACATGTCTCCCCCCCCCCCCCCCCCCCCCCCATTCTGATTTGCCCGTGCGGGGCCGGCGAGACTCCGTCGCGTCCCACCTTATCTCCTCCTTCCTCCCGCCGGACTTCTGCCCTCCGCGCCCCCCCCACCCCCAAGAGGCAGGCTTCCGACATGGTGGACGCTCAGAGGCCGGCCAAGCGTCGCAAGTCGCTCCCGCAGCCTGCCGGCTACCGGGACCTCGCGGAAGCGTTTGTTTCCTCAAAAACATTACCGATGCCATTACTTTATGGAACAACCTATAGCTTACCTAATTTTAGCCAAAAACACGATGTGTACCTATAGGGCCAGGGAGGCAACCTAGGGGTGCCATGACCCAGTACCCCGGGTAGCCTCCCTTCCCACCCATACGGGTAACTGCCTTGTGCAGACACGCCAGTTTATTCCTTCCTGGCCAATACGCAGTCCCATTGTCCACCCCACCCAGGTGATCACTGTCCGGCCCCTGAAGACGATAAGCCTGAACAGGAAAGCCAGACCACAGGACCCGGTGAGAGCCTTACGTGTGTACCTACGCCGAACCAAGCCACTCTGCCGGGGACGCTCCCGCCTCTTTCGCTCTCTGTCCCCAGGTAGATCAGACATCTCGGCCCAGACGATTTCGACCTGGCTCCGATGGGTGATACGCTTCGCCTACCAGGACCTCTGCCCTGACGCTGCCAAGCGCTTACACTTCAGGGCGCACAAGGTCAGAGCCACGGCTCCATGCGTCGCATTCGACCGCAACTGTGCTGTCCGAGACATTGTGGTGGCCGTGGGCTGGCGGACTGGGTCGACCTTCACCCAATTCTACCTCCGAAACCTGGCAGGCCAGCGAGACAACCTGGCCCCGGTGGGGGACATCGTGGTGGCGCAACACTCCCTCCCGGCACCTCTGGTGCCGTCGGTAAACCTTTAGCTAAAATTATCGGGAGTTTGCTCCGGGGAGGGCGGGTCTTGCTAGCTTGGTCGGGTTCCTGGGTTACGCGGCACCCGCCTCCTTTTCTCTATTCTTCCATAAAGTAATGGCATCGGTAATGTTTTTAAGGAAACAAATGAATTTTTCTCTAAAATGTATTTTTTTCGAAAAATACTTACCGATGCCATTACTCGGAAGGCCCTCCCACCTACCCCGCTTGCCGCTTGTCAGCTAAGCGAATAATCTGGCGTGTCTGCATAAGGCAGTTACTCGTATAGGTGGGAAGGGAGGCTACCCGGGGTACTAGGTCACGGCACCCCTAGGTTGCCCCCCCCTGGCGCTATAGGTACACATCGTAAGTTTTTGGCTAAAATTAGGTAAGCTATAGGTTGTTCCATGAAGTTATGGCATCGATAAGTATTTTTCGAAAAAATACATTTTAGAGAAAAATTCAGTTTCCGCTCAGCTTCACCAGGACACGAATTGGTAAAGCCAGAGCAGCCTTTCTCCAGTTGAAAAAAGTGTGGAGTTCCAGAGAGCTGTCACAACACACCAAAGTCTGGATTTTCAACTCCAACGTAAAAGCAGTTCTCCTATATGGAGCAGAGACTTGGAGATTGACAAAAACCACAGTCAACAGAGTACAGATCTTCATAAACAATTGCCTTAGAAGAATTTTGAAAATCCACTGGACAGAGAAGATCAGCAACGTCAGACTCTGGGAGAGAACAGGGCAGATAACAGCAGAGAATGAAATTGGGCGAAGAAGATGGGGATGGATTGGTCACAGTCTGAGAAAGCCAGCTTCCAGTATCACTAGGCAGGCATTGTCATGGAACCCCCAGAGAAAGAGGAAAAGAGGCAGGCTGAGAAACACCTGGCGTCGAGACCTCCAAGCAGACATCAAGAGACTGGGAACCCACTGGAGTAAAATGGAAGGAGAAGCACAGGACAAGAGTCGCTGGAGGTCTCTCGTCGACAGCCTATACCCGGGGAGGGGTGACAGGCCTAAGTAAGTAAGTTCACCAGGACAGCTTCGGCAACAACAGATTCTTCGCGGACCCCCGGTAGCCCGCTGGTATCAATATGAGCTTTCTCCAGGAGTGGTATGCCGGACATTCCCAAGCCTTCTCCATGCCTCTCCCCACCCTAGATGCTTCAGCGCTGACTCAGGCATGGAGGAGCGCAGGTTGCTCCAGCACGGTTGGCCTCGCGCACTCGACAAGATCGCGACCCTCGTTCGCAACTCCCTGGCCTGCTCCGAGTTTTTGAACTGGCGACGCAGGCAGTGCTGCACTGTTTGGAGGACACCTGGGACCTGGCGGCCTCGTCCCACCTCCGTGGCATCCATTCCATCTTGGTGGCAGCTAACCGGGCCGCTTATCACTCGTCAACTAACACCATGGCAGCGGCAGCCAACTGTGACCTCTGGCGCCAGGACACCCTCCTTCGCTACTGTGCGGATCTTCCCAAGTCAGTGAAGTCTCAGCTCCACCAGGCCCCGCTTGGGGACCCGCAGCTCTTTGGCGACACGTGGCAGACTGTCAAGGAGGCGTCCAAGGACCTTTGGCACCGGCCCGCCGCCGACCCCCGCCTCCTGCTTTCTCGCCTCCCGCAAGGCTTTGGGTCACGCCCTGTGGTCCGCCAGACACTCCTCTCGGCCCTCCGCTGGCTCCCGCGGTAGGGCTCGCCCCTTCCCCCAAGGGCCCCAGTGGTCCTTCCCTGCCGCTAACCCCTCCTGGTCCCTTGGCACCCGCAGGTCGGGGCGCCGCTGACTTCCCCCCCCCCAGGCCCCACCGACAGTTCTAGGGTCGCCAGTTGGCGGGCGGCTGGCTGTCCACAGCGAAGCTTGGTGCTCGCTATTCCCAGACGACCCCTGGATTCTCTTGACCGTGTCCGAAGGCCTTCAGATCTCCTTTCAGTCCCCGTGGCCTCTGTGATGGTCCCCCCTCTGGACCCAGTTACCGGGCGACTCGCGCAAGGCATACGCCCTTCTCGGAGAGGTGGCGGCCTTGCTCCTCAAGGCGGCCACAAAGGTAGTCTCCCGTCACGACTCCCCGGCCTTCTACAGCCGTCTGTTCATCATCCCCAAGCCTGGTGGCAAGTGGCGCCCAGTCATCGACCTGTCGGCGCTAAACAAGTACGTTTCCGCGCCGCACTTTAGGATGGATACAGCCAGGATCCTTCACTCGGCGGTCCAGCCGATGGACTTCACGATCAGCCTCGATTTGGCGAACGCGTATCTACATGTCCCCATTCACCCGTCCCGCTGATATCTGCGCTTCGCCTTTCGTGGGGTCATGTACCAGTTCCGAGCCCTCCCCTTCGGACTCAACATCAGCCCCTGGGTCTTCACAAGGCTCCTCAACACGGTGGTGGCCAATTTCCGGCGGCGTTCCTTGAGTCTGGCCTCCAGTTACCTGCACAATCTACTCCTTCGCAACCAGATCGCCGCAGCCCTGGAATACGACAGGGACTCTCTCCTCGGCCTCCTCCACCGGCTCAGTTTTTTGGTCAACCGGGGCAAGTCGGACCTCACGCCTTCGCGCAGGTTCGTCCACTTGGGGATGGAATTCCTGACCGACCTCAACCTGGTGAGGCTCCCAGTGGTGCGGCAACCGAAGATCGCCGAGCTCACTCGTCAGGTGGAACTAGGGAACTCCTTCCCGGCCAGGGTCTGGCTGCAGCTCCTGGGACTTCTCATTGCGGCAGTGGATCTGTTACACCTCAGCAGGCTTTACGCCCACCCGCTGCAGCTTCACCTTCTTCTGCACTGGCGCCTGTCCTCTGGCAGGCTGACGGACCCAGTCCCGTTCTTCCTCTGGTCCGCCCCCACCTCCAGCGGTGGACAGACCTGTCATGGTTGGCGTCAGGCATGCCCCTGCATTCACTCTCCCCCCGTTGTCCATCTGCACTGACTCGAGCCTGCTTCTGGATTTTGTCTCTGCCTCAGGCCTCTGGCCCCGGAAACTCGCCAGCAAACACATCAACTGGCTGGAATTGAAGGCGGTGTGGTTAGCCCTCAGCGCCTGGCAGGAGACGCTCGGACACCAGAAAGTCCTAGTACTCTCGGACGACTGGTGGCCTACATACAGAACCAGGGAGGCACTCGCTCGCCCTCGCTGTGCATCCTCCTTTACCACCTCTTGCTCTGGTGCAGGGACCGTAGCATCGCTCTCCAGGCCCGCCACATCCCGGGCCGCCTAAATGTCCTTGTGGACTCCCTATCCCGGTGCGGCCAGCTCCTCCACACGGAGTGGTCCCTGCGCTCGGACATCTTTAGCCTGATCTGCGCGCAGTGAGAGACGCCGCTAATCGACCTCTTCACCACCAGGTGGAACAAGCAGCTCCCGCTCTTTGTCTCACCCGTACCAGACCCCCTCGCCTGGGCGGTGGACGCGCTCTCCATTCCTGGGACGGGTTGGTCGCTTACGCTTACCCCCCGTCCGTCCTGGTGCCCAAGATCCTGCGGAAACTTCAGAGATGCTTCGCTTTTCTCCTTCTGGTGGCCCCCTTCAGTTGGCCCAAGAGCTGGACCACAGACCTCCTTGCTCTAGCGATGGACCTGCCCCTAGAGCTTCCCACCCCACCCTCGATACTCAAGCAACCCCGACAGGCTCTCTTCCACCCGTGCCCGGAGCGGCTCCTCCTACACGCTTGGAGGTTGTCCGGCAAGCCCTTGCCGGTAGAGGTTTCTCAGGGGCAGCAGTGGAGGCTATCGCAGCAGCCCGCAGACTGTCTACCAGAAATGTCTACGAAGGCAAATGGCGGGTCTTCCGGTCCTGGTGCGCCGCCCAGCGGCTTCTCCCCACGGATCTGACTACCCCCCCAACTGCCGGATTTCTTCGCCGATCAAGGCTTAGCACCGATTACCATCAAGGGCTACCGGGCCATGATTGTGGACACTTACCGCCACCTGGGCCTCCCAGATCCGGGCGCTTGCAAAGACCTCTCGGACCTTATGGCCCACTTTGAGCTCCGACGGCCAGTTTCCCGTACGCTCATCCCTCGGTGGGACCTCGCCTGGGTCCTGACGTGGTTCAACTCGAACCGCTTCGAACCCCTGCCCTTGGCGCGGTTCTCTGACCTGACCCGGAAAACATGTTTCCTCCTGGCCCTCGCCACTGCGTCCCGCGTGAGCCAGTTACATGGTTCGGCTCAGCTCCTCACCGACCTGTCCTTTCTGGCCAAGACCCGGCCTTCTTCAGCCGTGCCCCAGGTGCTGACTATCCGTCCGCTCAGAGGTACGGATCAATCCCGCAGCTCGCGCCAGCAGGACCCGGTCCGGGCTCTGAGGATTTACCTGCGTCGTACAAAGCCGCGCCGCCAAGGGTGCTCCCACCTCTTCCTGCCCCTCTCTCCGGGCAGGCCTGATATCTCGGTGCAGACGATTTCGTCCTGGCTGCGGTGGGTCATTCGGTCGGCCTACAAAGACCTCTCCCCTGACGGGGATAAGAGGTTACACATCCGAGCGCACGAGGTGAGAGCAGTGGCCACCAGCGTGGCTTTTGACCGCAACTGCTCCATTAAAGACATTGTTGGGGCGGTAGGCTGGCGGGCCGACTCCACTTTCACCCGCTTCTACCTCCGCGACCTATCCGGCCAGCGTGACTCCCTGGCCCTGGTGGGGGACATCTCAGGGGCCCAGCACTCTCTCCTCGCGCCACAGGCGCCCTAGGTAACTCTTAGCTGAAATCGTCGAGAGTGCTCAGTTGGGGGCCTTCAGGGCATATAATTCGCAGGGTGGTAGGGGTGGCACCCTCCTTCTCTTCACTATTCTTCCATAGTAATGCCATCGGTAATGTATTTTGAGAAAACAAATGAAATTTTCTCTAAAAGGTATTTTTTTGAAAAATACTTACCGATGGCATTACTCGGAGGACCCTCCCTCCTGCCCCGCTTGCTGCCTTTCGGCTAAGTGTAAAACTGGCGGGCTTCCGCCCAACATGTGACCGGATAGGGAGGGAAAGGGAGGCCACCCGGGGCTCCTAGGCATGGATCCCCAGTGTCTCGTCCCCAGTTGTGCAGGGGACACAACTTATGCATATGCTGAAATCAGTAGGCTAAAGGGTATCTTCCATAATTATAGTAATGCCATCGGTAAGTATTTTTCGAAAAAAATACATTTTAGAGAAAAATTCATATTTTGGCCCCTCGCTTCAGGATGAAGACAGCCAGGGCGCTGCGGGCGGCAGTGCAGCCCCAGGATTTTGCCATGAGCCTCGACCTAGGGGACACGTATCTACACGTACCCATCCACCCGTCGTCGCGGCGGTATCTGCGCTTCGCCTTGCGCGGGGTGGTGTATCAGTTTCGGGCTCTGTCTTTCGGACTCAACCTCAGCCCGTGGGTTTTCACCAGGATCATAGACGGAGTCGTGTCCAGGTTCCGACAGATGGCCTCCAGCACAACCTCCAACTACCTGGACGATCTGCTCCTCCGGAACCAGACGTGCAAGCGTTGGAGGAGGACAGAGATGGCCTGCTGACTCTGCTCCGCCGACTCGGGTTCCTCGTCAATGGAGGCAAGTCCGATCTCACTCCGTCGCGCAGGTTTATCCACCTAGGCATGGAGTTCTTGACTGATATCAACCGAGTACGAATCCCTGAGAAGCGGATACAGATGATAGTGGAGGTAGCGCTGCAAATCTTTCGCGCACAGGTTCTCCCGGCCACGTTCTGGCTCCAACTGTTGGGCCTCCTAAGCGCAGCGGCGGATCTCTTACCCCTCGGCAGGCTCTGCACACAACCGACACGACTGCATCTGCTCCTGCACTGGCGCCCCTCCTCGGGCGATCTGGCTACCCTGGTTCCAGTGTCAGTGCTCGTCAAGTCCCATCTCCAGCGGTGGATGGACAGATCCTGGATAGCGTCGGGGGTACCCCTCGTCCCCCCCCCCCCCACCCCCCCCTTCCTCAGCTCTCCTTCTGCACGGACACGAGCCTCTCCGGTTGGGGGGTGAGCGCATCTGCTATCGGAGTTCATCACAACCTCGGGCGGTTGGACGCGGGAACATGCAGGCAGACTCATCAACTGGCTGGAGATGAAAGCCGTGTGGCTTGCGCTCGTCGAGTGGGAGGAACGCCTCGCTCTCCAAGAGATCCTCGTGCTCTCCGACAACTCGGCGGTGGTGGCCTACATACAGGACCAGGGTGGCACACGCGCGCCCTCCCTCAGCATCCTCGTGTGCCAGGTCCTCCGGTGGTGCAGAGATCGGGGCGTCACGCTACGGGCTCGGCACATCCCGGGCCATCTCATCGTCCTCGCGAGCTCTCTTTCCCACCGCGGCCAGAGTGGTCACTGTGCCCAGACATCTTCCAGCTGCTCTGTGCACGCTGGGAAACACCAATGATCGACCTCTTTGCCACGAGGTGGAACAAGAAGTGGCCACTCTTTGTCTCCCCCATCCCGGATCCGCAAAACTGGGCCGTAGGCGCGCTCTCCTGCCCGTGGGACGGACTTCTGGCGTACGCGTTCCCTCCAACAGTGCTGCTGCCGTATGTGATGCTCATGGCCCCTTTCAGCTGGGCCAAGAACTGGACCACAGACCTCTTGAGCCTCGCCACGGACATTCTGCTGAAGCTCCCCACTCCGCGGATGTTGCTCAAGCAGCCCTGGCAGCAGCTGTTTCACCTGTGCCCAGAACGACTGCTGCTACACGCCTGGAGATTGTCAGGCAAGCCCTCGCAGCTAGAGCAGTGGAAGCTATCGCAGCGGCTCGGAGGGCCCCTACCCGTAATGTCTACGAGGGGAAGTGCCGAGTACTCCAGGCCTGGGGCGCAGAGGGGCGACTCACCCCCACGGACCTGACTCACTGGCCGATTTCTTCCTGTGGTTATTCGCCAAGCAAAACCTGGCCCCCATTACCATCCGAGGATACCTGGCAATGGTGGCTGACACTTATCGACACCTGGGCCGACTGGACCCTGGTGCCTGCAAAGACCTCTCGGATCTTATGGCGCACTTCTATCTGCAGCGATGGGCGTCCCGCTCGCTGATTCCGCGCTGGGACCTGTCCTGGGTGCTCACCTGGCTCAGCTCGGACCGGTTCAAGCCACTGCCACTGGCGCGACTTGGAGACCTAACCAGGAAAACCTGCTTCGCCACAGTCTCTAGGGTCAGTGAGATACACGTCTTCTTGGTGCGACCCTCCTGTCTCCAACTCAGGGCTGACGGCTCAGTGCAGCTCCTCACCGACCCTGCGTTTGTGGCCAAGTATCGCCTCCCAGCGTCCGCGCCTCATGTTTTGACCATCCGTCTGCTCATGGCTACGGACGAGACCAGGGAGTCTCGTTTACAGGGCGCTTAAAGTGTAACTGCGCAGAACGAGGCCACTAAGACAAGGGCACTCACTCCTATTTCCACCCTTGGCTCTGGGCAGACGAGACATCTCGGCACAGACAATCTCTTCCTGGCTCCGCTGGGTGATCTGGGCGGCGTACAAAGAGCTCGCCCCCAAACAGGCCAGGACAATACGCATCCGGGCACACGAAGTCAGAGCAGTGGCTACGAGCGTCGCCTTTGACCGCAACTGCACAGTGCGGGACATTGTGGCGGCCGTGGGTTGGCGGGCCGAGTCTACCTTTGCTGCTTCTACCTGCGAGACCTATCTGGCCAGTGCAACAACCTGGCCCTACTGGAAGACATCTCGGCGGCGCAGCACTCCCTCCCGGCGCCATGGGTAACGCCTAGCTAAAATTGTGGGGGGGGGGGGGGGGGTCTCGATAGTTATCCGCGGAGGCGCTCGAGCGTGCGGCACCCTCCTCCTATTCGCCATTCTTCCTAGTAGTAATGCCATCGGTAAAGATTTTTAGAAAATAAATGGATTTTTCTCTAAAATGTGTTTTTTCGAAAAATACTTACCGACGGCATTACTCAGAGGTCCCTCCCACCTTCCCCGCTTGCCGCAGTGGAGCTACACGGCTGTTCAGTTCTTCTACAAACCGACACATTTAGTTAGGGAGTGCCGCGCTAGCATATCAAGTGGCGAGCTGACCTAGTTACACGCATTCCGATGGGCGTCTGGTACCGCCTGATAGTAGGCCTTCTTTACGCTTACTATTTTATGTGGGCAGAGTGCCAAATTTGTGCAGGCTTTAAACCTTGCCTGTGCTTTCAAAATACTTTTGTTTGGATTTTCAATGCGTGATATGTGTTAGTGTAACAGTGCTACAAGTAAGTGCTTTTCTTTTACTGGATAGATTTACCTGTGATTTTTTATAGAAAGTTTTATAGAACAGCATGTGAGTGTATTTCGCCGACATTTAGAATGGAGTCTGACACACAACATTCCTATTCAAACCACATGGCACGATTGAGTAGTTTGTGCAGGATTTGCCGTGCAGAGCGAGTAAAAGGCAAAGGAAAGACGGACTATAACACTTTAAACTGTGTGTTGATTATGTAGACGATCTTTCTGCTTTTCATGGTATTGACGTATGTACAGATGAAGAAGACAAACATCTGAAGGGAATGTGGAGAGCCGCCGGTAACAAGTACACGCAGGACTCAGTCTCTCTGTGAAATAAATTGTCTTGAGACTGATACATTTTAGCCTGCACCGGCTGTTCTGTGTTTATCTAATTTACGCCTATCAAAATAGCTATTTGACCACCATTAAGAGTGTTTATTATTTTCACTGTGGGCGTCCCATCCGATTTGTAAGATTTAGTAAAGTGGCCGGATTGCTCTTCCGATTTTATAAGATTTAGTGGAATGCTAATGAAGACAACATCACCTATACAAAGTGTGCAACTGACACTGCCGCTAACCCTGCATATGAACTGTGAATTATTTCGAACATTTTCACTGCCTCCGAAATCAACTACGTGTGGAGATTACGTTGACCCAAGAACTTTCCGTCTGTCTAACACTGGATTACCAATGACGTATCATCCCATTTCAGGACCCACTGAGATCGCAAGGTAAATCTATCTGACATTTTGAGTAGTGCATAGCGTAGTGGCTGTATACGATGATCGCTGGCCTGAACCATAATTTTCGCAAAAGTACTTTGCATGAGTTAGAACAGTTGAAAGACGTGTCATTTGCAACAGATTTGCGTTGTCTTCACGGTAAACTGCGCGCCGGTTGCCTGTCTTCTAGTCCGTTGCATGCATTGCTCATCTTCATTTTCCTAAGCATGTCTAGTGTCTACAGAAAGCTTATTTCCTTAGCTTTTAAGTGTATGTCTTAAATACAAGATAAGTTTAGTACAGCTTAAACAACACGCCGTAAATGACCGGTACCATTAAAATGTATCCCGCGTGGCACACGGTCAGCGCTGAGCGTGTACACAGAGAGCGTGCTCGCGTAAAACAGTGACAAGAATAGCGCGACTATAGTTGCACAGCCGTAACAGATTGCGCTCAGCTCTGTGCTGCCAGCCGGCGGTATTAACAGAGGCGACACGCTGCGCGGTTCCTTATATTACAGCGCCGGCACGCGCGCGCCTCGAAACTAAATGGGAGGCCTTGAACAGCCGTGGCTAAGGCTCAAATACTGGCGGGAAACGGTGAGCGCGCCACTGGATAGGGAGGCAGGGGAGGCTACTCAGGGTATCTTGGTAAGGACCCCCTAGAGTCGCCTCCCCGGTTGTGATGTACACGCGTTTTTGGGCTAAAGTTGGTATGCTAAGCGAACCATTCCTAGTAGTAATGCCATTCGTAAGTATTTTTCGAAAAAATACATTTTAGAGAAAAATCCATATTTTAAAATATTCATAAATTGTGTTGTAACTGTCTTTTCTAATCATGTTTCTTTCTCCTTTGGGTTCTTCTCTGGTAAGTGTGATTTTGTTGTCTTTTTGCTCACATGTGATGGCAAAAGTGAGTCTGTGCACTGGGCCACCCTTTATCATACATCTTCTGTCTGTTGTCCATGCTAAACTTTTACGTTGGGATTTTCTTGGAGACTGTTCGGTCATACATGTGAGCCATAAGAGCTTTACCAGTCTTCTTCCAAATTTAAATTCAAAGTGATCAAGCTTCAACCCTTTTGGGGTGTGGAGGTAACAAATAGAAAACAAGTTTACATTTTCATCAGTATATACAATTTTGTGAACCAAGTGAAAAACTTAATTCATAATATTTTGTTGCATCAGGGCAAGCCCTGACATTGAAATACCCAAAGGACTTCTGTTTTACAGTTCTGAAGACAGATCATGCTTGTTTTACTCTGCCGCTGAATAGAGAACTTGTCTGTATTGTGAAATGTCAGTATCATAAAATACTTATTGTCCCTGTTCAAGGGTAGTGCCAGAATAGCTTGGCGCCTCCAGGTGCCAAGCTATTCTGGCACTACCCTTGAACTAAAATAGACAAATTGATTTCATGCACTAGTGTACCAAGATTAAATCAGAAAGAGACAGATTTTGTTATGATCTTCTAGCAATTTGTTGCGCTTTTCACACGCGCACACGCATGTGTTGTATTTGGGGTTACAGGATATCATGGAGCTCCGCACAGTGCATCACTACAACATCAGCTGGAGCAGGCACAAAAGTCAGGATTCGCTGAGGACAAGTACAAACAGGTGAGACTGGTACTGCAGTACTAAACTTGAATGCTCACAGGGTTCGAAATACTTTTCAAAAGTACGGGGCCCTTCAGGCCCCCTGTTAGTAAAAGTAGGGGGCACCACAGGAAAGTGTTGGGACCATGCTGATGCGCTGAGTACCGCCTACCGCTGCTTTGAGACAAAGTAGGTGTAAAAAGAAGGGGGCACATTGGGCCCCATGGACATAAAAGTAGTTGGCCCGAGGCCAAAGTAAGGGTTTTTTTGCCCCGAGACCCCATTTATTTCGAACCCTGGCTCAAAACCCAATGATACTCTCAAATCTGATGAACAGTTGGAACCACTTTTAACCCATTATATCCTTAGGCTGCAAGGTTTCAGATTAGTGTCTTGTCCTATCAGGGCTACATTACTGGTTAGCGGATAGATGAACTATTTAAATTCAAGGGTAGTGCCAGAATAGCTTGGCACCCAGAGGTGCCAAGCTACTCTGCCACTACCTTTGAACTCTATCTATCTATCTATCTATATCCCGTAGTCTTGCCGACCGTTGGGGCACCACTGATGACTCGGCAACCAGCTCCCTCCATTCCTCTCTGTTCTCTGCTATTCTCAGCGTATCGCCCAGCTTCAGTCCTGTCCACTCTGAGATATTGTCCTCCCATCTTTTCCTTTTGTCTTTCTCTCCTTTATCCTCCTTGCACAGTGCCTTGCAGGATTGTTTTGGCAAGCCCTGCTGAACGCGTGACATGCCCATACCACTTCAGTTTGCGTTTTCTTACAATGGCTAATAAGTCTTCATAGGGCCCGATGGCTTGCCTGATTCTGCTTCCCACTTCCTCGTTTGTGATGTGATCTCTGTATGAGATGCCAAGCAGCCTTCGAAAACATCTCATTTCAGTGGCTTGTATCCTCCTTTCAAGGTCAGCTGTGAGGGTCCATGACTCGCAGGCATACAAGACCACTGAGATGACTAAGGAGCGCATCAGTCTGATCTTGGAGCAGAGTGTGATGTTTCTATCCTTCCATATGGTCTTCAATCTTGTCAGTGCTGTTTTCTGTGCAATCCAGGACAGTATTTCTGGTTTTGATCCCTCATCTGTCACAATGGCTCCTTTGAACTCAAATAGACACAATTATTTCATGCACTAGGATCAGGATTAATGTTGATTAGGAAGAGACTGATTTTGTTATGATCTTCTAGTGAATATCCATAGAACTCTCTCAACTGGTTTAATAATAATAAGCTGTAATCAGTTAACATAATAAGATGTAATCAGTTAACCCCCTCTACTGCTACTGACGATACTGTTTGCGGGATAAGACATGTAATTTTGCACCTTCTTGCTGAGTGGTGTCAGCAGCAGCCAAGGGGTTAATTTATGCTTCTGCAGAATTGCAATGGCTCATGTGAATTTACACTTCTGCAGAAAAGCAGTGGCTCATGTGAATTTACACTTCTGCAGAACTGCAATGGCTCATGTGAATTTACACTGCTGTAGAACTGCAGTTATGTGAATGTATGCTTTTGCAAAACACCAGTGGCCCATGTGAAATGACACTTCTCAGGGCCTCAGATCCACGAGGGCTTCAATAGGACATTTGTCCTGAACAACATTGGTTCAATAGGTCATTTGTCCTGCCTGAGAAAAACCAATAGGACATTTTTGTCCTCAAACCATTGAATCAATAAGACATTAAGACATGCTCCATCACTGTTCTTGCCATTGTTTCACCGGTGCCATCAGGTACTTGCACATTGGCCAGGTAGTGAGTGATAGGCTTCATTTGAGAATTAATCACTCTAACCAGTATTGCAAAGTGCTTGGTATTTGTTCGGTCAGTGGACTCGTCGACTTTGAGAGTGACAACATGAGAGTTTTAAATGTGTTCTGCCACTTGTGTTTCGATAGTGTCAGACATTGCCTTCAAAAATTCATAGAATGATTCAGTGCTTTCATATTTTGTTGACTCTGAGATTTCAATTTGTTTGACAAATGGTGTTTCCACGGACTTCAGCAAGTTGAGCAATGACTTGAATTTACTGCATGCTAAATTCTCCTTGATAATCCAGTATGCAGCTCGTATGGCAACTGCAGCCCCTTTCTCTTGAGCAGATAGAAGGCGGATCGCTATCTCTTCAGTGTTTTTCTGAAGGGCAGGAACTTTCAAGCTGTCCCTGTGTTCTTTTGTTACTTCATGGTCTGAAAGCGCCGACTTGCGAAAATTGATGCATCCGCTAGTGAAGGCATTTTTCATGTTTCCATTGTTACATGCAGTGCAAAACATCTTTTCGTTCTCATAACGTAACCATTTAAAAGAAAGTGTCCACGCTTGCACAAACTTTCTAGTAGTAGTGGATTCTTCTTTTTTGGCTGGTTCTGCCTGTTTTGTTTGTGCATTATCACACGATGTAGATGGCTGTGGATCGGGAGCGTCGCCGGTCATATCTAGATCTATCACATCTCTCACCTCTCTTCTTTCTTCTTCTGTCGCTTGAGAAGCGCTTGTTTGGTCGGATGCATTAGTTTCTTCTCTCACATCTTTAACGGTTTTACCAAAACCGAAGTTTTTCAGCTGTTGCTGCTTTGAATCAGCTTTTATTTTCTTTTTTGGAGGCATCGCCAGTCGGATTCGCGAGTATCGAAAACGAAAGCTGTGTAAGGGAAACCACTCTGCGCATGACAACCAACCAGTGCATGGTTACGACTGCTGGTGCAGACGCACTAACTAAGCCTATCCTTTATCGATCGGTTTCGCAAAGAGGAAAGGGCGAGTGCACTAGGCTAGTCCTTTTTCAAGTTGAATGTCGCGATGTAGGCCTAACGGCCATTAACGGGTAACGCAGTTATTAAAATGAACGATGTCCGGCCTTTACGCAGCTTCAATCGGACAATGACCGCCTTCATTAAAAAGCAATAAGACATTTGACAGATTGAAGGCAAATTTAATAGGACATTTGGATTTTTTATCGGACAATTGTCCGATGTCCGACGTGGATCTGAGGCCCTGCTTCTGCAGAACTGCAGTTGTTAATGTGAATTTACGCTTCAGCAAAACTACAGTTGCTAATATGAATTGGCGTCTCTGCAGAAGAAAGGCACTTGGTATACGCTTAGGTTCAGATTTATATGTAAAATGCAAGCTGGTCTATACATTTTCGCATTTTACGCAGCCGCCAATGCGAGGCATGGGGAGCAGCCAGCAGGGGGCACTAATGTCTCAGGCCTTGCAGATGCAACAGCAGCAGTCGAAAGTGAGTCCTGGCTGGTGTTGTCGCTGTTGTAGTTGTCGAGAGTGAAGCTGCTCTTGATGTTGTGCTTGCTGTCAGTGGAGGTGGATGCTGCTGTTGTCGTTGACAGTGATGCTGCTGTTGATGATGTGTCTGCTGGAATTGGCGCTGGTTTGTTGCCGTAGTTGGCAGTGCTGCTGTAATTGTTGTTGCTAATATGTATGTTGTCTTATGCTGCTGTTGATGTTGTGTCTGCTGGGATTGGAAGTGGGACTGATATGTTGCACTCACACGCAGTGCTGCTGTAATTATTGTTGCTGATGTGTATTGTCTAATGTTGTTTGTTGGTATTGATACCCCCTTTTAGCCCCAACACCCTAAAGCAGGAGATGGATTGACCATGATAATTCAAGGATAGTGCCATATTAGCTTGGTGCATAAAGGTGCCAAGCTAATCTGGCACTACCTTTGAATTATCATGGTCAATCCATCTCCTGCAACTGGTACATAGTCATTAACTCCTTCTACCCCAGACACACCACCGGCTTATAAGGATCGACCTTGATAGTTCAAGGGTGATGCCAGAATAGCTTGGCGCCTGTGGGCGCCAAGCTATTCTGGCATCACCCTTGAACTATCATGGTCGATTTGTGTCCTGCACTGCAACGCAGTCTTCAGAGGACAACGGCAAAATTTAAGGATTTCGGTGTTGGGGTAGAATGAGTTAAGTAACACTTTCAAAATTTTGGAAATGCACCTGTGGGGCTAAAAGGGTTAATGCTGCTGTTGTAGTGTCTGCTGCCAAGACTTTACACTGATTTGTTGTACATGCACGCAGTGCTGCCATAGTTGTTGTTGCTGATGTACATGTTGTCTACTGTAGTTTGATGGTATCATTGATGTCTTGGGTATTCATGCTACTGTTGATTTTGTGTTTGCTCTCATTGGAACTGACACCGATTTGTCGCACTCACAGGTAGTGCTGCCTTTGTTGTTGCTGATGTTATGTTGTCGGCTGTCATTCAATGGCTTTTATGCCTTTGGTATTAACCCCTTCACTGCCCGTGGATGGAGGTTGTCTTTCTGCAATCTTCATTATTTCAACACCAAAGATCCCCATCCATCCTAGGAAAATGGATACAAAGAAGCATCAATCCTCATGAGCGCTCACAAATGTCTCTTGAGTATCTGTGTCTCTTGCAGTTTGGTTGTGTTCACTTCTTCTCGGCAGTGATGGGGTTAATGTTGATGTTGTGCTTGCTGTCATTGGAATTGATGCTGATTTGTTATTTACAGCCTTTGTACCACCTTTGTTGCTTATGTTTATGTTGTGTTGGCAGTTATTAAGACTGAACTGTTTCCTCAAAATCCATACTGATGGCATTACTATAAGGAAAATACCCCTTAGCTTACCGATTTCAGCCTAAGACCCTTTGTGTGTTCCTACACAACAAGAGGTGCAACTCTAGGGAGTTGTAACCAAGGACCTGGGTAGTCTCCCTTCCCTCCATAAGGTCATGTGAGCAGTTTGATCATGCCAGTCTTACCCTTTAGCTTCCCTTGAGAACCGTTCACCAGCTTCAGCCTCCCGGTTGTGAATTGGTTATGCCTATGAGAAGACTGGCTTGATTGCAGTGGCGTGGGCATGTCCCGTGGAAATATATGAATTTCGGGATTAGACCGGGCTTAGCCCTCGGATAGTGTTGCAAGTCTTTTCACGGGGACGTTCGTTACTGGCCCTGTGTGGTTGCTTTCATGGTTTCTGCTTTGTGTTGCAGTGTGCAATTTTGCACCTGTAGGAAGTGTAAGGGCCTTTAGTGGCCTATGGACTTGCATGCGCTGTGTCTTCCCTGTTCCGGCTGCTCCTCTGCCCGTCCCGGCGGAAGTGCGCTACGTGGAAGGAGCAGAAGTGGTCCCAACTGTGGGGGTTCTATCGGTGGGGGCGGCCTTCAGCTAAGCCTAAGGACTCTACCAGGCCGTTGGAAAGTAACTGGTCAGAGTGAGACCCTCCTTCAACCCCTGCTCCACCAAGCCCCACAGCTCCACGCCGAGCGACTTCGGAGATTGTCGGACCTTCTTCTCTCCGGACACAGTACTCACCCCCGTTGAGCCCTCTCATAGCAATGGCCAGAAGAGTCCATACAGTCTCGCGTGGTCCTTCACAAGAGGTGGCTGAGCAACACAGCCAGTCTCGCATGGTCCTTCGCAAGAGGTGACCGAGAGACAGAGCACACAGAGGAGACGAGTGCAGGAGGAAGTAAGATGTCAAGGCATACAGTCTCCAAACAGTCTCGTGGTCCTCCAGAGGCTTGACCGAGACGCGGCCATTCTCGCATGGTCCTCCGGGTGGGATGACCGAGAGACGGAGCACATCAAGAAGACGAGCGCAGGAGGAAGTAAGATCTCAAGGCATACAGTCTCCATACAGTATAGCATGGTCCTCCAGAGGGATGACCGAGACGCAGCCACTCTCGCATGGTCCTACGTGCGGGATGACCGAGAGACCGAGCACTCCGAGGAAATGAGCGCAGGAGGAAGTATGGCATACAGTCTCCATACAGTGTCGCATGGCCCTCCACAAGGGATGGCCGAGACACAGTGTACACTGAGGAGACGAGCTCAGGCAGAAGTCCGAAGTCGATGCCGGTCTTCAGCCGCGGCCAGCACTCGACGGAGCCCTCCTAGCTCTGAGGTTACCTCGGGACGACACAGCTACTGGCCTTCAATTCGTCGGGGTAGCGAGAAAGAGATTGCCTGGCGATGGCGGCCAACGTCTCCTCGACGTGTGGACGCCAGGAGGAGAAGACATCCCTCTCACATCCAGCGAGCAAGTGTGCAGGTGAGCGTGGCAGAATTCTGCGCTCCTCTTGGGTTTCCCGGCACTTCGCTTCCGGCCAACGGCCATATCAGACAATGGCCATACCACTTTGAACACTCCGGTTCTCTTCTGATCACCGAAGTGAAGCTACGTTGGGCTCGGTTAGTTCTTGGATGGGTGTCCGCCTGGGAACACCAAGTGCTGTTGGATAAAAGAAGAAAGGGCGCTGCTGGACCCCCGCCTGGCACGGTAGCTACTCTCGGCGCCGGTTCTTTTCGGCTTTGTCGGCGGCGTCCACATACGACGGGGATGCCCTCAGTTTCTCTCAGAGGACTCGGCTTCAGCCTGGGTTTTCAGGACAGTTCCCCATGTCCCACCCCCACACCCCTCCCGCACCCGACTTGGCAAGAGATACACCTTCGGGCTCAAAGCCTCATGCCTTGGACGAGGTGGCACCTGTTTTTGCTGCTATTCTAGCCTCCGGACAGGGACATGTACTCGCACGCGGGAGGCTACCGGAAAGGGATCAAGGAAGAGAGAAGAGGATAGGCCTGCCCTCACCTCTCGAGCGGAAGACCTTGGCTTCGGTGGGGGTCCCGTTCCGGCTAAGTGATGCATCCCTTCTCATCCTCCAGGATTTCAGGTCCACGGCCGCCTGCATGAGCATCTGCAACAGGGCAAGCGACAGGTAAGGGCAGCTTTCGGATCCTCGGTGGCTGGCGGACGCCTTCAAGTTGCGACTAGCGTGGTACGCGGATCACTTCCAAACCTTCTCTGCCCCTCCGGCTGTGGACCCAGCGCGAAGGTGTAGGCGACGTGCCGGTTCGAAGGTTCATCCCCCACAGCTCGACCTTACGGCAAGTTGTTCCCTATTCTCTGGTGGCTGCAGCAGACTGTGACTTTATGAGGTGTGGCGCCGTTCTGAAGAGTCGCTCTGCATCCCCACAACCTTCCTCTCGCCGAGCTCCTGGCTTTCGGATCCACCGTGGGGGAGGTTTCGGATTCGGCTAAGGACCTGTACAGTAGACTAGCGCGCCCAGAGTGGACTTCTCCTGGTTTCCAGTTGTCTGCAAGGACGAGGGTTGCCTCTTTCGGAGCTTTAGACACTCCACCCGGACGGTCTCCAGCCGTCCTCTCGGACACAGAGGCCAGACGACGGCTGGTCGATACCACGGAGATGCGACACGCGTCCCGCTCAGAATGCGCGTGCCGTCAACCAGTGTTTGGCAGACGCTCTTAAGGGAGATGCGACAGGGATGCGACACGGTCCTGCTCCGCGTGGCCCGGTCAGTGGGAACAGGCACAGAACGAAAGATCGCTGTACCTCACCTCAGACCCTCCACTCAGACTCTCCACGTCTCACACGATGCTGAAGCAGCCCAGACAGACTCTCTTCCTCTCTTGCCTGGAGAGACTACTGTTTCACACCTAGAGGTGGTGCGGCTAGCTCTCGCAGCACAAGGTTCTCCCATGCAGCAGTGGAGGCGACCGCTACAGCCAGTAGACCTTCCGCCCACTAGTGGGTGGAGAATCCTAGGCTCTGGGGGCACCTCGGAGTGCATGTTCCCCAGGACGCTGACCATGTCTCAGCTGGCTGAGTTTTTCTGGTGGCGGTTCAGAGAGCAGGCCCAGCCCCGATCACCTTCAGAGACTTCCTCTCCATGGTGGCCGACGCTTTCCGGCAGCTGGGCCTACCGAACTCGGGAGTGTGATGGACCTCTCAGACCTGATGTCCCACTTCGAACTCAAGCAGCCTGCCGCGCGCTGTCTTCTCCCGCGCCAAGATCACCCTTGGTGGTTAGCCTGGTTGCCTCTAATCAGCGCGAACCTCTTCCCTTGGCCGCCTCCTGGACGAGGCCAGAAAGACCTGCTCCCTCTGGGCCCGAGACACAGCGGCCAGAGCTAGCATGCTGCACGCGTGGTCGGTGGACCCGGCTACAGTTCAGGGCCGAAGGCTCAGGGAACTCCTGTCAACCCAACGTCTTGGCCAAAGATAGACTCCCCTCGGCCGAAGCCAAGCAGTGAGTCTCCGCCTGCTCACAGGCGGTCCCAGATGTACCGCATGCAGGACCCGGTTTAAGCGTGGAGAATCTACCTGCGCAGTCAAGCCCTTCAGGAACGGCCACTCTCGCCTTTTCCTGCCCTTGGCCCCAGGCCAAGCTGACTTTCCGCCCAGACGATATCTTCCTGGCTGCGATGGATCATCCGCTCCGCACACTAGGAAAGAGTGTATCTCCCTGGATGGGGCTATGAGAATGCGGAGACGGGCACACAAGGTCAGAACTGTCGCCGCAGGTGTCGCATTCGACCACACCTGCGCAGGCAGAGGCATTGTAGCGGCTGTCAGGTGGCAGGCAGACTCCACCTTTGCTGCTTCTTTCACCGAGACCTCTCCAGCAGAGTCACAATGGCCCTCGTCGGAGACCTCTCGGCAGCGCACACTCCCTCCGGGCGCCTCAGGCGCCATAGTTCACACTTAGATGAAATCGTCGGTAGGTTGCCCCTCGTGGCTAAGCTTACTGTAGTGGCGGGGTTGTTGGGCGGCACCCTCCTCTTTTTCGCTATTCTTCCTTTTCGCTATTCTTCTTTATAGTAATGCCATCGGTATGGATTTTGAGGAAACAAATGTATTTTTCTCTAAAAGATATTTTTTGAAAAATACTTACAGATGGCATTGCTCAAAGTGCCCTCCCACCTACCCCGCTTGCCGCCTATACGCTAAGAGTAAGACTGGTGTGATCACACTGCTCACATGACCTTATGGAGTGAAGGGAGACTACCCAGGTCCTTGGTTACAACTCCCTAGAGTTGCGTCTCTTGTTGTGTAGGAACGCACAGAGGGTCTTAGGCTGAAATTGGTAAGCTAAGGGGTAATGCCATATAGTAATGCCATCGGTAGGTATTTAAAAAAAAAAAAAATCTTTTAGAGAAAAATACATTTTTCCTTGACAGTGCCTCATTTATTGTTGTTGCTGATGTGTTAGAATTGGCGATGGTTTGTTGATGGCAATGCTACCTGTTGCTGACACTACTGATAATATGCTTGGAATTAAAATTGACCATGTTTTTGTAGGCATCGCTGCCTTTGTTGTTCTTGATGGTGTGTGCGTTGTGTCTAGCTGCTGTCGCTGGAAGTGACAACTAACCTATCAGTAGCGATGCTGCCTTTGTTTTTGTTGCTGATGCACAGCATATTTTATGCACTGTCATTGAATTGACAGATTTTTTTTTTTACAGTACCACAGATACAGTTGCTGTATTAACGCATTCGAGATGTTTCTCCTCCGGATATGCGGCATAAGCTGCATATCCGGAGGCAGCATGTCTCAAATCAGCTAACCCTGTCACTGCTGAGAAAAACGGAACGCCACCCAGCTGCAAGAGGTATAGATTCTCATGAGCCGCTGCAGTTGTGGGGGTTCATGAGGATACTTGCTGCCAGCACTTTGACAGACTTATGGAATGCTGCTGTTGTTTTTGCTGATATGTATGCTGTGCCAGCTATCGGTGGAATCAGTAATGATTGGTAGATCTATAGTAATGTTGCCTTTATTGTTGTTGCTGATGTGTATGTTGTGCCTGCCGTCAGTAGTGGTGGGTGCTGATATGTCAGTGGTGTGCTGCCTTTGTTGTTGCTGATTACTTTAGGGCAGTTGGTTGTCGTTAAAGCCTTAGTTGTTGCTGATGTGTACATGTATGTTGTGTCTGTGGTTGTTGGGACTGACCATGAGTTGTCTGGCAGTGCAGCCATAATTGCTGTTGCAGATGTGCATGTTGTGTCTGCTAGTGTTGAAATTTCCAAGAGTGTTCTTCAGTACCGCACTATAGTGCATATTCAGCGCATAAAATCAATCAGTAAAGGACGCTGGTAATTTAACTCTCTCAGAGTGTCTGAGGGATGCAGACAGTCTTTGCCCAGCAGTGACTACTGCTTTTGACGAGCAGAAAGTAAATATCCGGTAGGTTAGCGGAGTTGTGTCCCTTCACAAACTAGTGCATGTTTTTCGTTTTCTCAAGCGAGGGGAACAAAGTAGAACCAAGTGACCAAATTGTTTAATATTTTGACGTGGCCATTGTGGACAAAAACCCACAGCACCACCAGAAGGAGTGAACCCATCAGTACCAGAAGTTAATGACTTGGGCACTGTAGTGTTACTGCCTTGTGAGATTACTCATGTTGATTAAAAATGGGCTCCTTCAAATGTCAAAAGACCCTCAGAATTTTGCAGAGATGGTCCCTGGAACCCTTAGTTACTAAATCTGTGGGAAACACAGTTGTCAAGAATGCTGACTATGCTGTGTAAATTTCTCAGACAATGCTCTTAATGATGCATGTATGTGTTTGCAGGGAAGCATTGTAACTGGAATGCCAGGCCAGCCCACCAGCAGCTATCAGCCTTCTTCCACTACTGTAAGTTCTGTTTCCCCTGTCTTTTTTGTGTCGTCGGGCATTTTGTTTGCACATTCACTCTTTGTAATGAATTCTGCAGCCTTAGTAGGTATCCATGAAGACTTGGGGGAATAAATCAGGCATGATATTTCAAGGGTAGTGCCAGATTAGCTTGGTGTCTGGGAAGGTGCCAAGCTAATCTGGCATTACCCTTGAACTATTTTACTTCATGCTTTTTAAGAGGTTCTGGCTGCATGTTTCTTTGGTAAATAACTTTGCGTGTAACAAACTTTTGGATATAACAGTGAAAAAAGATGGGTCTCCTGATATCTGTTACATTGTTTATCAGACAATCGCTGTATTTCTCAAAACCATTTCTTGTTTTTTATTGCAGAGTGCATACCAAAGTCAGCAGGCAGCTGCTGGAAGACCCAACTACCCCAACCAGCCTCACAGTCGCTACTATTAATGTTGTTATATATACTCTATTCGTATTCAGTTGTTGACTTAAGCCTAAATAACAACCTTAAGTTCTTTACTACCAGTGGATGCAAAATCATGTCTTTGAGATCAGTGCAGACTCAACACTGAATAATCCCATCAATCCAAGGAACATGGAGATCCTCATGATGCCCCACATTTGAGGTTCTTTGACTCGTACATTTGGATGGTGTTTGCATTGTGCTGATGGACAAGCAACAGAATAAGAATAAGAATAACATGCCGGATCGGTCGGGGCCCGGATCACCAACGACCGCGCACCCCATTGGAGGTCTCCAGGGTGGGGGCGACAAGTGTGTTACTGGAACCAAACCCACCATCAAGCTGCCCACGCAAGGAATAACTATCGGAACTTGGAACGTTCGCACACTCTACCAGTGCGGCAAAGTAAAGGAACTCACCCACGAGTTGAAGCGCTATCGCTGGGACATTGTAGGACTTGCAGAAGTTCGATGGACAGGCTTCGGAGAAACAACAACAGATGAAGGCCATAAAATCTGGTTCAGCGGAAAAGAAACCAAGCACGAACATGGCGTAGCTTTTATCGTAAGGAAAGAGGTGGCTGGAACTGTCATCAGCTGCACCCCTGTGTCAAGCAGACTAATCTCCATCCGCATCTCCGCCCGACCGCACAACATCACTATCATTCAAGTATACGCTCCAACAGCAGATCATGATGATGAAGAATTAGAAGAATTTTACGAACAACTGGACAACATCATCAAGAAAACACCTAAGAAAGACATTCTGACTGTCCTCGGTGACTGGAATGCAAAGATCGGCCCTGACGCCTACCAACAATGGGCAGGAACAGCTGGCAAGTTTGGCCTTGGAGAAACAAACGACAGAGGCCTGCGACTTTTAGAGTTCGCACAGAGTCACCGTCTCACCGTTGCTAATACCCTCCATCCACACAAGAAGTCAAGAACAGTGACATGGCAATCGCCAGGTGGCCTGGTCCATAACCAGATTGACTTCATCTTGCTGCCTCGACGATTCAAATCCAGCGTTAACAAAGCACAAACGAGGTCCTTTCCTGGCGCTGATATTGGCAGCGACCACAACCTCGTCCTTACTAGCCTCAAGTTGAAGCTGGCATTGAAACGAGATAGCAAGAGCCCTCGCATCAGATTCGACCTCCAGAAGCTAAAAGACCCGGAAGTAGAAGAGCTCTTCCAAGCCCAGGTGGGAGGCAGATTTGCAGCCTTGGCTACTTTGGACTGCGACGTAGACACCCTTGCTGGAAATATAAAAGAGGTGTTACTTTCTACAGCAGAAGAAGTGCTGGGGAAGCAGAGGAAGCGCAAACAGCCCTGGGTCACCGATGACATCCTCGATCTCTGTGATGAGAGGAGAACCTGGAAGAAAAAGAGAGGCCAAGACCTCACATCAGCAAACAAGTACAGACTTGTCAACAAGAAGATCAGGAAGAGGATGAAAGAAGCCAAAGAAGATTGGATTGAAGACCAGTGTTGTAGCGTGGAAGAGGGCATGGCAAACGGCAACAGCAAGAAGGCTTATGAAACGCTAAGGACCCTCACCAAGACTCAACAGCGAACAGCCACAGTCATCGAAGACAGCAGCGGCCAACTCCTTACGGAAAACACTGCTGTACTAAACAGATGGACTGAGTACTGCCGAGACTTGTATAACTACAAGACTGAGCCAGACACCAGCATCCTCCAAAACAACCAGGCTGGGGCCAGGAAGGCTGAAGACCTGCCAGTGTTAGCTGAAGAGGTGGAAGCAGCCGTACGCGGCCTGAAGGGAGGAAAGTCTCCAGGTGTAGACAACATACCTGCTGAACTGTTGAAACATGGAGGAGAAGTAACAACGAAGGTCCTCACTACACTCTGTCAAAAGATCTGGGAGCAAAAGAAATGGCCAGTAGAATGGACACAGTCTCTAGTGATCCCGCTCCCCAAGAAAGGAAACCTGAAACAGTGCCAGAACTACAGAACTATCAGTCTGATAAGTCACCCTAGCAAAGTAATGCTTAGAATCATTCTCAACCGCCTCAAAATTTTCGCCGAGGAACTGCTGGCAGAAGAACAGGCTGGCTTCAGAGTTGGAAGAAGCACTGTAGAGCAGATTTTCAACTGCCGCGTCCTGATCGAGAAACATCTGCAGCATCAGCGCGAACTCTACCACAACTTCATTGATTTCAGGAAAGCATTTGATCGCGTCTGGCACGACGGACTCTGGCAAGTCATGAGATCGTTCAACATAGAGGAGGGACTGATCCAAATGATAGAAGCGCTTTACAAGAACGCCTGCAGCGCAGTTCTACTTAACAATCAGTCAGGCGAGTTCTTCAGGACGATGATCGGTGTCCGTCAAGGATGCCTGCTCTCTCCTGTCCTTTTCAACATATTCCTGGAGAAGATCATGCAGGAAACCCTCCACGACCACCATACTTCAATCTCTATTGGTGGCAGATCCCTGTGCAATCTTCGATTCGCAGACGACATTGACCTCATGGCAGGCAGCAATAGTGAGCTCCAAAACCTGACAGACAAACTTTCAAGTAGCGCAGGGTCTTATGGCATGGAGATCAGTACGGATAAAAGCAAAGTGATGATCAACACCACAAGCGACAGCAGCAGCAACATTCACATGAACGGCCAGAAGCTACAAGAGGTCAATAGCTTCAAGTACTTGGGAGCCACCCTGTCCAAAGACGGTAGTTGCATAGCAGAGATCCGTATCAGGATAGGTACAGCAACATCCGCAATGGCCAGGCTGGACAGGATATGGCGAAGTAACTCCATCAGCTTCACCATCAAGTACAGGCTTTACAAGTCCCTCGTAGTGTCTATTCTACTCTACGGCTGTGAGACTTGGACACTGCTTGCAGACTCAGAAAAGAAAATCCAGGCCTTTGAGAACAAGTGCCTGAGGAAGTTGCTCCGCATCTCGTACCGCGAGCACAAGACCAACGAATATGTACGGAGCATCGTCACTTCCCTGGTGGGCCCACATGAACCCCTTCTGGCAACTGTGAAACGGCGCAAGCTTGCTTGGTTTGGCCACGTGACCCGACACAACACCTTGTCCAAGACTATCCTCCAAGGCACTCTCGAAGGAAGTCGTCGGCGAGGTCGTCAGAGAAAGAGTTGGGTCGCAAACATAAAAGAATGGACCGAACTCGAGATGCCAGACTTGCTTGCCACCGCCCAAAATAGAACTCAGTGGAGAGCACTGTCTGTTGCTGCTGCCTTTCAGTCCCCCCAACGCCCAGTTCGGGCAAGGGACTGATGATGATGATGATGCATTGTGCCAAAAGTGGAGGGATTAATTTGCATAACACTAACAGCTGATTTAGCACTCAAACACATAGATTCTCTTGAGCCATTGCAGCTGTGAGTCTTTGCCTCTTGCTGATGAAAAGGTTTGATTGAATGAAGATACTGATGTTATGTTTGTTCTGCCCTGACAGGCAACAACAGGAATTGAATAAACCATGATAGTTCAAGGGCAGTGCCAGAATAGCTTAGTGCCGAGAGGCGCTAAGCTATTCTGGCACTGGCCTTGAACAATCATGGTCGATCTGTCTCCTGAACTGTAAAGAAGTCTTAAGAGGATAACTCAACTTTATGGCTCAAGTCTGTTAAATTACCATCAAAAGTTTGATGTATTTGTTATGATCTGTGACTGTTGCTGTCATTCACATAGTTTGTAATATACTGATGAGCAAAAGAAATGTGATATCGCAGGAATCTTTGGAAACGCTTTATTATGTACTAATTAGGAAAAGAAATGCAACTTCGCTGGAACCATTGGAAGCACTGAAGTGTGTCCATTGATTCCAGTGATGTCACATTCTTTGATCGTCAGTATAAATATTATGTACCACTTGTGTTTTTCCCCCAAGTTACACTCGCATGCAAGAAAAATTTAAGATATTTGACCGTTACAGTTGAATAAAGTTGTACATATAATTCTTTCATTTTATCAGTACATGAAATGCACTTCATGTTGAATGAATTGAACGTTGTCATTCATAAATTGTATAAATGTAACAGCTTGGTAATTGTACATACAGTGGAGTCCGCTTAACACGAATTTCTGGGGACACGGAAAATCACTTTGTGTTAAACGTATTTCGTGTTAACCAATATGGCCTAAAAATTGATCACGGCCCTCAAGGAGAAAGTGTGTAAGACGTGTGCGTGAATGAGTACGAGGTTAAAGTGCACTTTATCGTACTTTGATGTGCATACCTTCAGCTCGCTAGGAAAACACAAGGAAACATGTTCAGCTCACATATTTAATGTAAAATCCATCAGGTAAAATCCATAGTAAGTTAAAATCCATCAGGTAAAAGCAACACAGGCTGAATTACAATCCCGCATCGGTAAAAGGGTTGTGTTGGTAGACGAATGGTACAACATGAATACAGTTCAGAAGTGCTAGCCAATGAGAAGACAGATTACAACAGCCGAAGGCTATTCAGCCAATCACAGACTAGAGTTCGCTCTGTCATGTACTCCACAGCGCGAGAGTGACACGTGAATTGGTTTTCGGTGAATGGAATCTGTGTTCGTGTTAAACAGGTGAGTAATAGTGAAAATGCCCTTGTTGGGAACCGAAAAAAGCTTCGTGTAAAGCGAAATTTCGTGTTAAGCATTTCGTGTTATCAGTGAAATTTTAATACAGAATAAGAAGGCCGTCGGCCGGGAATGCAAAAACGGTTCGTGTTAACCGGAAATTCGTGTAAAGCGAGTTCGTGTTAACTGGACTCCACTGTACATGAGTTTACTTTTTTGTGCACTTTCACGCATATTGTAGCCTGAATATACAGCTCATTGTTGCTGTGTTTGTGTTGTACATGCTGTTTCCCTTATGTGCTTTATATTGATTAACCCTTATCAATCGGAATACATCACTAAAATAATTCCAGGGTAGTGCCAGAATAGCTTGGTGCCTCTAGGCGGCAAGCTATTCTGGCACTACCCTTAAACTAAAACCATTGGTCTATATATCCTTATCTGTAAGTAATGTAGCTTGCATATGGCAGTGTACAAATTTGAAGCATTTAGCCTCAGTATGATATGGGTTAAATTTACACAGCCTGGTCAAGGCTAACTTCAGAGATGCGTGCTAGGCTGTGACTCTGGACCTTATGGCTGAAATGTCATAAGGTTCAAAGTCACAGACAGCACACATGCAGCAGATATTTGAATCCAGACTAACCCCACCCGGGTCTGCCCTGGGGGACTTGGGTGGGGTTAGGTATTTTTTAGTTCCCAGGGTCACCTTGGTCAGCCCCACAGGGTGGGTTTTTCTCTCTATTCTGGGGCATGTGTTTCTGTCTACCCTTTGTCCATTCACCTGTATTTGCCTTTTTAAAACTCTCCCTACTGTCTGCACTGCCTGTAGCTCTTGATATTGGATGTGTGTTGCTAAATGGTCTTAGCTTTATTTAGGCCCCATGTGTTAGGTTTATTTAATGTATCTGACCGGCTGGCGCCCCACCCGGGTCTGCCCTGGGGGACTTGGGTGGGGTTAGGTATTTTTTAGTTCCCAGGGTCACCCTGGTCAGCCCCACAGGGTGGGTTTATCTCTCTATTCTGGGGCATGTGTTTCTGTCTACCCTTTGTCCATTCACCTGTATTTGCCATTTTAAAACTCTCCCTACTGTCTGCACTGCCTGTAGCTCTTGATATTGGATGTGTGTTGCTAAATGGTCTTAGCTTTATTTAGGCCCATGTGTTAGGTTTATTTAATGTATTTGACCGGCTGGCGACATACATTCAATGTTCTGTTTAGTTTTTTTTTTTTTTCACAAGCAGTGCAGGCACGTCCTGAGAAAGCCTTGTTGCTGTCGGGACGTTAAGCAATGTACAATCAATCAATCAATCTGACCGGCTGGCGACATACATTCAATGTTCTGTTTCTTTTTTTTTTTTTTTTTTTTTTTTTTTTTTTTTTTTTTTTTTTTTTCACATGCAGTGCAGGCACGTCCTGAGAAAGCCTTGTTGCTGTCGGGACGTTAAGCAATGTACAATCAATCAATTGAATCCAGACTAAACTAAAGAAAAAGGTGATTGCCAAGCATTTAAAATGCGAAGAAATTCACAACAAAGAAAGAAGCACTCATTGACAAGACAAGTGTGTATATATATATATATATATATATATATATATATATATATATATATATATATATATATATATATATATATATATATATATATATATATATATATATATATATATATATACACACACAAAGGGCAGCTGATGTCCTGATGACACAAAGTAAGCTTACCAGCCTGAAATACACAGCAGAGCATTCTCAGAACTGAAATGAAAAATTACGTCATTGGACTAATCTGATTGAGTGCATTTTGGGGTTTGGGCGACGCCTTTGTTTAAAAGTAAAGAATAATGACACCACAAAATTGCCTAGGTGTTGCCTTTTCGAAATTAGTCTGTCTTCTTCCACTGCAACACTGCATAAAGCTTTAGGGATGCAATCCACGCTGTACTAGTGGTGCAACCAGTAAATTCTGGAGGCGGCTTCTAGTACACGCATTGTGTTTGCAATTTGTCAGGTTGTGCCATATGCCTACCTGACGAGCCCCCCTCCCCCCTTGGGGCGAAACCGGTAGTAGGCGGCAAAAACCTAAATCTACGCACAGGTCCAATATCTGTTTGGGAATATTTACTAGTATCCCCCCACGGGCAGAGAACTGGATATTCTCCAGCGGATTGCAGGGCGCCTGGGGGTAGTCCCTACTGCTTTATGTAGTAGGTGTTCAGCGGAAGGCTCAAAATGATAGGTCTGTCATTCCTTCTCTCCCACTACCCTCTCTTTCTAGATCTAGTGAGCGATACAGTCACAAAAAGGGCAGCTGATGTCCTGATGACACAATGTAAGCTTACCAGCCTGGAATACATTAGCATTAGCACAGCAGAGCATTCTCAGAATTGAAATGAAATTGGAACTAATCTGATTGAGTGCATTTTTGGCTTTGGGCGACGTCTTTGTTTAAAAGTAAATAATATATAATATATATATTATAAGTTATTGGTCGGAGGGGTTCGCTACACGGACCTTAGTAGGCCTGAGGGAGGTCAAAGGAATCATCGTACCACGAAGGCCGAAAACCTGAGGGGTACAATGATTCCTTTGACCTCCCGAAGGCCTACAAGGGTCTGTGCAGCGAACCCCTCTGAACAATAACGTATTTGTTTTCATTCCTCCACTATTTTCGTAAAAGAAATCGAGAAGACATCTTGCGACCTGGATCACGCCAGACATGACTGACGCCAAAGGAATATACATTTACACATAATAGACTTATGACGTAATTTAAAATATGTCATGATGTTGCCGTCTCCAGTACTGAGTGTGCTTGTTGTTTCGAACAACACTAAGTAACTTTATACTTTAGAACGTTTGGCGATCTTTTATAGAACAAAACTGGCATCCAAGATGCGTCATCGAGAGGGCTACAAAACGTCCGCCATTTTTCGCTACAGGGGTTTTTATATCACGGTCACATGGTACGGTTTTCGCTAAAGTGACTGGTCGTGTGACGTAGGGAGGAAAACAAATATATATATATAAAATAGACAATGAATTTCTTGAATATATATGTCCCCCAATGACCCAGCCCACTGAGGCGCGGGCAGCCAAAATGAGAGGTTGACGGAAAAAGTGACGCGCGGGCGCCAGCGACAAACAGTCAGATATAGACACCCCCCCCCCCCCCCCCCCCCCGCCCCGGCCCCCCCCCCCCCCCCCTTTGGACGAAATCAGCAATAGCTGGAAGTCCTGGTCCTTATCAAAATTTGCTCTTGCTCTTGCTTGAATATATATATATATATATATATATATATATATATATATATATATATATATATATATATATATATATATATATGTGTGTGTATACACACACATTACACAACAGTCATTTTGTATTGTCTTTTCTTAGCATGTTTCTTTCTAAACTGGTATTTGATTCTGTTCTTGCTGTCAACTGAACAAGTGGTGGATACATATAGGTGGTTATATACATATTTTAGAAATTGGTAATAATAGAGTTTATAGTGTTATCCATCGTGCCATGTGTGTATGAGACGAAAATTCCATGGTTAAAGCTCTATTACATGCAGCCATCATTACTGTCAACAGTACTAGTGGCTGGAGGCAACAATGGGGTTAAGTGTACAAGCTGCCAGTTGCACTTTTCTATGATCAGCGTTTACATATTTACGTGATATTTAATATGTCATCCATGTTCTATTTTAATATCTTTATGAATACATTTTAAGTGTATACTGTACCACTCTTGTATTGGTCATTGTAGACATAAAATGTGCAATAGTTTGTGGCATTGTGTTGTATATTTACATAAATTCAGTTACATACATCTGCATTTTATCTCGGTATCTGCTGGTTGTGCGCCTCTCTTTCATTTTGATGTCCCTGTATGCATAGATGACTCTGTGACAACCCTGTGAGCAACAGATCCTCAGGATGTCATTGCCCTTACCTGCCCTCCACACAGCTGTGCCAGGATCAAATAAGGCTGGTGTAGTCCTGAGGACTTTTTGCTTGTTGTGTACCAGGCAGTTTGTGTCATTTTTCCAGCTGTGTGTTTCACCTTTTCAGCAAGCCCATACAGCCCGTAGGGCCTTATGAGAATCTATGTTATTGGTGTGAATGATTTGGTGCACTTACATCCCCAGACTGAGATACTCATCTGGGATTAACCCTACCCTCTACAGGATATACTACATCATTAACTTATTTAACCCCAAGGCCATATTTACCAAATTGTGACCCCTAACAACTACATACCAATTTCAGGAGATGGATCAAAGAAGTACCCAACAGAGAAAGAAACAGGCTTAGAAAAGACAGTTACAACACAATTGATTAATATTTTGGGTAAATACTCTTCTTCAAAATAGACAAACAGATAGAGATCATTCGCTACTTCATTTATCGCAGAAGGAATGTGGCAACTCACGTGTGTTCAATCCATCTCCTACTGTAGTGTGTCAAGGTTAAATGGGTTAAGTATACTGTTATTGGTTTGCTGGTAAATGTATTTGATCAAACTAAACATCTTCACTGTTACTGGCACTAACTTTTTCTGTATGTAGACGTAGGTCTATCCAGTGTGAAGCTACCTGGGGAAAACTACCCAGTCTGAATCCACCCAGATTTGTTATTTGGACGTACATGTTATGCCATCATAATTATGGTGAAGTTGACCTCATCAGCATTTGATTGCCACTCATTAAGTTCCTGCGGCTGTCGTTGATTGACCTCTTGCTGATTTCTCAGCTGGTGTGTCAGTGATGTAAAGACCACACATAAAGCATTGGTTTCCATAAGGCCCTGCATGCTGGGGGTTAGTGAGAATTAATGCCACTTTGCCTTTGTGTTTTTGCTGCAACATGGCAGTGAATGAGGTTGAAATTAGCACACGCTACCGATATAAGTCAATAAAATTCTGTGGCTGACATTTCAAATTGTAAAATGTGTCCAGAATAGTTTGTGTTGTACATGGTAGATAACTGTGGGGGGAAAATTGTGAGATTTCACCAGTCTAGTGTAATAAAACCGCTCAACGAAGTTGTTTCTTTTGACATTGTAAAGTGTGTGTGTGTGTGTTTTAAGTTTTTTTAAAAAATATTTTTATGTTGATTTGATTGAGGCCAGACGACTACCACCTCGCCAATCACGTGGTCAACTACCGGTAAACCGCCTTGCCGTCATGCACAATGAAACAAATATTTGTATGCCAACACAGTGCAAAGTATAGACCCTCTCCAGCGCCCATTACTGTGTACTTTTTGTAAGCCACCTCCCTTGGACTCGATTCGCTTCAGTGCGCATATCATATAATATACAACATGATGAGGGGAATCTAAGTTTTCTGCTGCGAGTTTCGTGCCCTTGGCTCGGGAGCACGAAACTCGCAGCAGAAAAAAACTTTGATAACACCACAGCGCGCGAGTAGCGGGCTGGTTGGCCAAAAGAAAGGCTGTCGTCTGCTAGCACAGTAGGTCGTCACTGGTCCCACTTAAAAGTTAAGCTTTCAGCCACCAAACCTTCTGCTGACGACAAATTGTATGTACGTGATAACTATTATTATTTGCAAGATGTGTATATACTCATGAGTCCCTGCCGCTGCAGTAGTCCATGAGAATCTGTGCTTGCCGCTAGTGGAACGGGCGGTCCCCGTTTTCGAAATAAACTTGAACCTTTCACGACTCATAAGCCGTATTTCTATAGTTTCCTTCGGCTGACGACAAGTTGTATGTACATGGTAGCAAATAGTTTCAGCAAGAGCCATAGATTCTCATGAGCCCCTGCAAATGTAGGGGCTCATGAGAATCTATGCCTCTAGGTAATAAAAAGATCGACCGAACAACTTCCACTCAGTCGAGCCGCAGCTGTGATAAAGTCTTTCTACCCGAGAGAACATCAACTTTATCTCAGACGTCTTATTTGTATGTCTGTGGCTGTTTTTTGTTGAATGCTTCTGAAATCAACAAGTGCATAATGGACTTGCTAGTCATTATGAAGTTTAAGTCTAATTTGCCGCCGTAGTTGGCCTGGAATTTTTCTCATGACTTGTGGCGGCAAAGTGACCCATGACACCACCTGACTCGGATTCGGAATGGCTTCTCCGTGCGGAAATTACAATGGCGTGACGGTCTAGTTCAGGACATTCCTATTGCGCAATACAAGTAAGCATTCAATTTTGCTTTGGCGGTATATATCCTGATTTTCTTTATTCGGTATGAAAAATTGCGGCTGTCGAGAAATATGATGTGACGGTGCAGATTCAGCTTTGTCTATACAGTAAGCTTGAGCGGTTTCGCTTTGATTAATCTTTCTTTATTGTGCCGGGCGTAGAGAACTGACACAGCTTGTGACAGCTGTGCCACAACATTTTCTAAGAAAGGTAGTAACCTTAGAAATGCATAGTAATTGTGTATTTCCAAACCGTTTTATACCAGAAGTAAATTTACGGAGGAGGCATTACTGTCTGGAATTAATAGTTTGGCTGCAGTTAGTCACGTTTCACGACCAGGACGTTTTCGTGGATCACGAAGATTTCATTTTGGCTTTCACGTTTAACGGTGATTATTTCGCTTTCAGGATCACGAGGATACCGTATTTTGCAATCACGAGAATCGAAAAAGATCAATCACGATCACTATTTTAGACCCCCTCCCCCCTACCCCTTCCCCGCGCGCAAAAAAAGACACATTCGGCTCAGTTCCGCGCCTGCTTTGTAGTGTATAACCAGTCTCCAGCCCTGTGAAGGAAAAAAGCAGTTAAGTCCATTTTGTGAAAAGCGAAATTTTCATTGCATGACCATGAATATTTTTCACAAAAATGGACTAACTTTCTTTTGCCTTCATAAGGAAGAATAACCCAGTGGACCCTCGTAGAACCATAAATTGTATAAAACACAGACAAGCACGCTGCAAAATGTGTGTATTGCCCACGTGAGTGTGTGTTCCCTCCAGTTTCCAAGTAGCATGACCTGCTCGACCCAGGTTGTCTCCGCCTTTGATCCGCAACCGTTGATCAGCGGTAGCGGATCGAAGGAGACAACCAGTGTGGGCCGGCCTGATCGAGACTTGGACATGTATGCATATTTCAGGATTTGATTCAAGTTCCGTCCGACTGCGTAGATGGAGGACGTTTGAGAGCCATCGATTGGAGCCATCCCTTCTCACCTACCCGAGTCGTCCCTTCTCACCTACCGAGTCGTCCCTTCTCACCCACCCGAGTCAAAAACACCATGAGAAAATATGCAAATAACGGTAAGATATTTGTTACCATAAACTGTCGATATGACTTTCTCTGGACTATTTATTTTCCTTGACCCTTAATGGCTTATGTTTCCTGTATAACTATTTAATTTAAGCGTTTCACAGTGCTCCGGATCAGTGGTTGGTTAGTTAGCTTTATGATTTAACCCCTTCACTGCCGAGAAAAAGTGAACACGGTCTAATTGCAAGAGGTATAGATCTTCATGAGCCCCCGCGACTGCGGGGGCTCATGAAGATCTATGCCTCTTGCCAAAGCCACTTTGTGTCCATGCTCTTTTGGACAGTTGTGGCTTTTGGTCGTTCAATGAACCCAGATTCCTGCGCATTGAGTTATAATATTATAAATATGAGAAATGCGCCATATAAATACTATATTATTATTATTATATTATTATATTTCAGAAGCAAAATGTGAGTTGGCAGGGAAGGGGTTAACGCCTAGTATGCGACCAGGGCCATCTCACGGCAGATACTCCGGATGATACATATTACATGCACGATTGAAAGATCTTTACTTACAGTGGCCTTCTCCAAGGCAAGACATTTTATGAGTTTGTGGTTAAGACCCTGTCCTGCCTTATGAACCTTGAGCCGCTAGGTCTCTATCCCAATGCGCAAAAGGCCATCGGTCCGACGTCGGCCCGATGGCCTTTTGCGCGTTGGGATGTTTTCTCCTCCGTGTCGACTGGCCATTTCAGCACATGGACAAAACACCAATATATAGATATCTGGCGCTCGATCATTTAGGAACATGGCATCGAGTATGTGGAACGGCATCCCTTCCTGCGTCAATCAGACAGCTTCTAGCCATGACGCTTTCCGGACATGCCTGTTCCATAGCAACTGAACATCAGCCGAGCCGTTATTTGGCAAAGAAGAATCCAACAGAGAAAGAAACACGCTTAGAAATGACAGTTACAGCACAGTTGTGTCGTAACTGTCATTTTTTAAGCGTGTTTCGTTCACCGTTGGTTTTTCTCTGCATCAGTTTTGCACGCTTGACACGGCAGTCCCTTTTTTGGGTCTGTATTTCGTTATTTGGAAAACTCCAATATGCCCATTTTTGAGGAAAAGCAAGTCGAGATTTTCATAGCGTAGCAATGAGAACTTCGCTTTTGTCAAAAGTGGACGTAAACCTAATGGCTTTTGCCAAGTAACAACAGAGCTGTACATAGTGCTATCAGTCTCTTTACTTCTTTTTTTTTCTCTCTCTCACATTCTCTTCTTTTAAATTCTCTCCAAGTGCCACTATCATAAAATGTTTTACGGCGTTTTTTTGCGCAATATAAATGGACCTTTAATCGGATTGATAGTTGACAATATCTCTCTTTAAAGAACTAACTTAATTTGTGTTTAATTACAAAGTTTGAATGCCTTTAACTCATTCAGCCCGACGGCCGTATTCCCAAATTTTGGAGGCGTCATCTAATGACTATGCACCAGTTGCAGGAGATGGATCGACCATGATAATTCAAGGGTAGTGCCAGATTAGCTTGGCGCCGACAGGCGCCAAGCTAATCTGGTACTACCCTTGAATTATCATGGTCGACTCATCTCCTGCTGTAGTGCGTCAGGGCTGAAGGGGTTAAATGGAAGATTTTTTCGGCTATTCTTTTTTTTTTTTTTTTTTTCATGCATGTGAGAACTTCCCAAAGCGAAAGGGCAGTAACGACACACTGTAACTTGCACCTATTGACATTGCTTGTGAAAAAAAAGGGTAGGAAAGTCATCTTTGTTAAGGCAGAACAAACATTGAGAACGCGTTTTATTTGCGAATTGTATCCTTCAAACTTTAAAGTACCATTGCGCCTAAATCTGAGGACACATTTCAGCACCATTTTGTGTTTGTCGTGCCTTGTCGACACACCTAATGAACTTTAACAGCAGATTGAACACGCAGCAAAAGTACGCACGTAATCGCACTTATTTATTCTGCACTGCCATTAGCGTGTCAGTCTATTTTTAACTGTTTCTCGTACCGACAGTGTTGTATTAATAGAATGGAGTGGAGTCATTGCCAGGTTACTTGATATAATGACGACGTGTGCTGCACTGAATTGTCATGTGTCTAAATGAACCATCACTAGACCTGTGTACGGCGTTTAGTAACCATCTGTTACAGAAGTGTATCTTTGAACAGTTACGGCGGCAGTGGGCCTTTAACCTTTGACTGTTACTGACGATACTGCTCAGCGGAAAAGACGCGTGGTTACGCGTCTTTTCCGCCGAGCGGTATCGATCGTCAGAAGCAGTCAGTTGATTCCATTGTAAAAGATTTGTAAAAGAATCACATTCCCCCCCCCCCCCCCCCCCCCGCCCCCCCCCCTCTCTCCACCCAAAGCAAACGTCACAGGGCCGATGACTTTGCGCAGGCAAACACTATGCCGACGTCGGTCCGCCGACCTCTTTGTACCAGGTCCCGTGCCCTACTTTTGAAGTTCGCCATTGAGGCACACCAGTCTAAGCGAAAAAGAATCTTGGGTATTTTCTTCTGTGCACGGCTTCGGAGAACCTTAAGTCACGATTTTATGCGGTGTGTTTACAAAGTGTGTCATTCCGGTCTCCAGTAGGAGGAGACTCTATATTCAGAGGTATTTACGGGACAGACACCGTAAAGTCGTAAGGTTTTAAAGGTTACGCATATACAACTTTATAATAATAATAATAAGCTATGGAATAATAAGTGCACGATACACATGTATCGTTACTGCCCTTTTCGATTTGTATTTGTATAATACAAGTAGAGTTAGAGTTAGAGAATTCACATTGCACCCAACCACCTAATGAGTTCTATGTGCCTTAAAAGAACTAAACCCGAAAAGCCATAAAATATTGGACAATTAGATACTAGATTACTTCAAGTTAACTCACAGTCATTCTACCCCAACACCGAAATCCCCAAATTTTGTCGTTGTCTTCTGAAGACTGCACTCTAGTGCAGGACACAGATCGACCATGATAGTTCAAGGGTGATGCCAGAATAGCTTGGCGCCCACAGGCGCCAAGCTATTCTGGCATCACCCTTGAACTATCATGGTCGATCCTTATCTTGCTGTGGTGTGTCTGGGGTAGAATGAGTTAAACACACACACACACACACACACACACACACACACACACACACACAAGCAGGCACACGCAAGCCGGCACGCTCGACCGCTTACACACACGAACATGCACAGACACACACACACACACACACACACACACACACACACACACACACACACACACACACACACACACACACACACACACATCAGTGAATGCGGGCGCGCTCTCTTACATACTATAGGCATATGCAGTGATTCTTATCTGTATTGTACGTGATTGAAGGCTGTTCCGATCCATTCTGTAAGACAACTAGTGAACTATTCCTTGTCACTGTACCAACAATGTTGTTTCTGAAATCTTGGTTTCATTCAACGACCAAAAGCCAACACACGTTCCATCAAACATGGATACAAATTGGTCTCAGCAAGAGGCATAGATCCTCATGAGCCCCATCAAACGCGGGGGGCTCATGAGGATCTATGTCTCTTGAAGTTGGATCGTGTTAACATTTTCTTGGCAGTGAAAGGGTAAAGTTTAACGGACGTTCATTTCAATCTATTTCTAAGACAATTAAATTTATGAACTATTGTAATTTATTTCCACGACTACCAACTTCAAAACGTCGAAGAGCCTTATAAGCGAGCAGACTTTGAATATATCTTCCAATGAAGGTAACGGCAGACAGCAGAGTCCACTTTTGTGAGAAACATTTCAATTTTTAATATTATTTTTTTTACATTTTTGGTATATTACAGTGAAAATCTCGCATTTCCCATTTTTTGTTTTTTGTTTTTTGATGGGGACATTAAGTTCATACTGATTTGCGATGTACTACAATGAAAAGCTCGCTTTTCACAAACATGGACATGGGCTGGTTTGTGGCGCAGTGGTACAGGCGCCTTCCACCAACGCTAAAGGTGCGAGATTCGATACCGTGTTCCGGCGTCGGACTTTTCTCCTCTAGTAAGTGTCACCGTTAACTCGGGCGGACCGTCGGGGGTTCTTTCTCCGGGTACTCCGGCTCTTTCCTCCCCCTCCACTGATGGTACTGGTTTCCAGCCACTTTATAAATTTCAAATACAAGCGATCAAAATTTTCGAAACCTCAGTAGCTGAGCTGACCCTTCGCACCACGTGGATGTCCTGTGTTTGTCTTGTGCTGCGTTTGTCTTCAGAGTGAATGCGTGTGTGTCACGTGAGCGTGTGTGTTGGGTTCAGTTCGCGGCGCTTTCAGCCGATTCGCAGAATTGTGTAAAGCACCTATATAATAACCGGTATTATTATTATTATTATTATTATGGACATGCTGTCGTTTGCCTTCACTGGCATATTTTTCGGACAACCAGACATCGAGCAGTCTGTCTATTTCCAGAACAATCAGCTTCCATCGAACAGATATTGATATCCTATTTCCACGAACCGCAGGAACCTTTGAGGATGTGTAGTGACCAACACGGGTATTTAATTTATATTTTTGTGCGCTGCTTCTGTGATTTTGGACATAACTGCCAAGTCGTAAGGCTCGAAATCAGACACCGTCACACGAAATACGTCATATCAGTCAGAAGTATGCTGTTATGTGATTTTTGACAATACGTCCACAATCAAATATCGCCGGCACTCATATGCTTGTTGGCAGACAATATTATTGACGTCATATTTATTACATGTGTGTCTGTAATTTTGGACCTTGCGACTCAAGAATCGTCAGGTCCGACCGAAATCACAGACAAAAACACACATCTGAATGTTTCGGCATGTTTTTTTAAAGTGACCTGCTTCATGCAGTAAATGTTGACAAGTTCGCAATATCTCATTTTATAAATAATCTAAGTACGTCTTACAGATAATGCTGGACGAAAGGGCGAACTTTAAATTACGAAGTCTGAATGTCGTAAAATAAAAAACTTTTCTGCTCTTCTTCTCCTTTGTACGCAGGAAAGTTCCTCACGTTACTCTCAAAAGGCAGCGAAACCCCTCTTGTACGAGTGCCTGCTCAAGTGGATTGTAAAAAGGAATTAGATAGTTATTGGGGTTTAACGCCGGGCAGGCGACTAAGGCCATCTCACGGCGGGAAGGGTAAAAGTCTGGCCAGCCAGACTAAGAGAAAGGTCTTAAAACATGATATAGATACAGTTTAAAAGTATTCTTTGGCTACAAAGTCGCAGTACATGTCTATAGACCTTTGAAGTTCATAAAAAAACAGTCAGATTTATACAGACTACAGAGACTCAAATCTTGTAAAAGAAATTGTCTTCCTTTAGAAAGCTGAAGATTTTGTCAAGGGGAACGTCCCGAAACAAAACCTTCAAACAGTCTGCTTGTAGTGTTTCCGTCTTATATCGATTAGATCAGCACATGATGTCACCGAAAACAGGCGAAGCACCAGGGGCGTCGCTCCCCTTTCAATAAGGAGCGTGTGACAAAAGTATGGCCAATGTGAAGACAAGCAAGGACAGTCTGACGGCTGCCGCAGCGATGAGGTAGAGTGTCGGACACTTTAGGAAGTGAGGTTCAGTCACGGAGCTTGTTCGCCTCTTCCTTGTTCCGCTCAGTCTGCCACTCACGAGATATAATTATAAAAAGGAGGGTAGAAAAGTTTTAGTTGAGGCAAGACAGCATCGATAACCCGTTTGTTGTATCGGCGAATTCTGGTATTCACAGCCTGCCGTGGAGCAGATCGCTTTAACGATTGTTTCATAAAATATTGACTGAGCAAATTTGTGTGGTCCCATCATGCTCTGCACTGAGTAATAATGCCAGTCCTGTCTGCAGTATATCGTCGCAGCTTGAACGTGCCACGATCTGCGAACTGTGAGGAACATAAATGTATCGTGACTACAAGAGGCATAGATTCTCATGAGCCCCCGCGCGCTGCGCGGGGGCTCATGAGAATCTGTGCCTCTCGTGGATAATGGCTTTTGGTTCAAAACTCAATAGCAAACAATCGGCGCAGATAGTTGTCAAAAGGATAATCATAATCATTGTATAATCACTATATAATCATTTATTATTTGCTCAGGAAAAGACTGGCTTGTTCTATGGCACGTCCATTGAAAGGTCTTAAAAAATCTAAGTGGCGCAGTTGCAGTGTGCCTGATTGATTAGAGTTCGGGTCGTACTTTGTTGGCAATAGCTGTCCACATTGCCCGCCCCTTAGGGTCTTCCATTTTTCAGTAATAGGACTTTATAGGACGGGTCGCGGTGGGGCGAATTTAATAGCATATCCATGATATCAAAGGCGGGCAGGCTAACCTCTAACAATTTAAGTAACAAGATAAAAATTACGTCATGTCTAGTTACACTAACCTCGCTGCTGGACGTACATTTGGCGCGAAGCGCCGTATGTGCGTATGTATGTATGTGCGTATGTGTGCGTATGTGTGTAAACAAGAGAATCTCCGATATTTCTGTACACACAAGCTTAAAACTTGGCAAAGGTGTGACCAGGTGATATTCTGACCATACAGAGGCTGTCTGCCAGTGAAAGCAAAAGACAGTATATCCATTTTTGTGAAAAGCGAGATCTCCATTGTATTGCTATGAAAATCTCGTTTTTCACAAAAATGGACTTCCTGCATGTCGTTTGCCTTCACAGAGGCGTCGCCAAGCTATACTCCCGCCCCCCACTCCACCCCATCCCATCCCTACCTTCCACCTCCCACCTCCCTCCCCAACCGTGTTCATATGCAATCGGATACCCTTCTGTAGGCACTCTAGCTAACGAACTCTAGACGAGAATCGTCATTGTCGTATTCGCTCGTACGACTCACTTCAGTGAAAAACGGTGCAATTCATGTAGTTGGATATTGCTGTATACGAGACTGCAATGTCACTTTTAGTGATAACCCTTGGCTGCCGAAATGCGACTATCATCACTGCAAGGCAAGAACTCATGACTCCGCAGTCGCGGAGGGTCTCGCCTCTGCTACTCATATCCCGTTTCCTGGTTTTAATCTGATTATTGCTTGTTGAATTTGTCCAGCTTTCAAAGACACAATTTTGCGTCCACCGGCTGTGAAGGCGTTAATATTTTATGGACATCATTCTGTCGAGACTCAAGCAACTCTAGAGTTTTAATTATATGAGTAAAACTTGCAGTAGTCCTACGTAAGACGTCAGCAGCTCACTGAGGAGAAACCGGTTCCATCGACATTACTAGGACGTTCAGTCTTGTTTGCCAGTAACGTCTCAGAGCAAAACCAACAGGAAAGTACAAAGAAAAGCATAGCAGACCAAAGTAACCAAAAAGCAAAGAAAATAACTCAATCAATTAAAAAAATAAATAAAAAGTCATTTTTTTCTTTCATAAAATTGTCATTTTTTTTTAACGCCTATATCAAACGTCGGTCGGTTGGTTGGTTGGTTAGTTCGGGGTTTAACGTCCACGACACCGGAGTGATAATGGACGGTCCTAACGTGCGGGTTATCGTGGGGTACAGGGACAGTTATTGCCTATGGAATACGACCTGAGCATCTGATCAATTCAGGCGCCCTGCAACTGTGCCACTTTGATTTACCAATCTTTTAACGTCGGTTAGTACCAACACCTGTGGATGGCAGATTCCACAGCAGCAGTATCTCTTATTCTCGATGTTAGAAAGCACCCAACTTCATGGCGTGAAAGATTCTGGCACCAAAACAACGTTAGAATATCGGTTGGTGTTCGCATGCAACCTTGTAACTGACAATCTTATATTTTCGAGGGAAATGAATTTAAAGAAAAAAAAAAAAAAAAATAAAAAAACCAACCTGTTTACATTTTAGTCAGAATCTGTGTCCCGGTGCTTTCTTCAAAATCAGTTATGAATGTGAGCATTTCTTGTTGAGCTACAGGGGCCAGTTTCATGAGTGAGCTTAGCCCTGCGCCAGCCACTAAGCAAGGTGCTCCGCTATAGCGGAGCACCTTGCTTAGTGGCTGGCGCAGGACTAAGCGTTAGAGTCCGAAATAGCTCAGGCGGTTAAGCGTCGGAGCAGGAGAACGAATAGAAGGGAATCGCCGGGTCGTGCGTTCGAATCCCCGTCCCGGCCCCGGTAGCTGGATGCGCAATCCAGGGAGAAAAGACGGGCTTGTTCAATAGCATGTCCGTTGAAAGGACCTGGTAAATCAAAGTGGCACAGTTGGAGTGCGCCTGAGTTGATCAGTCTTCAGGTCGTACTCCATAGGTAATAGATTTCCCTGTCCCTGCACCCCGTAAGTGTTGAAAGCCACACAAAGAAGCGACTTGGTTTCCGGGCATTTTCAAATTGCGGAACTAGGCTGGGGAATGGACTACCACAATCCTTGAGGGACATTGACTGCATTGGCACCTTCAGGAGGCGCCTCAAAACCCACACTGTTTCTTGACTTTAATTCTAGTACTACTGTGCACCAAAAGTTGCGTGTTTTCCTTTTTTTTCTTTCTTTTTTTTTTTGTTTGTTTGTTTGTTTGTTTTGCGCCCTGAGCATGCTGCTAGCATGGAGTAGATGCGCATTACAAGTGTACATCATCATCATCATCATCATAACCCGAACTAAACACCAACTAGGACTAAGCTCACTCATGCAACTGAGCCCTGGTTCGAGATTTCTTGAGAAAAAAATAAAATTTGGAAGACACCACATGGAAAAAAACGCGTTCAAGCCAAACTGTCACTTACGAGATTGCATGCGAACACTATCGATAAATAACAGCAAGTATGGATGCCGTAGTACTTTGTTACATTCGAAATCGACAAGCTGTTAACTATTAATAGCAAAATGACTCAAAATAGGTCGTATACCCGATACCCGGTCAGGCCATATTTATGTTTCGCAATACTACTTAAATTATAGGTGCTGTTGATATGCACACACCACAAGGGACACTGGCCGTGTGCAAGAGATATAGATCCTAATAACCCGCGGGGACTCATGAGGGCTCACTCATTTAGATTTATTTTTCTTGCTGCTTCCACTGACTTTTTTTTTTTTTCGCCACGCGGAGAGTGTTTGGCAATGTGTTGTTGATATCATCTGTCCTTGGTAATGGCCGGCGGAACTTTTAATGTTTAATGTGTTTTTAGTGTGATCACCACTCCAAGATCTCCGAGAGTCATATAAATTATCCTCATGAGCCCCTGCAGCTAAATAGGCTCATGAGAATCTATGTGTCTTGCTGACACACTCATTCCATTTATCGTAACGCGTAGGGGTTCTAGCAATATGTTTTTTTGAAATCTACACTGGTCTGGGTTATAGAGTCAAAACGTATTTTTTTTCTTTTAGAAAGACTGATCAAGTACGAGCTGCAAGAGGCACAGATCCTCATGAGCCCCCGCAGTCGCGGGGGTTCATGAGGATTTGTGTCTCTTGTAGGATTTGTTCGCTAATTGTTTCTCAAGTTCTCAAGCGGTCTGCTGGGACGTTCCTTTGGCAAACAACACACATTGATTACGGGGGGGGGGGGGGGGGGGGGGGGGGGGGCATTTTGTTCTACATTTGCCAACGAGGATTTGCCAAACGTGCTACGCTTGGGTGATTTTCAAGAGCATAACTCGTGTGAGTACGTCAGCACTATCGCACCTGACCTGACTTCGACAAAAAAAAAAAAAAAAAAAAAAAAAAACATGTCCGTTATCGCTGGTTACATCTGCCTGGGGATGGACTTTTCCTGCGTTGTGCGGCGCAAATAACGTGGAATGTCTCAAGTGGACGTACATATATATTATCTTAATATGTTTTGTTTTTTGTTCGTTTGTTTGTGTTTGTTGTTTGTGTTTTTCTTTGTTTGTTTGTTGTGCGTTTGTTTGTGTCTTTGTTTCTTTGTTGTTGTTTGGTTTTTTTTTTGGGGTTGTTGTTGTTTTGTTTACCCTGCAGCTTCTTTCAGGGCATCGGATTAACCCATTCAGCCCTGACAAGCTACAGCAGAGCAAGGGTAGTTAGTGCCAGATTAGCTTGGCGCTTGTCGGCGCCAAGCTAATCTGGCACTGCCCTTGAATTATCATGGTCGATCCATCTCCTGCAACTGGTGCGTAGTCATTAGATGACCCGCCCAAAATTTGGGAAATACGGCCGTCGGGCTGAATGAGTTAACGAATATTTTACTGCAATAGGTAACACACCGACCAACCAAGTCACATAGGCATTTAGCCCTAAAGCTGTATTGGCCATAATATGAAACGAGTTAATTCATTTTAACCCATTCTACCCCATCACCGAAATCCTCAAATTTTGCCGTTGTCCTCTGAAGACTGCATTGAGGTGCAGGACACAGATCGACCATGATAGTTGAAGGGTGATGCCAGAATAGCTTGGCGCCCATAGGCGCCAAGCTATTCTGGCATCACCCTTCAACTATCATGGTCGATCCTTATCTTGCTGTGGTGTGTCTGGGGTAGAATGAGTTAAAGAACATACAGATGATGCAGTTTTTCTTAAATAAATTTGCGGACCCTCTATTATTCTCAGATGGGGGTCTGTGTACCCTCTAAGAATTTATACCTGGGGGTCTACAGACCCTTTAACATTTTGTGAAAACAGAAGTCCTGCATACACATCCACACGCACGCACGGACACACACACACACACACGCACACACACACACACACACACACACACACACACACACACACACACACACACACACGCACACACACACACACACACACACACACACACACACACACACACATTAAAAATAAATCACCCCCTCACCCACCGCATCCACACACATTATTGTGTGTAACTACCACCCACTTCATAAGTGGATATTGCGTACACGGAAAATCCAGTGTAATCTGGGTACTTTGAACAGCCGCACAATGTACGGCTTGCATTAAAAAAGAGTATGTTTGACGCTGAAATTACTTGTGAACGTAGCCAGTACATCAACCAAATTCCCCTACAACCTCTGCAACAGGCAGAGATTCTCATGAGCCATAGCAGCTACAGGGGCTCACGAACATCTTTGGCCTCTTATGGGGATCAGCTACGTCTAAGCCTACATCGTCTGAGTAAGAACTTATTTCATTTCAGCTGTAGTTCGTGCAAGTACACCAACCAACTCACTTCCATGTGCAAGAGGCCTATATTTTCACGAGCCCCTGCATCCGCAGGCTAGGGGCTCATGAGAATATATGCTTCTTGCTGTCATCGAATAAGTTCCATTTACATCGTTAAAATGAGGAATCATTTCGGGATCATCATCATCATCATCAGTCCCTTGCCCGAACTGGGCGTTGGGGGGACTGAAAGGCAGCAGCAACAGACAGTGCTCTCCACTGAGTTCTATTTTGGGCGGTGGCAAGCAAGTCTGGCATCTCTAGTTCGGTCCATTCTTTTATGTTTGCGACCCAACTCTTTCTCTGACGACCTCGCCGACGACTTCCTTCGAGAGTGCCTTGGAGGATAGTCTTGGACAAGGTGTTGTGTCGGGTCACGTGGCCAAACCAAGCAAGCTTGCGCCGTTTCACGGTTGCCAGAAGGGGTTCATGTGGGCCCACCAGGGAAGTGACGATGCTACGTACATATTCGTTGGTCTTGTGCTCGCGGTACGAGATGTGGAGCAACTTCCTCAGGCACTTGTTCTCAAAGGCCTGGATTTTCTTTTCTGAGTCTGCAAGCAGCGTCCAAGTCTCACAGCCGTAGAGTAGAATAGACACTACGAGGGACTTGTAAAGCCTGTACTTGATGGTGAAGCTGATGGAGTTACTTCGCCATATCCTGTCCAGCCTGGCCATTGCGGGTGTTGCTGTACCTATCCTGATACGGATCTCTGCTATGCAACTACCGTCTTTGGACAGGGTGGCTCCCAAGTACTTGAAGCTATTGACCTCTTCTAGCTTTTGGCCATTCATGTGAATGTTGTGGAATTATACAAAACCGTAGTGGAACGAAGGCAATGCCCCGGCTGAAACGGTGTGAAGCGGCCAGCCGAAACATTTAAAGCGACTCGCTGTAGGCTTTAGAGGGTTAACCCACTCAGCCCTGACGCACTACAGTAGGAGATGGGTCGACCATGATAATTCAAGGGTAGTGCCAGATTAGCTTGGCGCCTGTCGGCGCCAAGCTAATCTGGCACTGCCCTTGAATTATCATGGTCGATCAATCTCCTGCAACTGGTGCATAATCATTTAGATGACGCCTCCGAAATTTGGGGAATACGGCCGTCGGGCTGAATGAGTTAATAGTTCGCTAGATCAGTCTCCTTCATATGAATGTTTTTAGTATGCATCGTAAGACTGAATCACAGAATTTTATTTACCGTCTTTGCGCTCACTTGTCATATTAGACATTTCAGTAGTTCCTACAACTAATAACAAATGCTGAACGAACGGGCTAGTTTGAAGCAATCTGCTCCAGGGATCATACAGTGTGTTCTCAATGTTGTCTTTGCGTCAACTATTTTTCTACACTTCGGCCTCTTACAAGCCATCTACGTTGGCACGCGTAACAGAGGTTTCCTACTGCTTCTGACTGGAGTCGGCTTTACTGTCTTACGCGCGAAAGAGAAGAAACACACACACACCCCTCCCACCCACCCCCCACCTCCCAAAATAAATAAATAAATACATAAATAATAAATAAATAAATAATAAATAAATAAAAATAATAAAAAATAATATAAAAATCACTGAGTTTAAGACATTCAAGCTTCATAAGTAGAGTTAGCCCTTTAACTCATTCGAGAAGTGCCGCCTACGGATACGCGGCGGTTCGCCGCGTATTCTTAGGTGGCACGTCTCTAATGAGTTAAGCCCAGCATTATTGTAAAGCATACTGAGAACATTAGTAAAAAGATAGGGAGATGATTTGACCAGACTGTTCAAGAGTAGTGTTATAGGAGGCGCCAAGCTAATCTGGCACTACCCTTGAACTTCCGTGGTCCCTTCATCTCTTACATAGTCCTCGGATGACTCCTCCCGAATTTTGGGAACTGAGATCCCAGACTTGAAAGGGTTAACCCATATATTGCCCGAGGCAGGCCGCTTTAAAAGAAACCATCCTGATGTTGTACTCATCCCAGCGCAGTTCCATTATTGTTTACAACAGACGACTCCTAAGGTTGTGCGATACGAGTCTTTTGCAGGTAATATAATAGTTGTGTGACTATACAATTTGTAAAGACCATTTACCCATTGAAAAGAAAATGCGTCCAAGCTGAACTCCTTCGCCGAAGAGCAAAAGTGAACGCGATCCAGCTGCAAGAGGTATAGATCTTCATGAGCCCCCGCATTTGCGGGGGCTCATGAGGATCTATACCTCTTGCTGAAACCACATTGTATCCTTGTTCCTTTGACGGCTGGGGATGTTTGACGTTGAATTTATGATGATTTCAAAAACGCACTCTGCGTCCATTGAAAGTGAAGGAGTTAAAACCTTGAGGTCAGTCTCAGGTTGAATTGCAGCGGCCCGAACAGAAGTTAATCTCTTTATCAAAATTGCACGGACTTCACACATTCCTTGGATCATGGATTCAGCCAGACAAAGTCGATAAGTACGCAAAGACAAAGTCTAGTTTATTGCTATATGTTTGCACGAACAAAAAAAGTACCCCCCAAAATTGGAATTTTTCTTGATGCCCGCTCCATCTGCAAAAGGCGTATATTCTCATGATCCCCATGCAATTGCAGGGGCTCTTGAGAATCTATGCTTTCAAGGAGTTTCCTCATTTACATCCGCAGTTTTGAGGTCCAATCCTTTGTTTACATTACAGCGAGGTGCGATCAAGCTAGCAGACCCATGGTTACTGTTTGAGCGCAACCTACTGTCTTTGGTCTGATTGCGGTTGAGGAATATCTCGTATTGAAAAAAAAAAAAAATCTGAAATTAAACCGCACGTGGCTGTGTTGATAAACGAGACCCAGAAGGGTTGACAGCCAGTGTTTATAATTTAGAAGAAACTGCAAAGTGAGTACGAAAAAGCACTGTCAGCGGAGATACTTGTGCATTATCGACTAATGATCATAGATCTAGTTGGCCAAATCACACAAAAAAAGGGCAGGAAAGACATGCGTGCAATAAGTAAGTGATTTGGTTTGAACACAACCTGGTGTTTTTCTCGCTGGGAGGAAAAAGTGTCAAACCCTTTGACTGTCGGAAGCGCTTTTCGTCGCGATGATTCTTTCAGGAATCATCGCGACAACTAAAGCGCTGCCGACGGACAAAGGGTTAAATGACTTGAGGGCCTACACGCTCTCGGGTTGGTATCTTTTTAACCGCAAGGCGAATGCTACCCATCTGCAAGAGACATAAATCCTCATGAGCCCCCGCAGTCGCGGGGGCTCATGAGGATTTATGTCTCTTGTTATTCTCGTGTTCTTTGTGCCCCCACGTTTTGGATGTGTGTTGCTAAATGGTCTTAGGTTTATTTAGCGTATTAGACCGGCTGGTGACATACATTCAATACTGATTTTGTTTAGTTGGGGTTTTTTTTTTGGTTTGTTTTTTTCACAAGCAGTGCAGGCACGTCCTGAGAAAGTCTTGTTGCTGTCGGGACGTTAAGCAATGTACAACCAACCCCACGTTTTGTCCAATTTTACTTGTGTTCCGCTTCACGGAAATGTCTGTCAGTGTGCCGTGGTTCGAGACGCGAAATCTGCGTCCACTGACAGTCAAGGGGTTAACAGAGGAACGGAAAGAACACGCACGTTCTGAATACAAACAGAATTTAATTTCCCTTTGCAGATAGCGGTTTTATTGTGACGATAAGGCAAACCCCGCAATATGAGGGAAAAAATCGGGGAACTGTTTGATTGGCAAATAACATCCGATTTACACGGGTCAGGATTCAGGACGATTTTTGTTTGACAATCAGAGGGACAGAGCGGAAAAAGAACACCGCGCTGAGATACGCACGCAGGCACGTACGCACACACGCATACAGAGTGAGAGAGGGAGTTCCAACACAACATTTCATTCTTATCTCAATATCTGTCGGCGTAAATTAATGAAAATAATGAAAGCATGATTTTGAGGCGTCTATCCCCGACGGTCGACCGCTGGATGCTGAGCCTTTAAAATAATCCTTCAGTCACAGTGGAGACGATTTAAGAAATCCCGAAACGATGCCTTTTAGCCGTCAAATGTAGGCGCATTTTTATATTGTTTTGACAAGGTAGAATTCAAACATGCAGATATTTTGCACTTCCTTAGATAAACACCTAAAAAAAAATATTAAAAAAAAAAAAAAAAAAAAAAAAAAAACCACCCCAATCACCCCTGATAAAACAGTCTTGGGCAATACTCGGAAATACGTACTCATTCTCGGCTCAGAGTCTTTACGACATCTAAACATGCGGCAGTTCTGCCGTATGTGTGTGTGTGTGTGTGTGTGTGTGTGTGTGTGTGTGTGTGTGTGTGTGTGTGTGTGTGTGTGTGTGTGTGTGTGTGTGTGTGTGTATTATAAGTTATCAGGTTGGTCGGAGGGGTTCGCTACACGGGCTACACTTACCTTTGTAGGCCTGAGGGAGGTCAAAGGAATCATTGTACCCCCGAAGGCCGAAGGCCTGAGGGGTACAATGATTCTATTGACCTCCCGAAGGCCTACAAAGGTCCATGTAGCGAACCCCTCCGACCAATAACGTATTTGTTTTCCTTCCTCCGTTTATTGTTTAGAAAAAATCCAGTTTATGAAGACGGTCGCTTCTGTGGCGGATAGGTGACAACATTGAATATACATGTTCTGCCGGGGATTCCCCGTCTTTACGAGACAGAGTGTGACGTAGCATGATTCCGTGTGAAGCGCAAGTTTCGCGAGTAAAAATCTAATCTTGGCTTGTGTACAAAATGATTCCAGCTGCAATGTCTACAAAAAGTCGTCAAAGTATGACAGTGACAGTGCTTCTTGACTGCTGTGTGATTCACAAAAATTAAGAACTTTTTGATGAAGCGATCGGCATTTGATCATGTGACAGCTGTGCACGTTAGCAAGGTGCCTTGTGTTTCAATTTAGATTCAAGATGACTGAAGGGGATGCTTCGAGTGAGCAGCAGATTGTCGTTGTTATATAAGTGTCATGTGTGTTTGGATATCTGGAAAAATGAATACCAAAAAACGCTCGTTGTGAACAGCAGGAATAGTGCTGAGATGGATTTTAAGGTAAGATTTTATTTTACAGCGTTGACATGATGTCAGATAGTCTTCGAAAATTCGTGAGATGTTTTTCTTCAGATAGTCCCGTATTGAGTGACGTGAAGAGAGAACTTTGGCAATATCGTGCTTTGTGTATAGTGTTGTTGGGTGTGTATTTTCGTTTTAGTTATTGAATTTGTTGCTCTGTGCTTTGGTGAAATTGTGGCATGTTGGTGACTGAGCGACGACAGTGTGTTGTTTGCAAGGATTGCTGTCTCTGATTGGTTAAAAAAAAAACTCGCCGCTATTTTTGTTCCGTGGTTTCCCGAACTTTAAAAATGCTCGGTGCATGGCGATGAGAAGGATTTGGCGAAGGCTTTTGCTATCTGCGCTGTGTAATTAGTGGTGAAATATTGTTTAAGTTGGCTCCTCACGTCGTAAAAAATAAGGCAGAGGATGTGTATTACGCCAAATAGGACTACTTTTAGTGCGGTTTTTTCTGCTATTTTGTCGAACCGAGTTGCTGTCAAGACTCGAAAACGAGGTCCTAACGCGTCATCGAGAGGGCTATAAAACGTCCGCCATTTTTCGCTACGGTTGAGGGGTTTTTATATCACGGTCACATGGCACAGTTTGCGCTAAAGTGACTGGTCGTGTGACGTAGGGAGGAAAACAAATATATATATATATATATATAATATATATATATATATATATATATATATATATATATATATATATATATATATATATATATATATATATATATATATATATATAATCACTTTGAAAAGCCAATATATCCATTTTTGAGTACAGCGAAATTTTCATTGTTATACAATGAAAATCGCGCTTTTCTCAAAAATGGACATGCTGGCCTTTATCATGTAAACACTACAGCCATATTCGTAGTTCCAGTAATCTGCCTTCTCACAGCAAAAGACAGTAAGTCTATTTTTTGTGAAAAGCGAGATTTTCATTGTTATACAATTTAAAAAAAATCTCGCTTTTCACAAAAATGGACTTGGCGCTTTTGGCCTCCACTGGGCAGTAAATGTCTCTGACGCACGCCGGCCTTGTTGACGTCCAGAACATGTTACTTTTGGCCTTCACTGGGCAGTAAATGTCTCTGACGCACGCCGGCCTTGTTGACGTCCAGAACATGTTACTTTTGGCCTTCACTGGGCAGTAAATGTCTCTGACGCACGCCGGCCTTGTTGACGTCCAGAACATGTTACTTTTGGCCTTCACTGGGCAGTAAATGTCTCTGACGCACGCCGGCCATGTTGACGTCCAGAACATGTTACTTTGCTGACTGGCGGGTTCAGCCATTTCTATTTAGGTTCCCCCTTGCACACGTTGTGATCGGGGACACATTGACTGGCCTTCTGTCTGCCACACTATATCAATGTAGACCAACTTGGGTACTCATTTAGCAAAGGTCCTTGGGTCCACGTCGGCCGCTGTGGGCCCGCGCACGACTGTGCGCGGGCCCACAGCGGCCGACGTCGGCCCGAGGCTCTTTTGCTTACCGGGACATTGATCGAGGGTCATGGACCTGAAGTTGTGTTTGTTTCTGATTTTATTTTAGTCTTTCGCATGCAGCGACATATCAGTATGACTGCCCTCTGAAGGCAGCAAAAAAACACAATAAGTCTTTCTTTTTTTGGACAAAGCAAGACTTTCATAAAATCTGCCTTAAGACAGTAATTCCTTTTCTTGGGTGCGATATTTTAATTTTAATGCAATGAAACCTTGCTTTTCACAAAAAAACTAGAGTTCTGTTTTTTTTTTTTTTTTAAATTTTGTTGTCTTTTCTTCTTTTTTGTGTGTGTTTTTTGTTGTTTTTTTTTTTTTTTGTTTGTTTTTTTTCTTCACAGAGCATTATTGACGCTGATGTCCTGATGTTAATGCTTAGTTACACTGGTGATGTTAGGTAGTAGAGTTGGTCATTGCTTACTTATTTTGATGATGTTAGTTACTGGTAATGATGATGTTACTTGGTTATTTTGATGATGTTAGTTATTACAGTTGAAGTCATTGCTTAGTTATTTTGATGATGTTAAATACTATAGTTGAAGGCATTGCTCAGTTATTTTGATGATGTCAGTTACTAGCACCGACGATGCCCACATGGGGCGGTCCGTGGCGCAGTGGTTAAGGCGCCTGCCACCAATTCCAAAGGTGAGCGGTTCGATACCGGGTTCCGGCGTTGGACTTTTCTCCTCTGGTAAGTGTCACCGTTAATTCGGGCGGACCGTCGGGGGTTCTTTCTCCGGGTACTCCGGTTCTTCCACCCCCCACACTTTGGTACCGGTCTCAGGCCACTTTACAAATTTCAAATACAAGCGATCAAAAATCTGTAACTTCAGTAGCTGACTGGCCCTTCGTTTGTCTTGTACTGTGTTTGTCTTAAATGGCGTAAATCCGTGTCTGTTTCGTGAGTGTGTGTGTTGGGTTTCAGGCGCGGCGCTTTGAGTCGATTTCCCCAAAATTGAGAAAAAGCGCCTATATAATAACGGTATTATTATTATTATTACTAGACGTTTTGATGATATTAGTCACTAGAGTTGATTTTGGCGCTTAATAGGTTCGGGCAAATTTATCATCCCAAGGGAAATTATCGTGTCATTGACTCATTGACTGCTCCTGACGATAGTGATGGAAAAGACGCGTAGCTATACTAAGGCTGACCATGGCCAGATGACCTGTTGCTACGAAGTGTTTTTTCTTCACAAGTCCATGTTAAATTCAGCACTACAATAACGCGATCGCGAATAGCGCGGTCTGACTTTATGGCCCCGGGTACCGAGATATACTGAGGTCGACTTGTACTGAGCCACACTGGTTTCGGAAACTGTGTAATTAACCCCTTCACTGCCTGTAGACTCAGATTGTGTTTTGAAAATCATTGTCAATTGTAAAGTCGTTTCAAAGATCCCCAGCTGTCAAAGGAACAGGGATACAAAGTGGTTTGAGCAAGATGCATAGATCCTCATGAGCCCCCGCACCTGCGGGGGCTCATGAGGATCTATACATCTTGCTGAAGCCATTTATAATCCATGTTCCTTTGACGGCTGGGGATCGGGGGCTCATGAGGATCTATACCTCTTGTAACTGAGGTGATGTTTCATTTTTTTTCGGCAGTGAATGAGTTGACCAGCCACTGCCCTACTAGCATAACCCACTTTTTGCTTTGTGATCTTCATCCATTCCGTCATTCCGTGCACTTACGAGGCAAGATCGCATTAAGAAAAAAAAATCTGCTCGTCAGTCGGTTTCGAGTGGGTACTGTATCATCATTATTATAGGGTGGCAGTCACATGCTGGTGAGTAAGGGTTTTACCTTTCCAGCTAGGTCAACCCGTCTCGTCTCAGGGGCGAATCAGTAAGTTGTCGAGGAGGTGGGGGTAGGTGGAGGGGGGTGGGGTGGGGGGTGGGTGGGTGGGTGGGGGTTGGGTGGGAAGGCAACCTTTTGTTTGGGACCCTTTACGCAAGACACAGAGTGCACAGAGTAGAGAAATGATTATTATGCTTCAGAATATCAGACAGCGGGGGCGGGGAAGAGATGTACGTTGATATAGTCCTCAGCATTGCTTAGCGTTTTTCGAATTTTCCACTCCATTACAGAACGGGCGGGAGGGGATGTGTGGGGGGTCTGGACCTCCTGAAACACTCCTCCCCCAGTCTAGATCCGCCTCTGGTTCTTCTTGACCTCTTTCTGTCTCTGTCGCCGTCTCTCTCCACTATTTTTTTTTTTTTCCAACAGAAGGGGTGGGGTGGGGTGTGTGTAGGTGGGGAGGGGGGGGGGGAATGGAAGGGGCGGCACAGAACTGCTGAAAAAGTATCCTGATCACCCCCCTCCCCCTCCACCTGCGTTTTCTTTGCACGTTCTCTCTCTCTCTCTCTCTCTCTCTCTCTCTCTCTCTCTCTCTCTCTCTCTCTCTCTCTCTCTCTCTCTCTCTCTCTCTCTCTCTCAGCTTAAGTGAAAAAAACATTGACAATGTTTGTATTAACGGTCTCGCGAAATGTTTTATGTTGTCGAAGTTAAGGTATTATACAGATCCTGAAACCAGAAAATTGTTCAGCTGATACGCACATCATGCCACACATGTATAGTATGCCCCGACGGTGTGGGATTGTTGTAGTGATGTTCACTTATAAAGACTAAATTATTTACACAGGAGAATGGCAAAATTAATTCTTACTTGCCCGCATTTGACAACTGAGCAAAAACTAAATAAAAGCTTCTTCAAAATCACTTCAAATTTAAGAAAAGGGCCTATTAATGTTCAAAGAATGGAACCAAAAAAACTGTTTATCTAACTGATTTGTTTCATAAACCTGATTCCAGTTATCGAAAAACGAGGGGTCTCTACGTTGTTAAAATCCGCGAATAGACATATTTAAATCTAGCTTGTCATGATTTGCGGGCGCCACGCTGTGGAATGTACTTCCACAGCTCGTTGAAACCACTACAGCACTTTCCCGTTTTAAACTAGTCTAGACTGATACATTACATCACTATCGTAGCAGTGTGCATTCAGGTTTTCCCTTACACACTCGGATATACGTATTTACCTGTTTTAACATTCATTTGCATGTAGGCCGACACGTATGAGAAGATGTGCAACGGCACATGAGCGTGTATTATTGTATTATGTGTGTTATGTGCTCTCTCTCTCTCTCTCTCTCTCTCTCTCTCTCTCTCTCTCTCTCTCTCTCTCTCTCTCTCTCTCTCTCTCTCTCTCTCTCTCTCTCTCTCTCTCTCCCTCTGTCTCTGTCTCTCTCTCTGTCTCTGTCTCTGTCTCTGTCTCTCTCTCTCTCTCTCTCTCTCTCTCTCTCTCTCTCTCTCTCATGCATGCCCCCTACCGGTCGGCCTTAGGGGACCTTGGTGGGGTTGTCTACTTTTTAGTTCCTAGGGTCACCTTGTCTAACCCCTGCAAGGTGGGTTCTACTCTTTTGGGGGTTTGTATTTCTGTCTTTCTGGTCCATTCATCTGTATTTTTCTTTTGAAATTCCGCTCCCTCCTGTCTGCGCTTCTTGCAGTTCTTTTCTTCATTTAGCGCAGGCACGTCATGAGAAGGCCTTTGTCGCTTGCGGGACGTAAAGCAATCTATACTCACTCACTCTCTCATGCATGCTATGTTTCTTTTCCTGTTGTGTTCTCTTTTGTTTACAGGACAGCTTGTAAGACAGGCATTGAGGTGCCTAATGGCTTTATCCTGAATAATAAAAGATTCATCATCATCATCATCATCTCTCTCTCTCTCTCTCTCTCTCTCTCTCTCTCTCTCTCTCTCTCTCTCTCTCTCTCTCTCTCTCAAAGACACACACACGTACGCACCGCACGCACGCACGCACAAACACACATGCACACACACACACACAACAATACAACACTCGCACGCACGTATGTACGTATGTATACACGTGCATGCACGCGCTCACTCACGCACGCGAGCACGCCCCAATACACACACACACACACACACACACACACACACACACACACACACACACACACACACACACACACACACACACACACGCACACACACACACAGAGTTCGTTTGTCTACCGAGGACAGTCCTGTCGCTGTTTCAGTTCTAGTGCCAGCCAGCGAAAATAAATCTATCATGCCATCTCAAGTTTGGTGCCTGCTTACCATGGCGCTTATCAGGCGCCATGCTAACCAGGCAACACCCTTTGAGCTGTCTTGTTCTGAAAATTCATCTCAAGTGACTGGGTTTTGAATGTAAATTAACCCTGTGACACCCACGCTGCAAGTTGCCGCAGAGTGTGCTTCTACAACGTGTTAGTATTTCCCTCGCCAAGGGCCCCAGCCGTCCCAGGAACATGGATACAAAGTGATATCAACTAGAGATATAGATCCTCATGAGCCCCCGCAACTGCGGGGGCTCATGAGGATCTATGTCTCTTGCAGATGGATTGTATTTACCTCAGCAGCTAAAGGGTTAAGGGCCGCAATAGAAATAGGACCCTTCGTGGCTGGTGTGTTTACTTTGAAGAGAAGACCACTTCGGCCTGAACTATTTGTACAAACTCGCGTATGAAACTGGAAAGCGCGCACCGAGGGAATTATTCAATAGTACGTTTTTTTGTTTTTTTATTTATTTTTTTTTTATCCAGGTTTTGGTGCAAACAAGACATTTGAATCGCAGGCCTTACATGATGGTTGTTGAGAGCAGCCATACCTTACTGCCCTAAATGTCCGCCGACCTCGACCTAATAGTAGTTATATAAATTGCACGCACTTCAAAGAATGAGTGGCCGGATTCGTCCATCCATTGCTCATCTGCAAGAGGCGCATATTCTCATGAGCCCTTGCAGGGGTGGGGAGTGTGTGTGTGTGTGTGGGGGGGTGGGGTGGAGGGGAGGTGGCGAGGGAGGGGGGGGGGGTGTTTCCAGGCGTTCCGGCGTTTTGTCCCAAAATACTTTAAAATACTATGTCTAAGTCCCTTTTGGGGGGTTTGGACTCCCCCCCCCCCCCCCCCACGCCACCGCCACCCCTTTCCGGCCCTCAATCACCCACCCACCCACCCCCCACCCCCACCCCAACCCCGACCCCGCCCAACATTTTGATTTTTCAGCCACTTTGGAAGCATCTGGGGGGTGGGGGTGGGGGTTCAGTGAGTAAAGGTCCCAAACAAAAAGTTGGAACCCTCACACACACACACACACACACACACACACACACACACACACACACACACACACACATACCACCACCACCCCCCACCTTCCCCATTCTGCAGGTAACTGATCCGCGCCTGCCTTGCAGCTGCAGGCGGCTCATGAGAATATATGCTTCTTACTCGCCGCAAGGAGCTGACTCACTGACACGCACAGTATCCGGTGTTAACCGGTTCAATGCGAACGTTGAAGACTGTGTTTCTGTAAGCTGCGTTAATTCAAGACCAAACAACCTAGCTGTCACAGGAACACGGATTCAGCAAGAGGCATAGATCTTCATAAGCCCACGCAACTGCGGGGGCTCATGAGGATTTTTACCTCTTGCAGTTGGGTGGTGTTCAGATTTTCTCGGCAATGAACAGATTAATAGTATGACTGTTAGTGTTAGGAGGACGCATGCAGCAATGGTCTGGGCGATCCAGCGAAACGATTTATCCCTTTATTACTGCTTGAACGTCCTTACTGTCAAGGCTCGCCACCTACTGTCTTTGACCTGAGTCCACCCCACCCGGGTCTGCCCTGGGGGACTTGGGTGGGGTTAGGTATTTTTTAGTTCCCAGGGTCACCCTGGTCAGCCCCACAGGGTGGGTTTTTCTCTCTATTCTGGGGCATGTGTTTCTGTCTACCCTTTGTCCATTCACCTGTATTTGCCTTTTTAAAACTCTCCCTACTGTCTGCACTGCCTGTAGCTCTTGATATTGGATGTGTGTTGCTGAATGGTCTTAGCTTTATTTAGGCCCCATGTGTTAGGTTTATTTAACGTATTTGACCGGCTGGCGACATACATTCAATGTTCTGTTTTGGTTTTTTTTCACAAGCAGTGCAGGCACGTCCTGAGAAAGCCTTGTTGCTGTCGGGACGTTAAGCAATGTACAATCAATCAATCATTGACCTGAGTCCGATTTTGGAGTAACTCCTAATGCACACCGCACACATCAGTTCACTGGCACTCCGATCATTCGTGCCGGACTGACGGAGGTAATTATGTAGTGTTTGCCGTGCTGTGCTAGTTAATTGTCATTTTAGACAACGACCTTTTTGTTTGAGAAGGAAATATTTGCTTGTCCAGACTACAGGCTAATTAAGCACTACCCGAAATTTATCATGGTTCTTTTTCAACTTTTGCTAGTCAAACACTACCGTCGCCTGAAAGTCGAATATTTTCCACTGTTTGCTGGAAATTAATGACGACTGAGCATACAGTTTTGCTTTTTGCTTGGCTGAACGAAGTAGGGTAAACATCAGTGAGCGACTCTCATCTGCAGTGGCAAAGATCTTCATGAGCCCCCGCAGTTGCGGCGGCCGGCTCATGAAGGTCTATGCCACTTGTTAGCTTCTAATTTAAGTCTATTCCCTCAGCTTCAAATAGAATATTACTGAGACGTGTCTCCATTTTATGATAGAATTACTCCAACTACTTCCACGCTTTTAGACCACATATATACTAATAAACCCAAAGCCATCTCTGACGTTGAAGTCTAAAATCTAAGTGTTAGTGATCATTATCCTGTGGCGTTCTCCTGCTCTTCAAAACTCCCTAAACAAAAAAAAAAAAAACAAAAAAAAAAGAACGGACATACAACTATAACGTATAGGACATTCAAACAATTCAGTAAAGACGAATTTCTATTTGATCTGGAAAATACTCCTTTTAATGATGTGGTCCTGTCCTACGATCCTAATACCGCCCTCAATATTTGGTACTGTCTTTTCCTAAATGTACTTAATAAACATGCTCCCCTACGCGAGCCCCCACCCGGGTCTGCCCTGGGGGACTTGGGTGGGGTTAGGTATTTTTTAGTTCCCAGGGTCACCCTGGTCAGCCCCACAGGGTGGGTTTTTCTCTCTATTCTGGTGCATGTGTTTCTGTCTACCCGAGACCTGTATTTGCCTTTTTAAAACTCTCCCTACTGTCTGCACTGCCTGTAGCTCTTGATATTGGATGTGTGTTGCTAAATGGTCTTAGCTTTATTTAGCCCCATGTGTTAGGTTTATTTAACGTATTTGACCGGCTGGCGACATACATTCAATGTTCTGTTTATTTTTTTTTCACAAGCAGTGCAGGCACGTCCTGAGAAAGCCTTGTTGCTGTCGGGACGTTAAGCAGTGTACAATCAATCAATCAATCCCCTACGCGAGAGGAGGGTAAAATCTCACACTCTTCCTCCCTGGCTTACTCCTAAAATCGTGCAGGCGATGGCGCTTAGAAACGATCTACGTAGCAATAAAATGTTTACTGAATATAAGCAACAGCGTAACCGTGTTAAATACATGATAAGAAAGGCAAGAAAAAAGCTAGTTCGTGACACGGTTAAAAACAGCAAGGATACCTTTACTATATGGCGCTTTCTAAACACACTAAGGGGTCTCCAAGTACCGCAACTACCATTCCCACTAATCTTACTGCTGATACATTCAATGACCATTTTCTTTCTGTTGCCGAATCTCTAATTTCGTCAAGCCAGGATAACACTTATTACCATTCTAATCTGCTGTTAGAGTTTGTCAACAAAGAAAATGGGCACAGCCCCCTTCAACATCCCCATGCTAGGTGTTCATGACGGGGGTTTAATCATAAGTAACCTTCCAAATAAAAAGTCCTCGGGACCTGATGACATTAGCCCGAAAATACTTAAGCTGTCTCTTCCATACATTGTAGAATCCTTAACTTACATTTATAATCTCTGTATCCAGCATAACACTTTTCCTAACGAACTTAAATATGCGAAAGTAATTCCAATTCCAAAAGCAAAAGATCGTTCTGATCCTAATAACTATCGGCATATTTCTTTATTATCTGTTTTGTCCAAACCACTGGAAAAGCATGTTCATAAACACCTGCTTGCTTACCTAGAAAACGGTAAGCTCCTCCACCCTTTCCAATCCGGATTTCGTCCGCAGCATTCATGCCACACAGCACTTACATGCCTTGTTGACACATGGCTCGAGGGTATGAATAAGTCACAGTTAACAGGAGTAGTCTATCTAGATTTTAAGAAGGCTTTTGATCTGATTGACCACACTATTCTGACTGCTAAGCTTTACAAATACCTTAATAACGGAGACGCAGTTGCTTTTTTCACATCATACCTTACTAAAAGAAAACAAAAGGTTCTTGTTCATGGCTCATACTCCTCTCTCAAAGATGTAAGCTTCGGTGTGCCCCAAGGGTCTGTACTGGGACCCCTGCTATTTTGTTTATTTATTAATGATTTGCCTCTACATATTACTTGCCAAGATGTACAATGCGACCTTTTTGCTGACGACACTTCAGTTCATACTACTAGTAAAGATATACAGGTTATTTCCGACAACATACAACAAAGTCTTCATGACGTATCAGCTTGGTGCATAAACAATTCTATGGTTGTTCATCCAGTCAAAACGAAATCGATGGTAGTCGCCACGCGCCCAAAACAGCAGATAACGCCTCTATTACTTAACCTTTCACTTAAAAGTAGTCAGGTAGAACAAGTAAACGAACATCGCGTACTAGGGATTACAATCAACAGTCAGCTAAAATGGCTAGCTCATACAGACGCCCTATACAAAATAGTAGCAACAAATCTCTTTATGTTATCAAAATTGAAATATTATACTGATTCAGATACCCGTAAACTATTTTATAATGCTCACGTCGATTACGCGTCAACGGTATGGGATGGATGTAGTGAGGTCCATTTAATGAGACTCAATTCCCTACACAGACGGGCGGCCAAAATAATCTGCCCTGATCCACACCTAACCACAGAAGAAAAGCTCACAAAAGCAGGTCTCCTGCCTCTTCAAGGTAATTTCAAATATAACAAAGCAATTTTTATGTCAAAGTGTGGAAGCGCAAAACACCTGAGTACATCTCCGCTTTGTTCCACAAATCTGAGTCCAAGCATGGAAACATCAGAAAGTATTTCATAGTCCCAAAACCAAGGATCGATCTATATAAAACCAGCTTATCCTTCTCAGGGACACATATCTGGAATGCGCTTCCCGACTATGTAAAATCCGCCTCCTCGCTAGCCTGTTTTAAAAAGGGTCTCTGCAAGTATTTCGTGGATCACTCGTAGGGCCTAGGGATGCCTTAACTACATGTATTATATGTCTCTTTATATGCTGGGTCCAATTTATTCCCAATTAAGCCTGTTATCCTTTTCATTTATCATTTGAACTACTTAGTTTTTTGTGTGTGTGTGTGTGTGTGTGTGTGTGTGTGTGTGTGTGTGTGTGTGTGTGTGTGTGTGTGTGTGTGGCGGGGGGGGGGGGGGATGGTGGGAGGGGGGGCGAGGGGGTGTCTGAGAGTATATGAGTATGTCTGCCTATGTGAATAGTGTTGTTAATTGTTTGTAAGTATTATGTTTTACTTATATGTATGTGCATGTGTAGATAGTTTTGTAGGTAGTTTGTAGTTGTTAGCAACGGCAGGTTTGTAAAATGGCTGTGTCAATGACCATGTCAATGCCTTAACCGTTGTAAAATAAAGTTTCATTGATTCATTGATAGTATTGTTGAGGTTTTGACTTGTGTACAACGCTATACAGACAACTTGAAACATGGCGCGCTCGATGCAATGGGTAGACGAAAGAAAAATATCTTGCAAATAATTATCGTTCGTTTGTTTCAGGGATGGCCACACACACTTCTATGATGCTGTTTTCGCTGCTGCTGTTGTCGCTGGTGTTGGTGGAGGTGGGGGCCAGCGCAGAGTCCGGTGTACCTGTGGAGATTATTCAGCCTGCGACGGAAACCACGCGCGTGTTCGTGGGAGAGAACGTCACGCTAGTGTGCCGAACCGACTCTCCAAATCACTGGGGTGATGTGCGTAAACAGTGTATATAGGTCGTCTGACATACGGCGCACAACGCTTTTCGCAAATATCTCCACAAAGAACCATTTTCTATTATCAGTCTTTGAACAAATATCTCCACAAAGAACCATTTTTCTATATCAGTCTTTGAACAAATATCTCCACAAAGAACCATTTTTCTATATCAATCTTTGAACAAATATCATTCAGTGACAGGTGACCTAATACGATCTACTTTTAAGACAATCGAACAATGTGTCAGTTTTGCTGTACAGTCTTAAAATTTCGAAATTGTTTCATGAAAACTCCGATTTTACATCACTAAATGTGCCCCAGGTATATTCAGCCCAGTATAAGAAAGATCCATTTTCACGTGAATTGGTCCAGTTTTCAAACCTGAAACATGGCCAGCAAAGTGATCGATCAGAAACAGAAGCAGCTCTCTGCGGCGTACTAGTCAGTCTTGTTGAAAAAAGCCAACATCATTAAGACGACCCCTCCACCCCCTTCACATTTGTTTTGAGAAACTTCCGTCAGGGAGGAGGCTCAAGGTTCTTTTGGCCCGGAAAAATGTTTATAAGAAATCTTTTATTCCTTCTGCTGTTGCTGTGTTGAATGCTGAAATGAAATGAAATTGTGTGGGTGTTTACGCATACGTGTGTATGTGTGTGCGCGAGTGGTAGGGTTGTTTGTACACCATCAGTATTGTAAGTTTGCTGTGATTGTTTTATAACTTCTCAGTACAGTGTGTTTGATAATTGATCAACTTTAGTGCCAATACTACCCTAGGAATTAATATGCGCAATAAGTTCGTCTCCAGTGTCAAACACAGGTTTTCGTTTTTAAAATTAAGGTGCCGAGTTTAATCTATTTCAATTTATCTCTTACTGATATACCGAATTTGATAGTGAGCGCTGTGTGTTTGTGAGTGTGTGTGTGTGTGTGTGTGTGTGTGTGTGTGCGCGCGTGTGTGTGTGTGTGTGTGTGTGTGTGTGTGTGTGTGTGTGTGTGTGTGTGTGTGTGTGTGTGTGTGTGAAAGAGTTAATATATTTATAATTTATTATGTGTGATGCTAGAATTATTACGTTTTTATGCGCTTTTTACTTGTACCCACATTGTTATGTCTTATTATATTTCAGTCTTTTGGAAACAACAGAGCGCATGGAACCTAAAGACAATTTCTGTTTTATTTATTTCAAAACAGACGATAAAGTTTTCTTGAATCTTGAATCTTGAAACAGCGCAGGCATACATCAAAGACAATACATTATCTTATAATGTATTGTCTTTGCATACATGAAGTCTGCATGCTTGACCTCGACATTGAAATCTGCCGGGGCTCTATTTAGGGTATTGAAAATGGTTTGTTCTTGTTTTTTCACCATTTTTTTACGACTGTACAGCAAAATCGACAAATTATACGAGTTTAGTAAAATTATTCCATATTAGGTCAATTGGCACTAAATGATATTTGTTCTTAAAGTGGTGTCAGAAAAGTGTTTCTTTGCGAGATATTTGGGAAAAACGTTGCGCGCTCCGACGTCAAACGGCCTATATCCTCTTCACTGTCGGAACTGGTTCAACAACCGTCCATGTAGGCAAGAGGCATAGATCCTCATGAGCCCCCGCAATTGCGGGGGCTCATGAGGATCTATGCCTATTGCTGGCTTCACGTTGTGTCCATGTTCTTTGGATAGATGGGGCTTTGGCGTGGGATTAAAGCGCTTTACTCAATGGCAGGCTTTGGTTGTTGAAATTTGCCGATACGACGGGTTATCGATGTTGTCTTGCTTCCACTAAGACTTTCTTACCCTTTCTTTTTTTTTTTCACAATGCCTGTGAGTTGGCAGGTGAACCAAAGAGTTTCCACTGCGTTTTGAGCGTAACGGAAGGAACTCTACTGCGTACAAAAGAGAAGCACCAAAGAGTTTCCACTGCGTTTTGAGCGTAACGGAAGGAACTCTACTGCGTACAAAAGAGAAGCACCAAAGAGTTTCCACTGCGTTTTGAGCGTAACGGAAGGAACTCTACTGCGTACAAAAGAGAAGCACCAAAGAGTTTCCACTGCGTTTTGAGCGTAACGGAAGGAACTCTACTGCGTACAAAAGAGAAGCACCAAAGAGTTTCCACTGCGTTTTGAGCGTAACGGAAGGAACTCTACTGCGTACAAAAGAGAAGCACCAAAGAGTTTCCACTGCGTTTTGAGCGTAACGGAAGGAACTCTACTGCGTACAAAAGAGAAGTACCAAAGAGTTTCCACTGCGTTTTGAGCGTAACGGAAGGAACTCTACTGCGTACAAAAGAGAAGAAGTCCCAGAAACGTCTTCCATCTTACGACATTTGAAGTTGACCTCATTATTAAAGTTAGCCTTATTGTCCAGAATTGTTGTAAGACATACTAAGGAAATTAAAAGTTAGCCTTATTGTCCAGCATTGTTGTAAGACATACTAAGGAAATTAAAGTTAGCCTTATTGTCCAGCATTGTTGTAAGACATACTAAGGAAATTAAAAGTTAGCCTTATTGTCCAGCATTGTTGTAAGACATACTAAGGAAATTAAAAGTTAGCCTTATTGTCCAGCATTGTTGTAAGAAATACTAAGGAAATTAAAAGTTAGCCTTATTGTCCAGCATTGTTGTAAGACATACTAAGGAATTTAAAAGTTAGCCTTATTGTCCAGCATTGTTGTAAGACATACTAAGGAAATTAAAAGTTAGCCTTATTGTCCAGCATTGTTGTAAGACATACTAAGGAAATTAAAAGTTAGCCTTATTGTCCAGCATTGTTGTAAGACATACTAAGGAAATTAAAGTTAGCCTTATTGTCCAGCATTGTTGTAAGACATACTAAGGAAATTAAAGTTAGCCTTATTCACGGTCCAGCATTGTTGTAAGACATACTAAGAAAATTAAAGTTAGCCTTATTCACGGTCCAGCATTGTTGTAAGACATACTAAGAAAATTAAAGTTAGCCTTATTCACGGTCCAGCATTGTTGTAAGACATACTAAGAAAATTAAAGTTAGCCTTATTCATGGTCCAGCATTGTTGTAAGACATACTAAGAAAATTAAAGTTAGCCTTATTCACGGTCCAGCATTGTTGTAAGACATACTAAGAAAATTAAAGTTAGCCTTATTGTCCAGCATTGTTGTAAGACATACTAAGAAAATTAAAGTTAGCCTTATTGTCCAGCATTGTTGTAAGACATACTAAGAAAATTAAAGTTAGCCTTATTCACGGTCCAGCATTGTTGTAAGACATACTAAGAAAATTAAAGTTAGCCTTATTGTCCAGCATTGCTGTAAGACATACTAAGGAAATTAAAGTTAGCCTTATTCACGGTCCAGCATTGTTGTAAGACATACTAAGGAAATTAAAGTTAGCCTTATTGTCCAGCATTGTTGTAAGACATACTAAGGAAATTAAAGTTAGCCTTATTGTCCAGCATTGTTGTAAGACATACTAAGAAAATTAAAGTTAGCCTTATTGTCCAGCATTGTTGTAAGACATACTAAGAAAATTAAAGTTAGCCTTATTGTCCAGCATTGTTGTAAGACATACTAAGAAAATTAAAGTTAGCCTTATTGTCCAGCATTGTTGTAAGACATACTAAGAAAATTCATAAAGGAGCTATTGCTATCTTGTAACCCTTTAGTGCCTGGAGTACGTCGCTTAAACAATGAGTTCAGGAACACAGTCTGGGTCAGCTGGCAGTGAAGTGGTTAACAGATTGATAAAACACGACGAAACATCAACATGTCTCTTAACCCATTAAGCCCTGACGCACTACAGCAGGAGATGGGTCGACCATGATAATTCAAGGGTAGTGCCAGATTAGCTTGGCGCCTGTCGGCGCCAAGCTAATCTGGCACTACCCGTGAATTATCAATATCGATCCATCTCCTGCAACAGGTGCATAGTCGTTAGATGACCCCTCCAAAATTTGGGAAATACGTGCGTCGGGATGATGAAGTTAACGACTTGAAGTAAATATATAGAGAGTATTTCTTTCAATATCTAGTTAACCCCTTTGTGCATGCGGCCACCGATACTGTAAACAGTTCCGGTGGCTTCATGCACAAGGGGCTGACCTCATTTAACCTCACGACCGTATTTCCCAAGTTGCAAAGGTTACACCTAACGACTATGTGCTAATTGCAGGAGATGGATCGACCATGATAATTCATGGGTAGTGTGCTAGATTAGCTTGCCGTCATCCAATCTTTTACCCATGAATTATCATGGTCAGTCTATCTCCTGCTGTAGTGTGTCGGGGTTTATCGGGTTAAGACAGTGTCACCTACGTGCATATTTAAGGAACTTTTTTATTTTGTTTACAGGAAAGACTGGAAGAACCATACTGGATGTTGGAGATCAACAACGACCGAAACCTAGTTGAGAGAAGGAGCTTAGAGGATGTCAAGGACAAGTACATGGTCACGTGGGACAGTAAGCAGCTCGTCTTGACCTTAATCGTTTTGAACTTCACCTACTGTGACGTAGGAAAGTACATCTGTACTGCAGCCAAGCATGAAGAGGCTAACTTTCTGGATTTCGTCACCATAGGTGCTTACGGTAAGAAAAAAAGCTCGCGCGGATGTAATACATTATATACGGATATTAGGGAGTGGTGGGGGGGGGGGGGGGTGGGGGGAAGGTGATAAGGAACCCAATGAACCCCAGCTCTACCCCGAAGACTAAATCGCCTGTGTAATGTAGATACAAAAAGTAAAGGAACAAATGAAACCGATCTGCTCCAGGGCGGGTTTTGATTGCTGAAATTTGCAGATACAACAGGTTTTCCATGTTGTCTTGTCCAAACTAAGGTTTTTCTACCCTTCCTTTTACAATCCATTTGCCGCAGGCACATGTAACAGATTTCCTATTGCCCGATATTCGCATAGGCGGTACTCTCGTAACGAGAAGGAGAGAAGAGAGGTCTTTCATTTTACGACACTCAAGCTTCAGAAGTTGCGTTACCCGTTTGGTCCAGCATTATTGTAAGACGCGGTAAGAGTTTTGCAAAGAAGAGACTGCGAGCTATTACTGGAGTGGTTACGTTTACTAGTACACGGGACGACTTTCAACAACAAACGAGAGCGAAGTAACGCCGGATAGCCAGTTTACATAGACGACACTCCAAACATCTCCAAGAGGCGAGATGTTTGGAGTGTTGTCTTTGCTCATGGTGTACGATGCTCATCCGCTCTCGTTCGTTGTTTTGATTCGTTCGTGCCAAACGAAACCTGACTAATAAGCCTTTATGAGCAGGTAACATTAAGATTTTTCTTGACAAGTCTTATTCGAGCTATTCTTGCACATTCTTCCTCTATCGTAGTAGTTCTGTCTCCTGTACTGTCTTAGACTAGTCTTAAAATTATCTGTATTAACCGGTTTTACACCTGTGATTACTAATTAAGTAGTGTGTGTGTGTGTGTGTGTGTGTGTGTGTGTGTGTGTGTGTGTGTGTGTGTGTGTGTGTGTGTGTGCTTTAAGATATAGGTGCTTTTAAGTCTTAAGTGATATACATTTAACTAATTTTAGACTTGGTAGACTAAAATGCGTGAGCGTTGTGTGTGTATGGGTGCATTTAGGTGTGGAGGTGGTGATAGATGTGTGTGCGTGTGTTTGTGTGTGTGTTAATTTGTGTTATTAATTGTCTAGTTGTAAAGTCTCTCATAGTGTGTGTATGGCATAGTTTATATATGATACAGTATTATTTTTTTTCCCTATTGTTTGCTGCATTGACTGTGATGTTTGTCCATAAATTATGTGAAAATGTAACTACACCAACACATATTCATGTTTTATTATTTTAATGACAGTAAGGCAAATGGCAATTTAGTCATGACAAATATTATTATCACGAGTCGATCCATCTCCTGTTATGATCCTCAGGCCCACCCAACATTACCGTATCACCTGGAGACAACGTAAGGCAGGCAACCCTCTACCGTCCCTTCGATCTGAGGTGTGACTTCCAGGAGGCTTATGGGATGGGTTCTTCGGTCGCATGGTACGACGAACAGGGGCAGATCATCAACAACACGTGGCAGAGGTGAGGAAGACAACTCGTTGGCTTTCCAATTTCTTAACAGTCTCTCTACTCTAGAATAAATTCAATCGCAAAAAATAAATAAATAAATAAATAAATAAATAAACGTTTAATGTGTCCCCACACACTACAGCGGGTGATGGATCGACCATGATAATTCAAGGGTAGTGCCAGATTAGCTTGGCGCCAACAGGCACTAAGTTACTCCGGCACTACCCTTGAATTGTCATAGTCGAAACATCTCCGGCAACTGGTACATGGTCGTTAGGTGACACCTCCAACATTTGGGAAATGCGACCGTGAGGCGAAGTAGTTTAACCCTTAACTCTTTCTACCCCAGACACACCACAGCAATATAAGGATCGACCATGATAGTTCAAGGGTGATGCCAGGATAGCTTGGCGCCTATGGGCGCCAAGCTATTCTGGCATCACCCTTGAACTATCATGGTCAATCCGCGTCCTGCACTACAATGCAGTCTTTAGAGGAGAACGGCAACATTTGGGGATTATGGTGTTGGGGTAGAAAGAGTTAAAGTAAAATGAATACTACTATATCTGACGGTTAAAAAACAATTAACCCCTTCACTGCCAGAAAAATATAAACACCACAAAACTGCGAGAGGCAAAGAAACCTCATGAGCCTCCGCAGATGCGGCGGCCCATGAGGTTCTTTGTCTCTTGCTGACTCTATTCATACCCACGTTCTTCATTCCGTGTTGAACTTGCCCTAAAGGGCTTTCTCAGACGTAAATTTGCTTGCACTGGCAGCAAAGGGTGTCAAGCTAACTCTGCATAGTGAGTTCATCTTTAGTTGTGCAGCGTTCATGTCTTTATATTTCTTGCTCTTTCGCCAGAAGGATAAGCTGGATTCCCCACCCTCAGGCATGGCAACGGTACAACTCTGGTTCTGTAAATTCTTTTTTGAAAAGCTTTTGCGCACAGGTTGCGGTCGAGAAACGTGTTTTCGTGTTATGTATGGCATGGCATTGGAACAGTGTGATGCTGTGATGGTGATACTTTGGGGGATGACTATGGGTGGGAACAAACCAAACGGAACATACAATTAAAAAAATAAGATTCTCACAGATAGAAAATAGTTCACTTGTTTGTAAAACACTTTATACTTGAAGAAACAGCAGATGATTTCTCATATCTAGGATCTTATATGGGCGGATCAGTTACTCCGACCTGCTTTTTACAAACAATTGGAGCTACTTTTTAATTTTCTAAGCCACAAGAGCAGTAAACTGGGTTTTTTTCAAATAAATATTTCGCCTGTCATTGTGTTCGTGTGCAGACTGCGGGTTGTGCGTCCTGACTCAGCGCATGTAGTCCCGAGAGCTTTTGACTGACATGTGAAGAGACTTTTTCCGGCTAGGACTAAAAAGTCATGACCACTTGCTTCAGATAATAAATTATTAACCCCTTCGCTGCCGAGAAGAAGTGAACGCTATCCAGCTGCAAGATGCCTAGATCCACATGGGCCCCTGCAGTTGCGAGGGCTCATAAGGATCTATGCCCATTGCTGACACCGCTTTGAGTGCATGGGACGGCTGAAACTCTTTGGTGATAAATGAACGAGGATTGCAGAAACACAATCTGCGTCAACTGGCAGTGAAGGGGTTAGTTAATACTGCGGGAAACAGGGTTTACGGTTGTTTGTTTGTATTGTTAGGTTGTAGCACGACTGGGGAAGTGTGCAGCTCATTTCATAAGTGTATTACTATAATAGTAATAGACTTATGCCCGTTTGAAATACTTTTTTGTTTACCTCCTATTTTTAAAGTAATCTTTGAAAAAGGCTGTTCAAAAGTGATCTCGAAGCCTGGACATGATTGATTGATTGATTGATCGATCAATCGATTGGTCTCCAAACCTGGACATGATTGATTGATCAATCGATGATCAATCGATCGATCGGTTGGTCGGTCGGTCAGTCGGTCTCTTTGTCTTTATCCATCCATCCATCCATCTATCCATCCATCCATCCATCCATCCATCCATCCATCCATCCATCCATCCATCCATCCATCCATCCATCCATCCATCCATCCATATTGATCTGCGTTTGATTAAAGTACCATTACGCATAAATCTGAAGACACATTTCAGCACCATTTGTATTTGTTATGCCTTGTCGACACCTAATGAACTTTAACAGCAGTTTGGACACGCGCTCAGTAAAAGCACACGCGTAATCACACTTATTTATTCTGCGCTTCCGTTAGCGCGTCAATCTATTTTTAGCTGTTTCTCATACTGATAGCGTTGTATTTCTAGAACGGAGTGGAGTCATCGTCAGGTTAATTGATATTAAGACGGCGTGTGCTGAACTGGATTTTCCTGTGTCTAAATGAACCACAAATAGACATGTATGTAGCGTTTCGTAAGCATCTGTTACAGAAGTGTATCTTTGAACAGTTACGGCCATTAAGAAACAACTCCGATACCTTCTTTAATTTAACATTTTCGGTCATCGTGAAAGCTAGCTCAAATGATGATCTGAAACCGGATTGTCCTTTCTGTCTGCGTGTTACTGTCTTTATAATTATGAGATTTTCTTTGCAGTTAACACGCTTGGCAGTCACCTTTTTGTTCTGGATTTGATGATATGAGTGTAAGACAACTAGAATAATAATTGCTGCATAATTAGTAATGTTCTTCTGCCATTGAAGATAAGTAGCGGCTAATCTCTATGTTTGTTTGTTTGTCTATTTTGACAAAGGGTATTTACCCAAAATATTAATAAATTGTGTTGTACCCGTCTTTTATAAGCGTGTTTCTTTCTCCGTTGGGTACTTAATTGTTATTCTAGTTGTTATGCCCTCATATCATCACAATATTCTGTAATTGCCTGATGACAATTAACTCATTCTACCCCAACACCGAATTCCTTAAATTTTGCCGTTGTCCTCTGAAGACTGCATTGCAGTGCAGGACACAGAGCGACCATGATGGTTCAAGGGTGATGCCAGAATAGCTTGGCGCCCATGGGCGCCAAGCTATTCTGGCATCACCCTTGAACTATCATGGTTGCGATCCTTATCTTGCTGTTATGTGTCTGGGGTAGAATGAGTTAAGGTCACTTATGCAGTTGATACCATGTATTTGAAATCCAGCACCCACTGTTTTGTTCTTCAGTGCACCTGTTCAGGCTGTGAAGGACCTCACCAAAGTTGGGTACAGTCTTCTGAGCATTGCCTACGTGACCCCGGGCCTTCACCTCTACACGTGTCGCGTGCGGAACCAGTATGGCAACGCATCCTTCACCTTTGAACTCAGAGGTTAGCACTCTTGTAATTAAATGTTGTACGCTTACAGCCAAAGGGTTATTTAGTTGGAGTGGGCAGACGCGAGCGTCGCAGACAAAAAGCATATGATCAACGCTATTGGCATTCTGCACGCAATACACTGTATCGTGAGTATAATTTTGTGAAGAGGCGAGACATTCGTTGTAGCATTACACTTACAAACTCGCTTTTCACCAACATGGACTTTTTTGCCCTCATATTATGGCAGACTAATACCGTTGACCGTTTTCACATTATTAACCCTTCATTAGCCCTGAGAAAGAAAAACAGAAGATAGTGGTGGAAAACCCTTTAAAATAGAAACAAACAACGACGTTTCGGATCAAAGATCCTTCTTCAGGTGACATGGAAACAAACGTAGAACAGAAAAGAACACGACAGAAAGAAAAGACCTCATCCTATATAGAGAGAAATTAGAATTGACGTATAAAAAAAAAAGAAAAAAAAAAAAAAAGAGCAGAATGACGCAAATACACAAGCACAAAACACGTAGCACAAAACTTACGTGTACATACATACACGTCACTGCATACATTCGCATTCACACGTGCTTGCTGCGGTTCGTGTACATGCACACACACATACACACACACACACACACACACACACACACACACACACACACACACACACACACACACACACACACACACACACAAACACACACACACACACACACACACAACGGTAGCCTCCAGTATCAACAGTGAGGTCAAGTTTGGCACCAACTACCCATCAGACCGAGCATACATCCCTAGGGGCGAATGTTCAAGCCGCGCGGATGGTAAGTGCCAAGCCTGTCCACGAAAAAGGATTCTGTCATTTTGCGGCGGATGAAGTGGGATGTATTTTGCCAAAGGATGCGTATGCTGAAATGTGTGAGGCTATGAGGAGGTTCGTTGAAATGACGTCCAACCTGGTTGTCGTACCCGAGGCGGATCGAACGAACATGCTCCTCGCACCGTTCAGGGAGTGTACGATATGTCTCCCCCACATACATCTTTGGGCAGTGAGAACATGAGATGACATAGACAATATCTGATGACTGGCATGTGAATGATCGGTGGCATTGAAAGATGACAGGGGTCCGGTGACGACGGGGGATGTGTTGATGTACGGACATGCTTTGCAGTGTGGTTGCTGACAAGGGTGTGTGCCAGGTGGTAAAAGGGTTAATAATAGCCCTGTTATTAACCTTTTTATGAACCAAGGTTTCATTTTACGAACAGTGTTTTTACCGACTTGGTAAATTATTTGCACTGGCAGTCTTCTCGTTTTGGTTTCACTTTTTAACCCTTTGAATGTCGGTCGCGAATTTTGTACAGTGATTCCTGCTGGAAACACCTCGACAAAAAGCGCGACCAACAGCAAAGGGTTAATAAGCGTGCTATAACGGAGAACGTCCCAACACTGAAAGAGAGAAACACGCTTAGAAAAGACATTTACAACGCAGTACAAAACAGTTCGTCTTCTCTAACCCATTTAGCCCCAACGCCCTACAGCAGGAGATAGATTGACCATGATAATTTAAGGGTAGTGACAGTTGAGCTTGGAGCCTTTAGGCGCCAAGCTCAACTGGCACTAACTTTGAATTTTCATGGTCGATCCATCTCCTGCAACTGGTACATAGTCGTTAGGTGATATTTTCAAAACGCTGCCATGGGGTTTAAAAGGGCCAAGCTTGCTTCTTTCTTCGTGGGAATGTGCTTTGCATTTCACACGCTTGGCAGACACCTTTATTGACATATATATCCGTTGCAGCCGACCCCTTTGTTGTGATACGCGACTCGAGAGGACAGGAACTTCACGAAATCAACGTTAACACAGGAGAGCGGATCCAAGCCCACTGCTACATCGCTAACTTGGCGGAGAAAGTCGAAGTAAGATTAGCAGCTTATTTTTTTATTTATTTTTTATTGGGTAATTTACTCGTTAACTGCCGAGAAAAAGTCCATCTAGCTGCAAGACTCATAGAACCACGTGTGGTTCTATGCGTCTTGCGGATCCTGTTTTTGTATAAAACACTGAAATACAAAACAGGATCAGCAAAATCTCTCTCTGTTTCTTGAATCCTGTGGTGTTGTTTGCTGTTGAACTTACAATGACATGGGACACACAACTTGGACACACACTGGCACTGAAGGGTTTTACACGCTGCGCCATAAGACCGAAATTTGGGACGTCTGTTGATGCAGTCTAAAGACTACGTTACAGTTCAAGGGACACGTCAACCTTGAAAGTTTGAATACCACCCAGCTACAAGAGGCATACGGCGTCCCTACAGGTGCGGGGGCACATGTGGTTCTGTGCCTCTTGCTGAGCCTGCTTTGTATCTGTGTTTCTGGAATCGTTTGAAGCTTTGTGGTGTTGAGTTTACAATGACGTGCGGCACACAGCTTGTGTACACTGGCGGTGACGCGGTTAACACATTGCGGTCGACATTAAGGTCGCAATTTCCAAATTGTGAAGACACGCACTCTAAAGACTACGTTACTACATTACACTTCAGGGGACAAGTCGACCTTGGTAGTTTGAGGGTGGTGTCAGAATATCTCGCCGACTATTAGGTCTAACGATGACTAAAGCCTGGCGCCCAGCGCTTTATTAATATTAATATTGACATCATCAGCCATCATCATCATCATCATCATCGACTTAGTTATTGTTATTAACTCATTCGAGACGTGCCGCCTCCGGATACGCGGCTTAAGCCGCGTATCCGGAGGCGGCACGTCTTGAATGAAAATATTATTTTAAATCTTAGTTGAATCACGTGAGCTACCGGTACACCCATGTTCCCTAATTCTGCCATTGAATATTGAATTAACACTCTTTTTTTTAGAATACCGCTGTGAAAACAAATTTGAGTTAGTTATTTGATTTAACGCCGAGCAGGCTACTAAGGCCAGCTCACGGCGGACTTAATTTTGAATATTCGTAAATGATCTTTGATCTCTTCACTGCAGAGAAAAACTGAATACCATCCCAACTGTAAGAGGTACAGATACTCATTCGCCCCCACCCGCCGTGAGATGGCCTTAGTTGCCTGCTCGACGTTAAACCCAAATAACTAACTCATTCGCCCCCCCCCCCCCCTTCCCTTCCACACACAGTTGTGGGGTTCATGCGGAGTTGTTCTTCTTGTTAAAACCAATTACATGTATCTCCATGTTAGCTTTGACGGCTGTTCAGCTTTGACGATGAAAATTCACAGTGATTTCAAAAGCACAATCTGCGTCCACAGGCAGTGAAGGGGTTAATCCAATGTGTGCTGGCCCGCGATTTTGGACCTTACGGCCGCTGCAAGCCGTTAGGTCCAAAATCACAGGCCGGCACATGCATCACTCGTGTGCAGGCGATATCATGGACGCTCGTAAGAACCAATAGAAGCACTATGACCTTTGACCCCAAGTCCGAGGATGTCAACATAACGACTGACGTGGAAGCAGTGGGCATCGGTCGACAAAAGAACTACGTCTTTAACTCTCACGTGACCATAACACGTGCTAGCTTCGAGCACGTGGGCAATATCACGTGCCGAGCGGGCAGTTTGTGGGACAACGCAGTGCTGCTTGTGTCAGGTTCGTTCAGTGTACATCTGTTTCTTTGCAGTTTCCTTTTTTAGCGAGAATATAAAGTCACGTAAATGTACATGTATTATAAAATTATAGTTCGTGATTTCAAGTGGTTTTAGCAACCAATGAATGAATGAATGGATGGATGGAGTGGCCGATCAGTGAATGAATGAATGAATGAATGAGCGCGGCCGCAGAGCGTACGAGTGGGTGAACACATGAATGAATTAACCCTTTTAGCCCCGGGACCCTTTTAGCCCCGGGACCCTGCAGCAGGAGATGGATTGATCATGATAATTCAAGGGTTGTGCCAGATGACTCGGCTTGCCGCGCCTTCAGGCGCCAACCTCATCTGGCACTACCCTTGAATTATCATGATCAATCCATCTCCTACAACTGGTGCATAGTAGTTAGGCAACACCTCCAAAATTTGAGAAAAGGGTTAATGACTGAATGCTGACTGAAAAATTAACGAACAGAGAAGTGTAGGCATGGATAGATGGCTGGACGGCTTGCTAGCTGGATGGATAGACTGCGAAAATTATGACTGAACAACCAGGCGGATGGGCGAACGAACAAATCTATTAACCAGCACACGAATGAACGTACGAAGTGTAGAGCAGACGATCAATCCTTTGGCTGTCGCTAGCGGTTTCTGTCGCGATGATTCCCTGCAGGAATCGTCGCGACAAAAAACGCTACCGACAGCCGAAATGTTGATAATTTCATTATCCATTCACTATTTATTATTATTTTAAATCATTATTACCCATTTTCATTCAGGTGTTAATTTTTAATCATTATTACCCATTTTCATTCAGGTGTTCCAAAAGTGCAGTGCAGCCTGACAGAGACACGACTACAATCCGGGCAAACAGTAGAACTGGCGTGCAAGGCCACAGCATGGCCCATCGTCAAAGCTGACAATCTAGTGTGGTATTTCAAGGGCTCCGCCATCAACGATTCAGACAAGTAATAACATATAATGTTCATAGATTAGAAGCCACGTCAGTTTATCTTATGATGATCGACGGGGGGTGATAATTACCTCATAATTGTGGATATATGAGGTGTAGTGAATGTCGAAGCATTCCGGCCTTCTCCTGTTCATAGTATAGACAATTTCTGAAGTAGGTCAAAGTGCACATATTTCGACAAAAACGGTGGAGTAAAAAGCCCGGACAAACATGCTAGATGGTTTGTCCGGGCTTTTAACCCTTTCACTTCCGAGAAAAAGCGAACACGATCCAACTGCAAGAGACATAGATCCTCATGAGCCCCCGCGACTGCGGGGGCTCATGAGGATCTATGCCTCTTGCTGAGACCAATTTGTATCCATGTTTCTTGAACGGGTCTGGCTTTTGGTCGTTGAACGAACAAATATTTCAGAAACAGAAATGTACGTACAGTGGCAGGGAAGGGGTTAAGCCACAGTTTTCGTCGAAACACGTATAATCTTGACCTACTTCTGAATCTTGACCTACTTCTGAATCTTGCCCTACTTCTGATTTCTGAACAACGTGTACAGATTTTGGTGTTCGATTGTGGCAGGTACAGCGTCAAAACGCACCAAAGCGGCTTGGATACCTTTTCCTCGCTGGCCATTTACCGAGCCGTACCCTCCGACACGGGCCTGTTTTTCTGTAAAGCGGAAAACGATCGTGGTCAGGGTATGAGCAGTACCAACGTCATCGTTGGTAAGTAGTCAGAGTGACGTCATTTCCGTGTGTAATGATAGTATATTATATTAAAGCTGAGAAACAGTCAAAAAACTCCGCCCCGCACGTGTTTTAAAAAAAACTTTGCAGGACCCAGCGAGGGCCCTGTCTTCGTGAACGTTCGGCTAACTTCGGCAAACCGGTTTGGAACTCAGTTGACTCAGTTTTCAACTGCGTTTGTCGTGCTGGCAAAACTCCCGTGAAAAAGACAGGCCACTTCCTGTATGCAGCGCGGAGTGGGAACGGCCGCGATCACTGATCTAAACCAGCGATATTTCTACTGACAGCAACAGTAGCAGACGACACTCGACCACCCGACGGACAGAGCAGGCCATTTGTGTCTTGCATGGACGCACACTGGATATGGACCAGGCCGAGCTATCCGTAAGTTACACAGCACAGCCTGAAGCTTTATTCGATATCGGAAGGGTGAGGAAGGAGGGGTTATTTGTCGTTTTGTGTTTGTTGTTATATCTTTTCATCTGGAGTGGCCTACAGCGAAAAAAATTCTCCATACGAAGGGCAGCTACTAAAATTCAGCTCGACCCATGGCGACCTTGTATCTTTTGGCATCTATGTAAACAGTCGATTCTCTCTCTCTCTCTCTCTCCCTCTCTCCCTCTCTCTCTCATCCAATTTACTGTGTTGGTTGTACATCACAATGCTTCTTTATTTATTTATATTAGCCTATATTGGACTGGAGGTACGTGTTGAAAAAATTCGTTCACAACTACAAAGTGTCAGGAGTCATACTTACAGCATGTACAGCCGTACATTCTGCCATCATAGTCCCCAACGCGTAAAATCCGTGGCTGTTGGTCAGTTTCAAAGTGTCACAGAATCGTCTGCTGTTGTCCGATCTGCTAATCGCGATGTTTTCCGTGCAACAGGAAGTGGTCTGTCGTTTTCCGAGAGTTTTGCAAGCTCGGGATACGCAGTTGCCAACTCCGTCAACTGTGTTACGAACCGATTTGACCCACTTAGGGGCAGGGCCCAAGCTGGGTCCTGTAGAGTCTTTTTAAAACACGCGCTGGGCGGGTTTTTCTCATTGCACCTCAGCTTTAACTCATTCAGCCTGAAGCACGTATTTCCCAAATATTGGAGGCGTCATCTAACGACTATGCATCTGTTGCAGGAGATGGATCGACCATGATAATTCAAGGGTAGTGCCAGTTTAGCTTGGCGCCGATAGGCGCCAAGCTAATCTGGCACTACCCTTGAATTATCATGGTCGATCCATCTCCTGATGTGCGTCAGGGCTGAATTGGTTAAGCAACATTTTGCTTGATATAGTGTCGATAACAGGCAGATGTAATTACGGGACACTAACGAGTCGTCAGACGAGGACATTTTGATTCGGTTCAAGTAATCACACCTGTCGGTTATCGACACTATATCATGCAAAAATGATGCCCAATATAATGTAACCAGTCAAAAACAAAACTGTGCCTCACGTCATTTTGTGGCTGATTGCGATCTAAAGCCAAAACACATGAACGGCAGACGACTGCATATCACTGTCCACTCAGCACGTAGATTTTGTCTGACTAAGAAGACGTCAGTGCTTTGTATAACATTGCGTGTTACTGAGGAAATTTTACATGTACTTGTAACTAGATCACGCATAATGGCGAAAAATGCCAGCAGGTTTGTTTATTAAGTTTTTTTTTCAGGTTGTCGATATCGCCAGCTGACATCTCGTCAATTTCGCAAGTGAAGCGACTCGCACGTTTGCTGGAGTCTGTTCTCCGTTTGTGTGTGTGCATGCATAGGACAAGTATTTCATTACACATAAGGGGCTTGTTAATGTTGCAGTATGAGCATATTTCACGTTTCCGTTTTGAAAAATGTAAATATCATCAAGATTGAAACTTCTTCTTGGCGTGCAAGGGATTTGGGGAAGGAAAGTATATCAAGCAAATTCATGAATATTAATTTCATTGTTATTCTGTATATCAATATATGTGTCAAAGAAGGAAAAACTTTATCGAGTGGGTACATAAATTTATGTCTATGATATCACTGTGGATCTGTGGGTGGTGTTATGGCGTTGTCGGTGAGTGACGTCATTTCTAGGCCTGTCAGTATGGTTGACGTCTGTATTGTCATGAAAGATGTTTGTGACGTCATATTGAGATGTATTGTGTGTCGGCTACGCCGGTCGTTGTTAGGCCCTATGCTGGTGACATCGGTCGATTCGATGCTTGACAAGGACTAGGGCTTCCAGCTGTCGCTGATTTCGCCCGGGGGGGGAGGGGGGGCCAGGGGAGGGGGGGGAGGGGCCGTCTCTCTGTCTGTCTGCCGCTCCGTCGCGCAGCTGGCTGATGGTACTGCCGGGGCCGGGTGGTTGGTGGTGGAGGAGGCGGGTGGTGTGGCCGGGAAACCGTTGCCTAGCGCCAGGCTGGTGGGTGGTGGTAGGCCAGCCACTCCAAGAGATCTTGCAGGAGTGGTGGCGGGGGTGGTGGTGTCGGCCGGGGAAACCGTGGCCGGTTGTGGTAGGGTCTGGGGAGGTAGGGTGGTGGTGGTGGCGGCCAGTCGATTCTTGGTCGAAGGGTCGGGTGCTGGCGTGGACGGGGTGGGTGGCGGTGTTGCGGTGGCAGCCGCATGTGAGGTGGCGGCGTGGCGAGCAGTGGTGGGCGTTGGTGTCGGTGGTGTTTGGGCGGTCGGTGGCGTCTTCTTTGTTGGCAAGGGCCGGTGACTGTTCCGTTGCCCGCCTGTGGTGGTGGTAGCTGTTGAGGGGGCGGGTCTGTACCCGCGTCCTGGAGGGTCTTCTCCGGAGCTGGTGGGACCTCTGTCTCCGTGTTTTGGTCTTGGGTGTCGGGTGGCGTGGTGCCGGTGGTCTTTTCGGCGGTTGGTGGGGAGTCGGTGGTGGCTTGACTCTCCGTTTCAGTCGTGGTGGCTGTGGCCTGGCTGGCCGTGTCCTTCGACGTGGGGGGCTCAAGGTCCTTGATGGCGCCCGCGTGCACCAGCCACCGGGGCGGCGACTAGTGCACGGCGGTATGGGCTGCCATCAATCGTTATGATGACCGGGACGGCGTCTTGTAGGAGGAGTACCAGCTCCTCGAAGTCCATCCCCCTGAGCCGAGTCGCCCCCTCCTCCGACGATGCCGGCCGCTCCCGAGTTATTGATTCGGGAATGACGACCGGCGGTGGGGAGCATGGGGAATCGGCCCACGACGATAGCTCCGACGAGGGCTCCTCCTCTTCCTGTAGTGGTGGTGGTGGGTACTCGAGGCTGTGTGGGACCTCGGGCATTCTGTCCAGTGTTGGTGGTGGTGGGTACTGGAAGAAGGGTGTCGGTGGTTCAGCGTATTGGCTGTATTGAGCAAAAAACTCTGTAGATCTGGTGGTAGGGACCCTTGGGACCCTCCCTCCACGGCACTCTGCTGTGGCGGGTAGCTTGCTTGCTGGGGGGGGGGGGGGGGGGCGAGGGTGCCCCCGGCCGTCGTATTCGATCTTGTGGCTGTAGCGGAGGGGAGAGAGGGGGCTTGTAGCTCCTCGTCTCCCTCCTGGCCGGTGGTGGTGGTTTTGGCGCTTGGGAGAGGGTGGAGGTAAATTCCTCCACCTGCTGTTTGTTGGTCTTGCGCCGATTTTTCCTCCCTTTGTCCATCTTGTGGCGAGTAGACTTGTAGCTGGCTGACTGGCTGGCTCGCTTGCTTGGTCGCTGCCGTGTGTGTAGAGAGCGGAAAAAACCGTCCTCTCTCCTCGGCTGCTGAGCTGGCTATGGAGGTGGGCCCGCGTCCGTGACATCGGTAGTTATGCCGAGCTTCAAAATAGAAAGACCCCCCCCCCCCTTCCTCGTCCTCCCCAGACACGCAAAGAGGGAAAAATACACACCAACAAACAACAAACAAGCACCTCCTCCCCCCCCCCTCCCCGATTAAAAACAACAACAAAACAAACGAACTAACCAACAACAACAACAACAACAAAGCCCGAAAGAAACACGACAGCAGCCCTGATCATACTATGGTGAACTCATTTGAGACCTGCCGCATCCGGACGCGTGGCTCCGACTGCAGGACGTCCGATTACAAGGTCCGATTTTGTACTCCGTTTACAGAAATGTTTATGAGCAAGCTTCTTATCCTTTGAGTAGATTTTTAACACTTTGCCTACTATTGTCGGGAAAATCCAACACCGCCTTTAAGCTGGTGTCGGATTCTCCCGACAATAGTAGCCGATGTGTTATGGCGGTTTTTCTTTATTGTTTTCAGATCCTTGCCCCAGTGGATTTATTACTGGCCCCAAGAACCAGTGCATTGGTAAGTGTTCTAACAGACCAACTTTGCTACTCATAAAAAGTTAAGAGCCATCCTGAAAAATGGCTATGATTTCAAATGAGCACAGCATATTTTAAGATTTGTCTTTGATTTTTTTTTGACAAGACTGTCGACTATGTCTATGACCAAAAATTCTAAGACAAAATCTTAAATTTAGATTGAGTTGTGCTTATATGAAATCATGACCATTTTTTTCAGGGTGGCTCTTAACTCATTGTGTCCCAGGTACGAAATCTCCACATTTTGGAGTTGTCCTCTGAGGACTGCATTACACTTCAAGAGACAGTTCGACCATGATAGTTCAAGGGTGGTGCCAGAATAGCTTAACGCCTATAGGCGCCAAGCTATTCTGGCACCACCCTTGAACTATCATGGTCGAGCCATATCGGGCTGTGGTGTGTTGGGATTGAATGAGTTAAACTTATTGTGCGCACTGTAGGTCAGGCAGGCTCTGGCAGATACGGTATACATGCCTGTTGAGGTTACAGACAAACATTGAAACAAAGTTATTCCCCCCCCCCTCCCCCCCGCCTCCCCCCCCCCCCTCCCCCAAGGTGTTTCTGGTGTTGAATTAACGAATATTGCAGAAACATCTTCTGCGTCAGCTGACACTGAACAGGCTAATCGTACGTCGTGGGTAGACATCGCACCATACTGTCGTTGCGCAGTCTCTGTAAACTTGTGGGTGCAATGTCTACCCACTACACGTGTACTAATGCGAAAACTGCCGGCGTTCTACTACCTTAACCCTTATCATTCGGAATACACAAGTGTGTGAAATATATTTGACTAAAATAGTTCAAGGGTAGTGCCAGAATAGCTTGGCGCTTCTAGGCGCCAAGCTATTCTGGCACCACCCTTGAACTAAAGCCCTTGGTCTATATCCTTATCTGTAAGTACTATAATGTAGCTTGCATATGGCAGTGTACAAATTTGAAGTTTTTAGCCTCAGTATGTTATGGGTTCCTCGCGCTGGGTCCATATGGCGTTGAGGCGCGTCCCCTGGGTGGTGGATAGGGGGTCCCTCGCGAGAGGGGTGCACCGAATGAAATAAGGTGCCGTGAACCAACATGGTCTAAGGGAAGGAGACCCCGACAGAAAACCCCTGGTCCGCCTAGTAAGGGGGTTGGGCGTGGGAGTAGCTTCCCCACCCTGCAAATAAAGAAATAGCTACAAAAACGCCGACGAAAAGACTAACAGCAATTCCTTTCCTGGAGGAGGAAGGTTCTTCTACCAGAAGATTTATGACGTCGTGGGGTGAAAGCCGGAAGTCTTCGGAAGCCACAGGACCGAGCCGCCTCTCTCTATCCAGGGACACAATCATGGGCACATGGAATGTCAAGACCATGTACCAGAGCGGGAAGTCCGCCCAGATAGTAGCGGAAATGCAAAAGTACAACCTTTCCCTGCTAGGTATCAGTGAAGCCAAATGGACGCAGTCTGGCCAGAAAAGGCTGTTAAGTGGGGAGATGATTCTGTATTCAGGTCATGAAGAGGAGAATGCCCCCCATACAGAAGGTGTAGCATTCATGCTGTCACCAGTGGCACAGAGAGCGCTGATTGGCTGGGAACCTCTTGGGCCAAGAATTATCACAGCAGCCTTTAGAACTAGGAGAAAGATCAAGTTGAACGTCATCCAGTGTTATGCGCCCACCAATGACAGTGACGAGGAAGAGAAACAAGAGTTCTACGACCGACTCCAGAGTGCTGTGGACAAATGTGCGGAGCGAGACATCACCATCGTCATGGGCGATTTTAATGCCAAAGTAGGAGAGGACAACACCGGATACGAAGAGGTGATGGGGAGACAGGGACTAGGGGAGATGAGTGAGAACGGGGAGAGGTTTGTAGACTTTTGTGCTTTAAACAGACTTGTCATTGGAGGCAGCATCTTCCCACACAGAAGAATACACAAAGCAACGTGGCTCTCACCTGACCATACTACAGAGAACCAAATAGACCATATCTGCATTAGCAAGAAATTTAGAAGATCCCTTCAAGATGTTCGAGTGAGGAGGGGAGCAGATGTCGCCTCAGACCATCAACTGCTTACATTAAGAATAAAGCTCAAGTTAAAGAAAAGCAGCACAGGGACAACAAGAAGACAGCGCTATAATGTAGGCCTTCTGAGAGAGACGGGAGTGAGAGAAGAATTCAAACTGGTGCTGTCCAACCGGTTTCAAGCGCTACAGGAGCTAGTAAATGAAGAGGAGGCGGTCACCACAGAGCAGCAGTGGAAGGCAGTTAGAGAGGCACTGAACTCAACCTGCAAAGACACTGTGGGGTTTAAGAAACACCATCATAAGGACTGGCTGTCGGCACAGACCTTGAAGAAGATAGAAGTGAGGAAGCAGAAGAAAACAGTTGTCAACAACAGTCGCACGAGAGCGGCCAAAGCAAGGGTACATGAGGAATACTCGGAAGCCAACCGCGAGGTGAAGCGGAGTATCAGGGCAGACAAGAGAGCCTACACAGATGGCCTAGCAGCAGAGGCAGAAAAGGCAGCAGGCAGCGGCAACCTGAAACAGCTCTACGACATTACCAGAAGATTGTCAGGCAAGTATGGCCATACAGAAAGACCAGTAATAGACAAAGAAGACAAGCCTATTGCAGACAGAGCAGACCAACTTGACAGATGGGCCGAGTATTTTGATGAGTTACTGAACAGACCCACCTCACCCGACCCCCCCCCAGACATCCAGCCAGCAGAGACTGACCTACCCATCAGCTGTGACAGACCCAGCCGGGAAGAGATCAGAAGAGCAGTGGCATTTTTGAAGAACGGCAAAGCAGCAGGGCCAGATGGCATCCCAGCGGAGGCTCTGAAAGCAGACCTAGAAACAACAGTAGAGATGCTGTACCCACTGTTTGGAAAGATCTGGGAAGAGGAGGTGATGCCGGCTGACTGGAAGGAGGGGTACCTAATCAAGCTTCCCAAGAAAGGCGACCTCAGCAAGTGTTCCAACTACAGAGGAATCACCTTGCTGTCAGTACCAGGAAAGGTCTTCAACAGGATCATCCTGGAGAGAATGAAGGGCTCCGTCTACCCCCAGCTGAGAGACCAGCAAGCAGGATTCCGGAAAAGCCGATCATGTACAGACCAGATTGCCACTCTCCGCATCATCGTGGAGCAGTCTCTGGAGTGGAGCTCCCCGCTGTACGTCAAATTTGTGGATTACGAAAAAGCATTTGACAGCGTGGACCGAGAGACTTTGTGGAAACTCCTACGACATTACAGTGTACCCACAAAGCTCGTCTGCCTGATCAAGAGCAGCTACGATGGCATGACATGTCGCGTGATCCACGAAGGGCAGTTCACCGGGGAGCTCCAGGTCAGAACCGGCGTCAGGCAGGGGTGTTTACTGTCTCCGCTCGTCTTCCTACTGGCCATAGACTGGGTCATGAAGAGGACCACAGAGCAGAGAAGAAGCTGAATACAGTGGACACTTTGGACACAGCTTGACGACCTCGATTTTGCAGACGACTTGGCGTTACTGTCCCACACTCATCAACAAATGCAGGACAAGACCACGAGGCTTGCTGACGTCTCGTCCCAGGTGGGCCTCACCATCCACAAACAGAAAACAAAGACAATGAGGCTGAACGCAACCAGGGAAGAACCATTCTTGCTTGCTGGCACCCCGCTGGATGAGGTGGAGTCCTTCACCTATCTCGGGAGCATCATCGACAAAAAAGGTGGTATTGATGCAGATATCAGAGCACGAATCGGTAAAGCCAGAGCAGCCTTTTCTCCAGCTGAAAAAAAGTGTGGAGTTCCAGAGAGCTGTCACAACACACCAAAGTCCGGATTTTCAACTCAAACGTAAAAGCAGTTCTCCTATATGGAGCAGAGACTTGGAGGTTGACAAAAACCACAGTCAACAGAGTACAGATCTTCATTAACAGTTGCCTTAGAAGAATCTTGAAAATCCACTGGCCAGAGAAGATCAGCAACGTCAGACTCTGGGAGAGAATAAAGCAGATAACAGCAGAGAATGAAATTGGGCGAAGAAGATGGGGATGGATTGGTCACAGTCTGAGAAAGCCAGTTTCCAGTACCACTAGGCAGGCATTGTCATGGAACCCCCAGGGAAAGAGGAAAAGAGGCAGGCCGAGAAACACCTGGCGTCGAGACCTCCAAGCAGACATCAAGAGACTGGGAACCACCTGGAGTAAAATCGAAGGAGAAGCACAGCTCAGGAGTCGCTGGAGGTCTCTCGTCGACGGCCTATACCTGGGTAGGGGTGACAGGCGTAAGTAAGTACGTAATGATATGGGTTAATCGTACGTAGAAATCGCACCATACAATCAATGTGATGCAGTTCTGTTGCAGTATATATCGACGAGGTACAGATAAGGAACGTAAATGTACACCTTCGTTTTTGTTTTTAAAAAAATACGTTCTTTTTTTTTGAGAACGCAGCTATGTATAATAAGATGCTAAAGGCATTCATGTAAGTTAGAGAAAAAATAGCATAGTTGCAATATCATGAAGGAAAAAAAGCCCATCAAACACCATATTGGGAACACGGCGGATTTACTAACCTTCTTTAGCCAATGTTTCCACGTGACAAGATGTAAAATTAGCATCTCAATGTAAACAAAAGATGACGTAATAGGTGATGTAAATGTACTTTAGAAATATTACAAGTAGCTATGGTGATGCCGGTGAAAGAGAAGGGACTGTGAACATTTCTACTCACGACGCATGAAAAAGGATAAAGGATGAGACTCGTGTATTTTGCAGAGGAAGGTGCACACCAAGTGAACATGACGGGCATAGTTAGCGGTGTGACTATTGTCGCTGTCTGTCTGCTGCTTTCGGGCTTGGTCTTCTATATGTACAGACGACGCTTGCTCAGAAAGGTACGTTGAACCCTTTCAGTGGCGTGAAAATTTCAACACCACCCAACTGCAAAAGGTGAGATTCTCATGAGCCCCCGCAACTGCAGGGGCTCATGAGGATCTATGCCTGTTCCTGTCATCACATTGAATCCATGTTCCTAGGGTTTTTTTGTGTGTGTTTTTTTATTGGCTGACGTGCGATAGCAAAAGTGAGTCTATGTAATGGGCTATCCGTGGTCTGTCCGGCGACCGTTGACTGTCGTCCGTGGTAAACTTTAACGTTGGCATTTTCTCGGAGACTATTCAAGCCTCGGATTTCACACTTGGCCCAAGGGTACTTTGTGGTAAAACATTTCTAAACATACCAATTTCAATGACCTCTAACAGAGGTCAAGGTCACATGGGGTCCAGAAAGAGGTTAAAAAGAAATAGCCATATTTTGACATAAATTGTTTCTCCTCAAATACTATTTTCAACTTCAAACCCAAACTTGGTACAAGGATGCCTGATGGTAAGACCTTCTAAGCATACTAATTTAGATGACCACTCAGAAAGTTGACAATCACAGGAGATCGGCAAATGTGCGAAAAATGACAGTTTTTGATAGAATTGTACTTTTTATCAAAGTTTACCCAACTTTTTAGTCAGATTTGGCACAAAGGTAGCTGACGATAAGACCTTTTTATGCATACTAATTTAGTGGTCCCCTGGCAAAGGACAAGGGTCATGGGGGTCCAGAAAGGGGTAACAAAAACATCCATATTTTGACAACTGTTGTTGTTTTTTCTCAAATACTATTTTCAACTTCAAGCCCAAATTTGGCCTAGCGATACCTGAAGATAAGGCCTTTGTATGCAAACTAATTGGTCCCTGGTCAGCTAAGATCAGAGGACGCTGGCCACCATAATAGATGTGGAATAATTAGGAGAGACAGTAATGGGTCCCTGGTCAGCTAAGATCAGAGGACGCTGGCCACCATAATAGATGTGGAATAATTATGAGAGACAGTAATGGGTTCCTTTTGATAGCTAGGATCAGAGGACGCGGGCCACCATAATAGATGTGGAATAATTAGGAGAGACAGTAATGAGTTCCTTTGATAGCTAGGATCAGAGGACGCTGACCAGCATAATAGATGTGGAATAATTATGAGAGACAGTAATGGGTCCCTGGTCAGCTAGGATCAGAGGGCGCTATCCACCAGAGCAGATGGGGGGTAGATTATGGGCGACAGTAATAGCTCCTTTGACAGATAGGGTCAGGGGACGCGGGCCACCATGATAGATGTGGAATAATATGGGTGACAGTAATAGCCCCTTTGACTGGTTGAGACAAAGGGGCGATGCCCTCGGCCAGAACGGGTATATATAGTGGGGGCAAACACCAGAACGGGACAGCTCACAATGAAGGGAACGAAATAGAGAGAGAGAGAGCTCACAACGAAGGGAACGAGATAGAGAGAGAGCTCGCACAATGAAGAGAACGAGATAGATGAGGAGAGCTCACAACGAAGGGAACGAGATAGAGAGGGAGCTCGCACAATGAAGAGAGCACACAACGAAGAGAGAGAGTGAGATAGATAGATAGAGGGAGCTGAGAAGCGAGAGACCGAGCTCCGGTATTTTCGCCATTTTAGTATGCCATGCTAGTAGGTTGGTTGTGCCCAACCTATTAGACCCACGATGACCAAGAAATAAAAGACTCTTCTGGAAACACTCTTGTCTGGCTGCGTCTTCCATCTACAACACCTTGCGTGTGGCTGCGGTAGTGTAACACTACCTTATCTTCTTATTTGGTGCCGTGAATCAGGATCTCGGAACGGGAAGAAACAGAGGAACGAAGAAACAGAAAAACTAGACTATCAGCACCAAATCGACAGCCAACGACGCAAGGGTGGAAGAGCAGACCAGAAAGAGAAGAGAAGAGTGCAAGCCAACAACCCGAAGAGAAGAGAAGAGTTCGAGCCCACTTCAAGAAAAGCAGAGTTCGAGCCCACGTCAAGGAAAAGCAGAGTTCGAGCCCACGTCAAGGAAAAGCAGAGTTCGAGCCCACTTCAAGAAAAGCAGAGTTCGAGCCCACGTCAAGGAAAAAACAGAGTTCGAGCCCACGGGACGTCTGCGACTCATTCAAGACCAACAGCCGAAAGGATCATGGGGTAAGTGACTTTTTTCGTTTAACCCTTGTTGAGTCTTATATAGGAGCCAGACCAGTTAGCTAGAGTTGTGTTGTTGTTACATTTAACAAGAAACAAAAATGGCAGAGGAAGTGTTTAGGATTTTAGGCGAAAGTAGTAGAGGAAATGAGTCAGGCGATTAACGCCCAGAGTATAGGGCAGATGGTAGGAACGTTTGACGGAAAGCCTACCAAATTTAGGGAGTGGATAAAAGAAATTGACAAATATGCAGTGTTAATAAAAGCCCTCAACAGGCGCCCCGTCATTGCTTATCAAGCAAGCTCGGGGGTGGTGAGTGATTTTATCCATCGATTCTTACAAACGGAAGCGGCAGGGGATTGGGATGAACTGAAAAGGCAGCTAACCGTAAGGTTCGGCGAAATCGCCGATGAAAATCATGCTTTTGCGTTGCTACAGCGGGTGAAACAAAACCCGAGGGAAAGTGTGCCTCTGTACGCAGAGCGACTAATGACTCTGGCCGGCGAAGCCTTCCCGAGTCAGATGGGCGCTGCTGTGGTACAACGGCAACTAATAAATTTCTTTGTTGACGGATTGGCGCACGACTTTCTTAAGATGAAAGTCCTGAGGGACAACTCAAATACATTAGATAGGGCCGTGCAGGTGGCCATGCAAGAGGAAAACCTTTGCCATAGGTTTGAGCTACGCACGATAAACAATCGGCCAGTTAGTCAGCCGAGAGCGACAGCTAGGGGTGGAGAAGAGGTTATGGAATTAGACCATGCTCGTCACCGTAATTGTTTTAAATGCGGAAGAGTAGGGCACCAGGCAAGAAATTGCCGAGTGATAGGGGCGGTTGGTCAGCAAACAATGCGTCCCCCGATTCAATGCTGGAAGTGTGGGGAACGAGGTCACGTTCAGCGGGAATGTAGAAAGGCCAGAAACAGGCGGCCACAAGGTCAAAGAAGGTTTCCGCCGAGGCAGGAAAACTAGCAGGTTCTGCGGCACACGAAGCCGTTACGCAGGACCGGAAAAGTAGAAAGAGTCAGTTGTTTAGCATTAATGTAGCGGGTAGCCCTAAGTGCATAGTGTTCAAAATTGGGAAGCAACGATTTCGTAGCTTGATCGATACGGGAGCAGAGGTGTCTTTGATTAGCAAGGGGGCCTACGATAAACTCAGTCATAAGCCAAAGTTAGGAAAGGGAGATGTGTCGTTACAGTCAGTTAGTGGAGAAGCTTTACAAGTATTGGGGAGTTCAGAATTAGAATTTACGGTAGCGGGGCAAAAGTTTAAACATAAGTTCTACGTGGTATCAGGGCTCAACAGGAACTTTATTTTGGGAAATGACTGGTTAGACAAAAACGGGGTGAGGATTTATTTTGACTTGAAGAAACTCAGAGTCGGAAGTGTTTATGTGCCCTATGAACAGGACATCCACATTTCGTCTTTGGTCAGAGTGACTAAGACGAAAGTGATAAAACCTCAGACGGCAGAAGTACTCCAGGTACGGATGAAGAATGCTCCGTATTTTGCAAGAGAGACACTCTTAGAGATTTCGGAAACAGACAAGGGATTTATAGCACAAGAACCGGGACTGTTAGTGACAAGCACGGTAGTCAGGCAAAATAATCACCAGACGTATCCCATACTGATAGTAAACAACACAAACAAGACGTATAGAGTTAGAAGGGGTTGTGTTGTAGGGAAGGTAACAGCAGTTCAGGAAGTACATGAAGTACAAATAGGGTCGGTTGGTCGGCAGGTATCGGCAGTCGACTTGACGGAAGTCACTGCGCCGGAGAATATGAAAGGTGTAGTGTCAGAGCTCATTACGAACAATCAAGACTTGTTCGCGAATAGCGACCTTGATTTAGGGGCTACTGACACTGTCACGATGAAACTAGATACCGGCGATCATCCTCCCATTAGGATAAAACCGTATAGAATCCCGCTTCAAGATAGGGAAATTGTTGACAAGGCTCTAGAAGAGATGTTACAGGCAGGTGTGATAAGACGTTCTCAGTCCCCATGGTCTTTTAGTTTAGTGATTGTATCCAAGAAGGATGGGTCGAAACGTTTATGTGTTGACTTTAGAAAACTGAATGAGGTTACAAAGAAAACATCGTACCCACTACCGCTGATAGATGACATTTTGTCACTGCTTGGAAAGGCCAAGTATTTTACCAGTCTGGACCTTAAGTCGGGATACTGGCAGGTCAAGATGGCGGATCAGGAGAGTAGGGATAGAGTAGCATTTGCATGCCACAAGGGATTATTCGAATTCACGAAAATGCCTTTTGGTTTGGTGGGAGCACCGGGATTGTTCATGATGCTTATGAATATCGTGCTAGCCGGTTTAGAAGGTTTTGCCTGTGCCTATCTCGATGACATTTTGATCTTCTCAGAAACAATAGAAGACCATCTGTGTCACCTTCAGACAGTCTTTGATCGATTGAGACAGCATGACCTGAAGCTGAAACTCAAGAAGTGTCAGTTCTTTGAGGAAGAAACCAAATACTTAGGGTTTGTCATTAGTAGCCAGGGGATAAAACCGGATGAGGAAAAGGTAAAAGTCATTAGGGCTATGGCGGCTCCGACCTGTGTCAGAGAGTGCCGTTCGTTCATTGGTATGATTGGGTTTTACAGGAAAATGATTCCTAATTTCTCCCAGATGGCTGAACCAATCATAGCACTGACACGAAAGTATGCGAGATTCAGTTGGACAGAGGAATGCCAGAAAGCGTTTGATTTGAGGAAGGAGACGTTAGCCGTAGCACCAGTGTTAGCCTATCCAGATACACGGCGTCCGTACATCCTTTACACGGATGCCAGCGACACATGCGTGGGGGCATGTCTCGCGCAAAAATGTGATGAGGATTCAGACATTTCCCCAGGCTCAAAGGTAGAAAGACCTATTTATTTTCTATCCCATAAACTTAGTACCAGCCAAAGAAAATGGTCAACAATAGAGAAAGAGGCTTTTGCGATCCATTATGCGCTTCAAAAGCTAAATCACTACTTGCATAATGCGGAGTTTGTAATCCGCACGGATCACATGCCTCTTAAGTATTTGCTTAATTCACCAATGCAGAATAAGAAGGTGCAGATGTGGGCCCTTGGCATTTCAGGATATAACTGACCCACCGGTCTGCCTGGGGACTGGGTGGGTAGGTATTTTAGTCCCAGGGTCACCTGGTCAGCCCACAGGTGGGTTTTCTCTCATTCTGGGCATATGTTCTGTCTACCCTTGCATTCACTGTATTGCCTTTAAAACTCCCTACTGTCGCATGCTGTACTCTGATATGGATGGTGATCAAATGGTCTGGCTTTATTTAGCCTTGTGTAGGTTATAACGTATTGACCGGCTGGCGACATACATTCAATGTCTGTTTATTGTATTTTTTTCACAGCAGTGCAGGCACGTCCTGAGAAGCCTGTTGCTGTCGGACGTTAGCAATGTACAATCAGGATATAACGACTATGAATATCCCAGTCCCAAATGTTTGGCAGACTTACTCCAGAATGCGAGTGTACCACAGAGCATGAAGAAGAAGTAGAGGTAACCAGAGAGGTCAATGACAATGCTTTTGTCATAGGAGTCATAAACTCCAACCAATTCACCCCCAAGCAGTTCGCTAGTTGTACAGTAAGGGCAGGGTGTGACGAGAAGCTGGAAAAAGTTGATCTTCCAGGGTTTGATATTATTGAGGAACAGGAGAAGGATTCTGAAATAGTGCGCTTAAAGGACTTATTGATTAGTGAACAAGGAACCATGACAGTCAATAGGAGATACATGCTGATAGAGGATGTTCTATATTTCTTGTCTCATCCTGATGATGAACCAGTAGCCAGATTGTATGTTCCGTCTCACTTGGTAGAGTACGTAGTCAGACAGTACCATGACGAAAATGGTCACTTAGGAATAGACAAGACTCATGACACAGTCAGTAGAAAGTATTACTGGCCTAACATGTACAAACAACTGTATGAATATGTTAGTGGGTGTGTCATCTGTCAGTCTAGAGTGTTACAAAAGAAAAGGGCCCCCGTACAGGAAATGGACATTCCTCCATACCCATTCGCTAAGTTGTCATTGGACTTAGCAGGTCCGTTTGACCGCTCCCTTAGCGGGAATCGCTACGTCATAGCATTCATCTGTCATCTGACAGGTTGGGTAGAGGCGTTCCCTGTACCAGATAAAACGCCGCAGTCAGTGGTACAGCTGCTCGTAGAAGAAATTCTACCCAGACATGGCTGTCCATTGCAGATAGTATCAGACAATGGATCTGAGAATGTGAATAGGGTTATGGCAGAAACGCTGGCAGAACTGAACATAGATCATGTCACGACCAGTCTTTATCATCCACAGTCCAATGCTAAGGTCGAACGTTTTCACAGAACTTTTAACGACATTCTGTCCAAAAAGATACAAGAGGATTTTTCGACATGGGACGTGCATATTAACCAGGTACTAGCAGCTTATAGGGTTTGTGTTTCGGAAACTACGCAGGAATCTCCTTTCTTTTTACTGTACGGTCGCGATCCAGTACTACCGTTAGATAACATCCTTAGACCCCGAAGAAAATACGCTGGTGAAGATTTTCACAAGATAGCGCTTGAGCAGCAACACAAGGCCTTCACCCAGGTGTATCGGCGAATTAAGAAAGCACAGAAGAAGGGGGCTAGGTATGCTAATAGAGGTGTACAGCCTGTCGAGATTAAGGTCGGTGACCCAGTGTACCTTCGTAATCACCGTAGACACAATAAGTTAGACAGTAAGTGGAGGTCGCACTATAGAGTGGTGGAACAATTGTCGCCTGTCACATTCAGGGTACGACATCAACTAGATGGCACTGAGGTCAGGTCACATGCTGAACACTTGCGGATAGCCAAAATTAGCGAGTGGCCTATTCCAAAAGCCAGGGGGAGAACATTACGTAAAGCCACACAGGTTGTAGCTCCAGAATCATCCGATAGCGACAGTGACGATGCAGTAGGGCAAGAGAACGCACGAGACAGACTGACTAGGGGGGTGCGAAAAGAGCGTGAGAATTCTTCATCCGAGGAGGACGTTCCGTTAATGGAGTTAAGAAAGCGCCTAAAGACAAGAGAGAAAAGATCTCTCTCAGCAGTAAACGTTAGTTGTAGCAAGGGCACATCAGACAGTTCTGATGATGGGGAGATCGACGACAATCGTTCGATTCAGCCTAGTTTACAGACTAATGGGGTTAGAGAAATTCTTGAAGCGATACTGACTCTTCTGCCAAAGAAGGCTTCAAATTAGAAATGCGACTCTCAGACGGTATCTGGGAGAGGACTATTGTAATGTGTAAATCATGAAGCATGATTTGAGTTTTGTCAGAGACAGTGGTGTAAGTCTCTGGTGATATCTCGTACTGCAGACAACAACAAGATGAAGTTTTTCTTGAGTCTGATAGTATTGGGGCTAGCGCAGGGTTTAAATATTAATCACAATGTCGTATTTCAAAAACTTGATGAAGTTACCACTAGTAACTGGAGATTCAGGTCGGCCTGCGCCAGAATCAATGACGGCTCAGTATGACTTAGAATCCACAACGATAGCAGTAGACGCGCAACGTACGCGGTTCGCGTTCCTTACGGAAGCTGAACTTGAAGCTTGTTCCAAACCCTTGATAGGATTCTGTGCGATTCGAAGTGCAATATATCCTATGAACATTTATCAATTTTGTGTTACGGCGCTGTTTTTAAACAATTCAGACGTAATTGCAACACACTGCCGAACAAAGGTCAAGTTGGGTACAGTGTTACCTATGGCACGGTATATAATGGATGGGCTATGGGTCATTAGTAATCATAGTCCACTAAAGATGAGTATTAGTTGTCACGGTAAAGGGGTCACGTACCAACAAATCAACCCACCATTATCGCTAATCCGCCTCAATGAATCATGTACGGCTATTAGTGATAGATTGATGTTAACCCTTTACTACCAACAAGAGAGCCAGTATCAGGTGGAAGACAAATTGATAGGATGGCTGGAAAACTATGCATTTTCCAATATAACGTTATGGAAACCATTTCATAGCGCTTTACCAGACTACGATCCCATCTCTTTGTCCAAAGAGTTAGATGAAATTAAGGAAATGCCAATGGATCATCTAATTGCTCGACTTCAGAGCATGCAATTCGTTAAGCCAAAACAAGAATGGGTGATATGGAAACAGATCATCATTGGTTCTATCGTAGGGACAGTTGTAGTGATCATAATTGGGGTAGGGTGTAAACGATATAAAAAAAAAAAAACTAGCGCATGGTTTGGCTCCATATTATCACGACTCAGGAAGGGTGAACGTGAGGTCACTGTGCCTACGTTGATTTCGGCGGCTGTGCAATCAGCAGACGTGAATGACGTCGCAAGAGCGAAGGACTCTACGCCGATGATGGAGGGAGGAGTGCAGTTACTCCCCGCCTCGAACGTTGTCAAGTTTTACCCGTCGTTGGGGTAACCAAGGATTAACGCTGTTGCGATCCAGGGAGGATCGTGAAGAATAACGAACACATGTGCAAAGACATAACTGAGTCGACGATTTTGATGTGAACATTTATTGGCGTGATTACGCCGGACAATAATAATTTTTAATAAGGAGTGACCGATTTAAATAAGCTGTCATTCCGAAAATGATGTATTTTGTGGATAACATGTTTAATTGTTTGAAATGATTTTGTGGTCTGAATATTGTGTAATGAAAAAAAAAACGAATCTTGTGAATTAAGATTCCTTTTTTTTTTCGGGTAGGTTTGGGAGGAGATGTTACACTATAAGTGTATACGACCAATATCACGGTCGGGTAATTTTATAATTTCCCTTGATATGAAAATAACGAGGGGATACTTTGGCTACCACGGGCTCACGTGGAGTTGACAAGTGGCCGGCCCTACTAAGCTGGGACTAATGAATAAATAATGAGCACTCGTTAGTAGTGAGGAACACAGACTCCTGCTGACAAAGAATAATTATGAGAGTCAGTAATAGGTTACTGGTCAGCTAAGATCAGAGGACGCTGGCCACCATAATAGATGTGGAATAATTAGGAGAGACAGTAATGGGTCCCTGGTCAGCTAAGATCAGAGGACGCTGGCCACCATAATAGATGTGGAATAATTAGGAGAGACAGTAATGGGTCCCTGGTCAGCTAAGATCAGAGGACGCTGGCCACCATAATAGATGTGGAATAATTATGAGAGACAGTAATGGGTTCCTTTTGATAGCTAGGATCAGAGGACGCGGGCCACCATAATAGATGTGGAATAATTAGGAGAGACAGTAATGAGTTCCTTTGATAGCTAGGATCAGAGGACGCTGACCAGCATAATAGATGTGGAATAATTATGAGAGACAGTAATGGGTCCCTGGTCAGCTAGGATCAGAGGGCGCTATCCACCAGAGCAGATGGGGGGTAGATTATGGGCGACAGTAATAGCTCCTTTGACAGATAGGGTCAGGGGACGCGGGCCACCATGATAGATGTGGAATAATATGGGTGACAGTAATAGCCCCTTTGACTGGTTGAGACAAAGGGGCGATGCCCTCGGCCAGAACGGGTATATATAGTGGGGGCAAACACCAGAACGGGACAGCTCACAACGAAGGGAACGAAATAGAGAGAGAGAGAGCTCACAACGAAGGGAACGAGATAGAGAGAGAGCTCGCACAATGAAGAGAACGAGATAGATGAGGAGAGCTCACAACGAAGGGAACGAGATAGAGAGGGAGCTCGCACAATGAAGAGAGCACACAACGAAGAGAGAGAGTGAGATAGATAGATAGAGGGAGCTGAGAAGCGAGAGACCGAGCTCCGGTATTTTCGCCATTTTAGTATGCCATGCTAGTAGGTTGGTTGTGCCCAACCTATTAGACCCACGATGACCAAGAAATAAAAGACTCTTCTGGAAACACTCTTGTCTGGCTGCGTCTTCCATCTACAACACCTTGCGTGTGGCTGCGGTAGTGTAACACCCATCAGAAAGATCAAGAGTCACAGGAGGTCAGAAAGTGTGGGTAAAATGTCAGTTTTTTTTTAATTTATAGAATTGAAGTTTTTATCAAAGTTGTTTGCAAACTTTTCAATCAAATTTGGCATAAAGGTGACTGATGATAACACCTTTCTATGCATGCTAATTTAGTTGCCCCCTGACAAAGGTCACGGGTCACGAAGAGTCGACAAATGTGTGAAAAATGCACTATACATTTGTGAGAAAACTCGGATTTCACTGATACAAAAGCCAACCCTTTACTTATGTTTAGACACATGAACACACAAAAATCACACTTATTATGTGGATTGGTCATACACGTGAGCCATACGCGCTTTGTCTTTCTTGTTTGTGTTGAATTAACAAAAATAGAAGCATCGTCATCGTCAGCCGGCACTGAACGGGCTACTAACAGGAAATTATATACACCGGCGCACGCATGTACGCACGCACGCACGCACGTACACACACACACACACACACACACACACACACACACACACACACACACACACACACGTGTACTTGTACTCGAAGGTGGAGTGTGCGCACACGCACGCACGCACGAGCGGGTACATACGTGCACTCAGTCACTCACACATACACACATCGCCACCAGCACCACCACTGTAATCAGCCACAAAGACAACAAGCAACAACGACGACATCAATACCAACAAATCATGACAAAAATACCAACAGCAGGAGCAGCGACAAACATTAATAAGACACATGCTACGGTTCGGAGTTTGATTGTTTGATGCTTTTTCTCCGCAACCGAGAAAGAAACACGCTTAGAAAAGACAGTTACAACACAATATTTGTTAATATTTCAAAATAGACGAACGAACAGGAATGCAATTCAGTCGTTACTTACCTTATCTAGATGCAAGTGGCAACTCGATCACTTTGCTTCTTCGCTGATAAGATAAGTAGCGACTGAATTGTATACTTGTTTGTTTGTCTGTTTATTCTATTTGTTTGTCTATTTTGAAAAATGATTATTAATAAATTGTGTTGTAACTGTCATTTCTAAGCGTGTTTCTTTCTCCGTTTCTTTTGCCCGATTTGGGCAGTGGGCAGATGTTCACATCTGCACGGGACATAGACGACCCCGCCCCCACGAGTCCCCTGCTGCCTTGCAGGCTTGGCCGCTTGGCTGCGGAAAGGCTAAGGGAGGAAACCCCTGACATCAAAGCCCCCGTTTCTCCGGGGAAGGCTTTTGAGCCAGAGACTAAGACAAGGACAGTCTGATATAAAACCTACGACCCGAGGACCTCGATGCCACCGTCCCAGCTTGCTAGGCCATGGCAAACGAACCAAGGGTTTAAAGGGTGGGGCCAGTACTGCGCACACTGCACTCCACCAAAAAGCTCCACCGCGCAGGCTTTAGGAAACGCCCACGGACTATTGACGACGTGGGCAAGCCCTATAGAATCTTCGTTCGCGAAGTCAAGCCAAGAAAAAAAATCTTTCTCCGTTGGGCTTTTCTCAGCATTTTACACGCTTGGCCGTCACCTCTGTGGTCTGGACTTTGCTTTTTCTCCGAAGACTTTTATTTACAGGGTCTACATTGTTTGTCACCAGACGTTATTTTCGTGCTCGGGTAAACAAAAAAGGGATATTTTGTTAGAGTTGGTTTTCATCAGTTGTGTTGGTTTTTCATTTTCAGCATAAGACCAGTATGGATCGAGTCCTGTTTGAGTCGGAGAAGCGACGGAATCTGAAAATCACCTTCACTAACTCCTCAAGTCTGGTAAATATTGGCATCTTGCATTTTCCTACATTCTCCTTTACATGCCACTGGTGCACTTTAACTCTCTTAACCCCAGGGCCGCATTTCCAAACTTTTTGGAGGCGTTGTCTAACGACTATGTACCAGTTGTAGGAGATGGATTGATCATGATAATTCAAGGGTAGTGCCAGATGAGCTTGGCGCCTGAAGGCGCCAAGCTCATCTGGCACTACCCTTGAATTATCAAGTGATCAATCCATCTCCTGCAGCAGGTCCCAGGGCTAAATAGGGGTTAATGAGCAATTCCAAAAGTTGAATCACTGTTATTATTTGTATTGTCGGATCTTGACTGGTTTGCATGAGTTCCGACAAGTCCCCCCCCCCCCCCCCCCACCCCCACCAATCCCCACTCCGTCCCCTTCAGTCCCGCCGCGCCCCTCCCCCACACACGCTTACTCGCACAAACCTGAATGTTCTTCTCTTTGGGAAATGGCACCCAGATTACGAGTCTAGGCCACATTTAACTTTAACCCCTTCACTGCAGCAGCATGTCACGAATGAGTTAACCCCATTAGACGCAGATTGTGGTTTTGAAATCCATCTTAATTTAATGCCAGAGAGCTAAGTCCAAACGTCCAAGAAACTCGAATACAAAGTGTTGTCAGCAAGAGGCATATACCCTCATGAGCCTCCGCAGCTTCGTGGGCGTATGATGATCTATGTATCTTGTAGTTGGATTGTGTGTGTGGGGGGGGGGAGGGAGGGTGGGGGGGGGGGGTTCACACATTTCGGAAATAACAACACGAATCAGGTCCACGGCATTTTGTTGTAGGCCTCTCTAGTGTGAATAAGCTGACGACTACAATATTTTCTCACAGACACAGACGTTCGAGAAAGTTCGGCTGCGGAGTGAGAGCGAGAGGGAATCGTTGTTCCCTAGCGACGAATTCCCCAGAGAGAGGTTGCGGTTCTTGGAACTTTTAGGGGAGGGAACTTTTGGCAAGGTGATGAGGTCTGAAGCGCTCAACATCATCGGTACTGGGCTCTGGGAGACAGTGGCCGTCAAAATGTGTAAAGGTAAATTACGACTTCCCGCATTTCTTGGTTCCCTTACCGTTTGCGGGAGTACTCCCCAGATACTGTAGCAGATCCACATGGGGAGTACGCCACAAGTATACTTTTATTCAAATGAGGTGCTTCTTACGATTGTGGTTGTGTTGTCCTGTGAGAGCAAAAATGTGTTAATCGTAGGAAACGATCCAATATTTATTTGAGCTATCTTGGTTGCGATTCACGTACCTTTTCGGTGGAATTTTCTTTTATTCGCGCGTAGAGCGGAATTTGCTTTGTTATTTTGTTAGGTTTGTCCCGGAAGTTTCTAGCGAAGTCACACGGAGAAAAGCGGTGGATTTTTGTATTGTGTAGTTACGATGAGAATAGACTAGAATGTTGGAGCAGAATCGCGCTCTGTCTAGTGACCTCGTGTCTGTAACATCAAAGCGTCGGCAACCTTTTGAAATTCGGTATCAGAGTGAGCCGCTCTTTTGGTCACAAGTTGTTTACTGTTCGCGTGAAGTGTTCAGCCCGCTTTTTCTTGTCAGTATTGAAATTTTGTGGAAGTTCTCGAAGTTTCCGAACTGCCTACCATACTTTTGTGAGATGTCATTTTACCAAGGATTTGGGGCTGAAGTGAGCAGCCAAATTTTTGTAGCCTATTGTGGTTTTCTAGAGGGTTCATGTTTTATCGATGTTTGTGAGTTTCAGTTGCGTATATTATTTTGATTGGTTGAGTTGTTTGATTTTCCTAGATTATTCTAGAAATTAGTGCACTATAAAAGATTGGTGCTGGGGAAGCACGTTGGTACATTGTCTTGCATTTGTCAGTTGTAGAGACACACAGTTATCGTAGGTACATGGCCCGTATAGGGTGTACATTGTAAAAGAAACAGCGTAACAATGTGGTGTACGTTGTGTGAGAAACTTTGTGTCGTAATGTGGACATTGCAGAAGAGACTTTGTATCAGTGTTGATGCATTTGGAAATGCATTGTGTGGTGATCGCATCGCTGAATTAAAATATTGTTGGAACTGTTACTCCAGTATTGTCTACATCCTTAAGCCACGTGTGACGGATTGCAGCTGAACGAGGTTTATTTGAAAGAACCTTACGTGCGTGCGTCTGGTGTGTTTATCATACTACGACTACAACTCCACCACGTAACAGTGCTAAACATCTCATTTGAATTGAAGTGTACTTGTGGCATTTGTTTTTTCTCCTTTTTTTTTTTTTTTTGATTTTGTTTTGTTTTGTTGGTTGGTTAGTTTTTGTTAAAAATACATTTTTCTTGCTGAAAAAAAAGAAAGAAAAGAAAACTACAACCACTAATACCAACAACATCCACAACAAAACATGTATTATACTCGTACACATTCTTCAAGTTGGGCTGACGTACGCCGTAGTCGACCCGTACGCAGCTTGCGCGTGCCAACTAAGCGTCACCTAAGACCGACTTCGGGCCGAGGATAATTTCTTCACTAAAATTATCAGGAGGAAAATCTGCATGGATATTACACAAATACAAATCCAAGGCAGTAAACGTCACTCGTTGCAAAGTGATGAGGAGCGCGTTGTACTTTGTTCCTGGCTGGAGTTTTGGTGCCAAAATGGTGTGAACGGCGGCTCTGATTATCTAGCACTGAGCGATTCCCTTTTGTATGCCTGCCCTGTGAAGCTGAAAGACAGCAAGTCAATTTTTGTGAAAAGCGAGATTTTTGTTGTATTACAACGAAAATCTCGCTTTTCACCAAAATGGATTTACTGTTTGTTTGCTTTCACAGGGCAGACGTGTTTGCTCTTTCTCTGAGGCATCCCTCGACGATATCGTCGAGTTAACTCATTCCAGACGTACCGCCTCCGGATACGCGGCATAAGCCGAGTATCCGGAGGCGACACGTCCCGAATAAGTTAACCCTTTGACTTTTACTAACGATACCGACTGGTGAAAAACGTGTAGTCACGCGTAGCAGCCAACGGGTGAAAATCTGCTTCTCTTGCAGAATCGGCGACAGACACAGAGAAGAGTGACTTTCTGAGTGAGCTAGTGCTACTCAGGAAGATTCCGAAACACCTCAACATCGTGGCTTACTACGGCTGTTGCACGCGCTTAGGTGAGGGTTCGCTGTTTAAATATTTGTGCTGTATCAAATGTCTGCCCTTTATCGTGTGTAATGCGGTGTTTCGTTTGTTTGTTGTACTTTATGAAGCTACGCGCCTGTGGAATAAACAGAAATTCCCAACAACAAAAGAAACACACTTAGAAAAGACAAGTACAACACAGTTATGTTGTTCTTGTCTAAGTGTGTTCTCTCTTTTTTGGGATTTTTTTTGCAAGTATGTTTTTCTTATTGTATACATGTGTGGTTTGTTTGATGTATTGTTAATTATGTTTCGCATGTTTATGTGTGTGATTATTGCTTCGTACATCAACTAGAGTTGTTACCCTCAGAATAAGCGCCATTATTTAAATAATAATAATAATACCGGTTATTATTTAGGTGCTTTACCCAATTCTGCAAATCGGCTCAAAGCGCCGCGAACTGAGCCAAAAACGCACCCTCACCGTGCGTAACTCACACGCAAATCAGTTTTAAGACGAAACACCGTAAATACAGACAAATGATATTCACGCGGTGCGAAGGGTCAGCCGCTCAGCTACTGAGGTTTCGGAAATTTTGATCGCTTGTATTTGAAATTAGTAAAGTGGCCTGAAACCGGTATCAAAGTGGAGGTCATTTAAATACACTCTATCTTTCCTGCAGCGGTTCTTTCTTTGTTCACAATGTTTGATAATACAGTTTTTGTACACACAGGCTTTAGACCGTGCATATGCGCATCTGTACGAACAACACTATTTCATTTCAGAGCCCGTTCTTATGATTATGGAGTTTGCTCCTAATGGTGACCTACTGACCTATTTACGGGGACGCCGCCCACGAAAATCTGAACCCGAAACAGGGGAGGCAAGTACGCCAGAGAATCCCTCGACAGAGCCTCAGCCCCAACAGAACAAACTGCAACTGTCCTCCAAAGAGTTGTTCGCCTTCTCTCTACAAATCGCACGGGGCATGAGGCATCTAGCAAGCAATAATGTGAGTATCTATACATTGGTCGGTCGGTTATTTATTAATTCATTCGCGGCCAGCGGCCGCAAACCGGATGCCGGAGCGGCATAAGCCGCCCGGCGGCGGATGCGGCTGACCGCGAATGAGTTAACTTCTTCACTGCCGGTAGAAAGCCAAACATCACCCAAGTGCAAGAGACATGTATCCTCCTGAGCCCCCGCAGTTGCGAGGGCTCTTGATGATCCATGCCTCTTGCTGATACTACTGTGTATTCACGTTTCATTGCGGCTGGGACTATTTGCCGCAAAATTAGCAAAGATTTCATTAACAGTAGTGCCACTCATTTTTACGAGTTGCTGTGACGTCAGTGCGGTACTGGTAGATTACGCGATATTGACTGAGACCATGTTTGTCAGATATATAGCACCAGGCTGCTCAATCCGCAGCGACCTGTTGACTTTATGTCTAAACATGGTGACGTCATTCAGTTGAGGCAGCAGAAAATACGGTATGTCGTTTTAAATAATGTCAGTTCATTGTTGCTTACATGAACCCTTTCACTGCCAGTGGATGCAGACTGTGTCAGTTTTTGAAATCATTGTAAATTCAGCTCAAAGGAGTGTGGATACAACTGAAGTGATTTCAGCAAGAGGCATAGATCCTCATGAGCTTTCTCACGGTACCAGTCTTAGAGTGTCAGTAGATGTTTATAAACCTTGTCATGTGTGATAAATTGGGGGTAATTTGTTTAGATGGACACTGTCACCTCTTGTGTGGGTGGTGATAAGTGATCCATCAGTGGGGAATGGAAAACTACATGTTTGTTGTATTTACTATGCCGAGTGTCCCCTATGTAACTTTGTTCCTTCCACTTTTTAAATTTTTTTTATTCAAGGGTGGATTAAAACAGTTCAGCTTTAGTAGAAGTACATTGTAGCAGAAAGGGTCCACAAAGTAGTCTTGGGAAATGGAATTTTGCGTATTTTAGGTCAGTCCTGCTCCACAGATTGGCGTGTGTGAGCTTCTTAGAAGTCAACTGAGGTTTTTTTTTTTTTAATGCGTGCGTGTAAGAACCCCCTTGTGCATACAGCCTCCGGTGAGTGCAAGTGACTGTTTACGCAAGAGGATTAATGGAATAATTTGTGACAGATTATTCACCGTGACGTGGCCGCCCGGAACATACTGCTGTCAGATCGCGGCGTCTGCAAAATCACTGACTTCGGCCTCGCCAGAGATGTGCAAGGAACGGACGCTTACGAGCGGAAGTCCAAAGGCCCGCTGCCCATCCGCTGGATGGCGCCAGAGTCGCTGATAGACGGCTGTCATTCCTTCGCCTCTGACGTCTGGGCTTACGGCATTCTGGTTTGGGAGATTGTAACTCTAGGTAAGTAATCTTAGTTATTGTGGTTTAACGCCGAGCAGGCAACTAAGGTCATCTCACAGTACTCTATAGGTTAATAGATAATTGAAAACGAGGGATCCTTAGTAAAGCAGTCAGTCAGTACTGATAAGCCCTTGTAATGCCCCCCCCCCCCCCCTTTTTTTTTTTTTTTTTTTTTTTTTTTTTTGTTGATCCGCTCACAGCTTTCCAAAGACCAATCCCTGTACGTATTCGTAATTCAGACAAAAGGTGACTGCCAAACTGTAAAATGCAGAGACTGAAGAACCCAACGAAGACAGAAACACGTTTAGAAATGACAGTAACTACAGTAATATTTTCAAAAATAGACCAGCAAACAAATATACAGTCGCTATTTATCATGTGAATGAGAAGAAGCAAAGTGGCATCCAAGGTTTGCTTCTTCACACTCACGAAATATTGATAAATTGTGTTGTAACTGTCATTTCTAAACGTGTTTCTTTCTCCGTTGGGTTATTCTTTACGTCTTCGCGTTCCTTGTCTCGTGACCATCTAGATAAATAGACTAATATGCATGTCATGACTGCGAATTCACCGTGTGCCCCGACTGCCTCATGTCTAATAACACGGTGAGCACTACGGGTCGACGTCAGCCCGACTAACTTTCGGTGACTGGAAAGTCTCTGTGTCCCTAACTCCAAGACGTATACGTCTTTTTGTTTATTCAATAGGTGCTAGCCCGTATCCAGGACTGTCCGCGACTCAAGTGTTCAAGTTTGTCACCAACGCCAAGAAGATGGACAGGCCACAACACTGCACTGAAGAATTGTAAGTTTGAAAAACAGATTCCTACCCGTCCGTCCATCCATACCATACCATCAGTGCCTAGAGGCGTGACTTCCATAATCACAGACCATCACACAACTGTTCTGTTCACAGCTGACTACAAACAGAAACTTAACCCTCGTAACCCCGCGGCCGCATTTCCAAACTTTTTGAGGCGTTATCTAACGACTATGTACCAGTTGTAGGAGATGGAATGATCATGATAATTCAAGAGTAGTGTCAGATGAGCTTGGCGCCTGAAGGCGCCAAGTGCATCTGGCACTACCCTTGACTGAATTATCATGATCAATCCATCTCCTGCTGCAGGGTCCGGGCCTAAATGGGTTAAAAGAGGAGATTAGCTGAGGCCTTCTGGTGACAGGCAATGGATTTCTGGAGCAGATGGGCACAATAACGCTTGTACAAGACGAGACAAAAATGCACCGCTACAGAGTTCCGCTGTCGCCATGGATTTCGTGCATGCGCAGAGCGCTACAACGAACATTTCGAATTAACAATCTGTTAACGATGTGTGACCTATCGCACAGTCGATCTCCAAATTACGCCTGTAGAGACTAGAAGCACTACCGGCTGAAAAGCCATACCACGCAAAGCTAGCAGCCGCGACCTTTACTTGAAAAAAGTTGGTTAGTTCGGGGTTTAACGTCCACGGCACCGACGTGATAATAGACGGCCCTGACGGGCGGGTTATGGGGGACGAGGAAATCTATTGCATATGGGGTACGACAATACTCGGCCAGGCAAAATATTATTAAAGAACGCGATCACGTGGTTGTCCTTCATTCACAGTCTTCCTAAAGCGCGGAACTCAACGGCGGTCTACTTCTATTTATGCCCCCCCCCCCCTTCCACCCCACCCCGCCACCGGCACCCAGGGTGATCGGTGACAAAGTTTTTACCCATGCTCTCCTTCATATTTAATACGGGTCAGCATCGGGGTAGTAAGCGCATCGGAATATCGCGAATATAACGCGATCAGGCCTCTGGCTATTAAGCTGATACTCACAGCGTCCGAAAAGTCCTCTGGCCGACCCCAACCTTAGTTAGCCCGCGTCCGGCTGTTCTCGGGCCAACTAAGGCTGGAGTCGGCCAGAGGGCTTTTTGCGTAGTGTTGTTTCTTCACAGGTCTATTTTTTAAATTCAGCACCACATTCACTCGAACGCCAGTAACGCGGTCTGACGTGGCGGCTCCCAAATATCGCGATATAACCTGTACTTGTGTGCTTCCAACGCCAGTAACGCGGTCTGACGTGGCGGCTCCCAAATATCGCGATATAACCTGTATTTGTGTGCCTCCATATGATTTTGGACCTTACTGCCCTACGACAGAAACCTTTAACTCATTCTACCCCAGACACCCCACAGCAAGATAAGGATCGACCACGATAGTTCAAGGGTGATGCCAGAATAGCTTGGCGCCTATGGGCGCCAAGCTATTCTGGCATCACCCTTGAACTATCGTGGTCGATCTGTGTCCTGCACTGCAATGCAGTCTTCAGAGGACAAGGGCAAAATTTGGGGATTTCCGTTGGGGTAGAATGAGTTAACTCATTGCAGTTTCTTTGCATTCAAATTTCCTCGGCACTAAACGAGTTAATTTCGATCTTTATTGTAAACGAAATTATTTCATTTTGTGTCTCTGTTTCAGGTACGAAATGATGACCCAATGCTGGAGCTTCTCTTCGCTAAAGCGGCCCACGTTCACAGAAGTGTGCGCTCGCCTGGAGTTAATGCTGGAGAAAGAAGGGGACTACATTGACCTCTCGCTCTTCGAGGAGAAACACTACGCTGTTCTTGAGCCTCTCCTCGTGGAAGAGCGCCTCTAATGGCTGGACCAATTTTGAAGAGCGCCAGTCAATGGTTAGACTCTTGTGAAAAACGCATATGTATGGGCCCTCGTGAAAGAGCACCTCTGATTGGCTGGACCCTTTCGGAGTGAGCGATCCTCATTGACTGAGCCCTTTTGAAGAATGCCTGTGATTGGCTGGGTCCGTTTGAAAGAACACTTCTGACTTGTTGGACACTCGCAGAAGAGCACTTTTGATCGGCTAAATTTACTGTGTGCTTTGCTGCCATGTGAATATGGGAGACCAGCACACATTTTAACGCAAAAATGTCGTCTGTGGATCTATTTAAGGATGATCTTCAGTGATTCCTTTGAACTCCTGCTCTTTGCGGAGAAATCACCGTACAACCCATGCTTGTGTAAGAACACCTGTGATTGGTTGTACTCATTTAAAAACAAAAATTCACGTGTAGGCCCACCACAAAATAAGAGTGGCTCTCGATCTTTGCCATTCTTGAAAAGAAAAGGGGAGACTGCCAGTGCTAATATTTTAGGAAGGTTACAAAGTAAAGTAGGTTATAGCACTGTCAGGGGAGAGAAATGTGCATGATCGACCAGTGATCATAGATCTACTGTGGCCAAAGCACAAAAAAAAAAAAAGAGATAGGAAAGAGAGGGGGCGCTAAGAAAGTGACCGAAAGCAATGCATATGGAAGCCCCCCCGAAGGGGGGCGTATCACATATCCACTTCCAGCCACTCAGTGCATGGAAATTTAAATCTAGGTCCCCCAAGGGGGGTCCAGATATTTAGCCGGTGTGGACAGCTGTTTCGGTCTAGGCGACCTCTTCAGCACACCATCGGCAATACTGGAGGAGGCAGGAAATTCCGCCTACCTGCAATGACAACCACATTTTACTGTGGTGTCTGCAGGGGCATACATTCCATGCCACCACCCAGAGTTAAATCTCCATGCACCCTAAAAGAGAACCTACCAAAAGGGGGGAAGGGGTTGCAGTCGATATTGTAGTGATAAATGAAAAGAAAAGGGGAGACTGCCAGTGCTAATATTTTAGGAAGGTTACAAAGTAAAGTAGGTTATAGCACTGTCAGGGGAGAGAAATGTGCATGATCGACCCTGTATGTATGTGCATGTATGCCCCTGCAGACACCACAGTAAAATGTGGTTGTCATTGCAGGTAGGCGGAATTTCCTGCCTCCTCCAGTATTGCCGATGGTGTGCTGAAGAGGTCGCCTAGACCGAAACAGCTGTCCACACCGGCTAAATATCTGGACCCCCCTTGGGGGACCTAGATTTAAATTTCCATGCACTGAGTGGCTGGAACAGTGGATATGTGATACGCCCCCCTTCGGGGGGGCTTCCATATGCATTGCTTTCGGTCACTTTCTTAGCGCCCCCTCTCTTTCCTATCTCTTTTTTTTTTTTTTTTTTTTTTTTTTTTTTTTTTGTGCTTTGGCCACAGTAGATCTATGATCACTGGTCGATCATGCACATTTCTCTCCCCTGACAGTGCTATAACCTACTTTACTTTGTAACCTTCCTAAAATATTAGCACTGGCAGTCTCCCCTTTTCTTTTCATTTATCACTACAATATCGACTGCAACCCCTTCCCCCCTTTTGGTAGGTTCTCTTTTAGGGTGCATGGAGATTTAACTCTGGGTGGTGGCATGGAATGTATGCCCCTGCAGACACCACAGTAAAATGTGGTTGTCATTGCAGGTAGGCGGAATTTCCTGCCTCCTCCAGTATTGCCGATGGTGTGCTGAAGAGGTCGCCTAGACCGAAACAGCTGTCCACACCGGCTAAATATCTGGACCCCCCTTGGGGGACCTAGATTTAAATTTCCATGCACTGAGTGGCTGGAACAGTGGATATGTGATACGCCCCCCTTCGGGGGGGCTTCCATATGCATTGCTTTCGGTCACTTTCTTAGCGCCCCCTCTCTTTCCTATCTCTTTTTTTTTTTTTTTTTTTTTTTTTGTGCTTTGGCCACAGTAGATCTATGATCACTGGTCGATCATGCACATTTCTCTCCCCTGACAGTGCTATAACCTACTTTACTTTGTAACCTTCCTAAAATATTAGCACTGGCAGTCTCCCCTTTTCTTTTCATTTATCACTACAATATCGACTGCAACCCCTTCCCCCCTTTTGGTAGGTTCTCTTTTAGGGTGCATGGAGATTTAACTCTGGGTGGTGGCATGGAATGTATGCCCCTGCAGACACCACAGTAAAATGTGGTTGTCATTGCAGGTAGGCGGAATTTCCTGCCTCCTCCAGTATTGCCGATGGTGTGCTGAAGAGGTCGCCTAGACCGAAACAGCTGTCCACACCGGCTAAATATCTGGACCCCCCTTGGGGGACCTAGATTTAAATTTCCATGCACTGAGTGTCTGGAACAGTGGATATGTGATACGCCCCCCTTCGGGGGGGCTTCCATATGCATTGCTTTCGGTCACTTTCTTAGCGCCCCCTCTCTTTCCTATCTCTTTTTTTTTTTTTTTTTTGTGCTTTGGCCACAGTAGATCTATGATCACTGGTCGATCATGCACATTTCTCTCCCCTGACAGTGCTATAACCTACTTTACTTTGTAACCTTCCTAAAATATTAGCACTGGCAGTCTCCCCTTTTCTTTTCATTTATCACTACAATATCGACTGCAACCCCTTCCCCCCTTTTGGTAGGTTCTCTTTTAGGGTGCATGGAGATTTAACTCTGGGTGGTGGCATGGAATGTATGCCCCTGCAGACACCACAGTAAAATGTGGTTGTCATTGCAGGTAGGCGGAATTTCCTGCCTCCTCCAGTATTGCCGATGGTGTGCTGAAGAGGTCGCCTAGACCGAAACAGCTGTCCACACCGGCTAAATATCTGGACCCCCCTTGGGGGACCTAGATTTAAATTTCCATGCACTGAGTGGCTGGAACAGTGGATATGTGATACGCCCCCCTTCGGGGGGGCTTCCATATGCATTGCTTTCGGTCACTTTCTTAGCGCCCCCTCTCTTTCCTATCTCTTTTTTTTTTTTTTTTTTTTTTTTTTTTTTTTTTTTTTGTGCTTTGGCCACAGTAGATCTATGATCACTGGTCGATCATGCACATTTCTCTCCCCTGACAGTGCTATAACCTACTTTACTTTGTAACCTTTGCCATTCTTGAACTCATAACTATGTGTAAAATAGTGCCTTTGAGACTGGACGATAAGCGCAGTTTGTGGAAATAAGGTGGAAAATGAAACAATTACTCAGTTTGTTAAAGAGCGGCAAAAGTCTGACGTTGTGGAGACCTAAATCCGTTATTCAACCTCCAGGAAGGACGTCTCTGATTGGCTGGACCAATTTGAAAGTGGGAATCTGATTGGTTTGGATAGAAAAGGCGACACGTCTCCTGTTCAGCTGACTTACTTGAAAGTGGGCATAGTCAGTCATTGTTGTTAATATAGAAGACAACGCAAATGCGAATTGGTACACATTTTTGAAAAATGCGTTTTGTTCTCGACTCGCTGGGAACATTCGAAAACGTGATTCTAGTTGTGGGTATAATTATGGCGACGATGAACCAGTAGTTGCGGAAAAGACCAAGAGGAAATGGATTGAGTCTGGTTCTGATGCGGGTTCCATGAAAATGTACATTCATCAAATAGAGATGTGCTGGAAATCAGATGTAGGTCAAATTGCGCGTCTTTTGACGCAAATGTTGGATTTAAAGCCCGGACAAACATACGACGCGCAATATCCGTGTTTTTAATCCAGTTTGCGTCGAAAACGTGCAGTTTTTTTTTTATAACCTACTTCTGAGTTACATAAGATCTCTGTTGACTAAAAACATTTGAAAGCGAACATTTGGTTTGTTGGCATAGAGTTCCCAGTTGCTGTTTTGTGAAAAACCTGACACGTCGCACAGCGCACGTACGGTTTGATGAACTTTGACCTTGATTTTTTGTTTTGTTTTGTCTACCGTATTGAAAATTTGAGATGGGGATGGTCGGAGCACGTTCCTTAGCATGGCAAATAACTAACAAAGACGGGCACACACCAGACTCTGACAGTGAAGTAACGCGATAAAAATTACGTCACGCTACGCTAACCGCGCTGTTGAACGTACATTTGGCGGGAAACGCCGCGCGCGCGCGTGTATGTGTGTGTGTGGCGTGCGTGCGTGCGAGGTTGTCGATATCGCCAGCTGAGTGCATCTCGTCAATTTCACCGTCTTGTCAGTCCAGCGACTCGCACGTTTCCTGTCGTCTTTCGTCCGTTCGTGTGTGTGTGTGTGTGTGTGTGTGTGTGTGTGTGTGTGTGTGTGTGTGTGTGTGTGTGTGTGTGTGGCATATAAAATTCGAGTGGTCATACACACTAAGAAGTATTTCATTACTACTACGCATAAGGAGCTTGTTAATGTTACAGTGTGTATTTCGCGTTTCCGTTTTGAAAATGAAAGTAGGCCTACTGATCATCAAGATCGAGTCTCAATTCGTGGCAAGCAAGGGATTTTGGGAAGGAAAGTAGGCCTATATTATGCAAATTCATGAATATTAATTTCCTTGTTATACAATATATCAATACATATGTCGAAGAAGGGAAAACTTTATGGAGTGGGCACATATGTATATTACGATATTGATTGTGTGTGTGTGTGTGTGTGTTTGTGTGTGTGTGTGTGTGGTTTTACACGTTTGACAGTTACTCTGTGTGTCTGTATACTGCACTGGACTTTGCCTGCACAAAGACATGATGTCTAACTCATTTAGCTTTTGTCGCTATATTGTTGTATTATACGCATTCCAGACCAAAAAGGTGACTGCCAAAAGTGTAAAATGCAAAGAAGTACCCAACGGAGAAAGAAACACGCTTAGAAAAGACGGGTACATGAACACAATGTATTAATATTTCGGGTAAATACCCTTTGTCGAAATAGACAAACAAACAGAGAGATTAGCCGCTACTTATCTTCATTCGCAGAAGGAATGTGGCAACTGTGTGCGTTCCGGAAAATGCACATTCCTTCTGCGAATGAAGATAAGTAGCGGCGGCTAATCTCTCTGTTTGTCTATTTCGACAAAGGGTATTTACCCGAAATATTAATACATTGTGTTGTATCCGTCTTTTCTAAGCGTGTTTCTTTCTCCGTTGGGCTCTTCTTTGTATTATACTGACGCGTTGCAAGGAGATCAAACACATAGGACAACATTTTGTGAACTGTTCTAGCTCTTGTTATTTCGAAGCGTGTTTAACTTCTGACGATTTTTGTCTACCGTATTGAAAATACGGTAAAAATTAAAATTAACGCGTTCCGGAAAATGCACACGATGTGCTTGGCGGGAAGCACCATGTGTCCGTCGTTGCGTGTCCGGCGTGTGTGTTGATCAGAGATTGGCTTAGATAGGAGGGAAATGGATCAGACGGATAAGCTTAAAAATATGAACTCTGCACTGTTCCTAATAGAAAAACGCATGTGCGCTCCAAACAATACGTTAGACTTTGGGATGAAATCCTCATCTTGTTTTGACTGTTGCGCCGTAGCTGGCCCCGGCCGCTGCACACACCCAACAGGTGGCCCGTCACAGTTTTCCCCTTTGAGTGAGTGAAGCTGTACCTATAGTATTGATACCACTGCAAACACTCGAGCTGTTCTGGCGTCTGTCTTATTTTTGTTGTTGTATTGTTTTTCTTGACAGTTTTGAAGTGTCAGATGTATTCTTGAAGATTGCTTATTAAATAAAATGAGATGAAGATACATGCCGATTTTTTTTTTTTTACATCGGTGTTCTTCGCACCGAATAGATAAGAATAATACTACTGTCAGACAAAGAGCAGCAAAAAGAGGTTTCCCGTAAATCAGAGTAGGAAGAAAAAAAAACCTGCTCGTCTTTTGAAGCAAAGCAGTGGATTAAAAGCTCGGACAAACATGCGACATCGCATGTTTGTCCGGGTTTTTAATCCACTGTTTTGCTTCAAAAGAAGAACACGTGTGATTTTGACCTATGTCTATTTTCCGAACATCTGGTCGTATTCTCAACGTCCTGTACCACATAAGATTGACGAGGAAAACGCGTGTTGGCCTAAACTCGTCAGCTAGCGGCATTAGTAATATGAGCACCCGCTCCCTACTGGGTCGAACTGCGCGTAATTGAATGTAAATTTCAATTGCCAGTTCCTGCCTGTCCTAGTCCTAGCGGCTTTGTTTGCGCTATTTATGGCCCCTCCCAAATATCAGTCTCGCTGCAATACATAGGGGCAGTTAGTTGACAGTTACTGGCATGCAACAGTTTCATGCACCTGGCGGCAGCGATCTGAGCAGACGATCGGACTCTGAAATCGACATGCATCTCTCACATAGCTCACAGGTTTATCAGTCCCTGCTCGGCGTTACACCCAAATAACTAACAGGTTGTCTCCCTGGATTCGCTACCGCTGATCAGTACCTTACTGAGTACTCATATCGTCGTATCTTTTCTACTATGTGTCTTCTTTTTTCTTATCCTTCTCATCCTTTGCTTCTTTTTTTTTTTTCTTTTTATTTTGAGGGGGTGGTGGTGGTGGTGGTGGTGGTGGATGAGGTTGGGGGGGGGGAGTGGGAGGTTGGCTCAGGTGGCTGAGACAGCAATTTTTCAACTCACCTGGGTCCAGGCAAGTCCATTCCATCTATTTTAGGCCCCCAGCTCAGACGGTAGTTATCAGGGACACTGGTCCCGCAGAAGCGCCATATATTACACTCTACAAATGGCATTTTCCAATCGACCTGGCATGCCTAGGCAGCTGAGACTTAAGGCATGCCCTGTCCGATTCAGGCACTCCACAGCCCAATGCCGCATCCTTCGTCTGTCTTGCATTTTGGGGTGTTCTCAGTTTATGCCGGTGTTGGTACTCTGATGTAGGGTGTAGGGGGCTCTGGATAGAGGTAGTACCTTTGCTGTTCGGCAGCTGCGTCCTACATAGGACGGACGGGCATCACTGGTCCTCATCCATCTCCTTAATCTCTCACGTGCTGGCTCCAAGCGCCACACCCTGGCAAACCACCTCAGCTGGTGGGCTAAACCACGTGAGGGGGTGGTGTTCACATTGCACCACTAGGCGGATGAGCTGTTTCTGACAGCCAACGGCTAGAGGACGGAGGAGATCAGGTTGGATCCAACGGCCAAATGTGGGGGAGTAAACCCTTCAAATCAGGAGTGGAGCCCCGAAGGCAGACAGCTGCCTGTATTCACGCACTGTTCTGGCAGCTCCTGCAACCAAACTGATGCCAAACGTACTGCTTTGCATTCCTTTGGATACATCAGCGAGGCCGAGAGGGGGATCTTGACGACTGGGCATCCCAGGATCTCCATACACTTCGCCCAGGCTTGCGCTTTGGAGAGGTCACTCCAGTGACTGACCCAGCAAGCGCATACTCCATTGTCTTCCGAGACAGGATGCCGAAAGGTACTCTGAACAAACCAGACCAAAAAGGTGACTGCCAAGCGTGTGAAATGCAAAGAAGTACCCAACGGAGAAACTGAAACATGCTTAGAAAAAACGGTACAACACAATTTATTAATATTTCGGGTAAATACCCTTTGTCAAAATAGACAAACAAACAGAGACATTAGCCGCTACTTATCTTCATATGCAGAAGGAATGTGGCAACTGAAGGTGACGTAAAAATAAAAAGAAAAAGAAAAGAAAAGGAAGAACAAAAGTAAAAATGACGTCAAAGAAAAAAATCATAAGAGAAAGACCCCGAGAGAAACTAAACACGAGAGACAAGAGTGTGTGTAAGCGCGCGCAGGAGCGAGCCGGCCAAAAGTAAATGCGCGTGTGTGAGGCCGGGGAGAGAGAGAGAAGAGAGACCACGAGAGAGAGAGAGAGAGAGAGAGAGAGAGAGAGAGAGAGAGAGAGAACGGGGAGTACCCTTGGGCACGAAGTAGGCTGAGTGTCTAATACACAAAGCCTGCTAAACGCCAACCCGAAGGCAAACTTTATATCACCATCAAGTTGAGGACTACCTCGGGGAAAAACGGGAGAACCCCGGGAAAAAAAACCCAGCATTTAGTACACAACAAGGAATATCGATGAAACAAAGCAAATAATCAAAATCAGTAAGAGAATAATGGTATAAGAGGAGAGTAGGTAGTTGTGAAACCATCTTCAAGGGTAACTCAAAAAAAAAAAAAACCGGGTGTGGGGGGGAGAGAAAGACAAAAGGGGCGGGGGAAGGGGAGGAGGAAAGGGAAGAGAGAGAGAGAGAGAGAGAGAGAGAAGGGGAGGGGGGCGGGGGAGGGGGGGAGGGGGAAGGCAAACAACCAGAGCCACCAGCCCCACCCAACAGGCACCCACCAGCCCACGGACGAACGCACAGGCATGCGAACAAGACGACCACATACATCCCCAAGGGAATGCACACGATCGCCCCCCACACCCGCGCATAAATCCAAGGACCGGCGACCAAGCGCCCGACAGGGAAGGGCAAGGGATCCAACGAAACGTACAGCCCGCGCTGAAAAAGTCCCCAAGGGAGTCACAAAGTACATATCAATCAGCGCCAGCCTCACCTATCTGGTTAGTGAGTAGTCATACAGAAGCGACTCAGTAAGGTAAATGACAGTTAGCAGATAAAAAAGACGCAGGCAAGGTAAAAAAAGTTAATCTTTCATATTCATCCCGAGTGGCGCCACAGTGCCCAGTTTATTAATCATGGTCAATCTGTACCCCGCACTAGAGTGCAGTCTTCAGAGGACAACGGCAAAATTTAGGGATTTCGGTGTTGGGGTAGAATGAGTTATAAGTGCAGCACATTAACTTTGATGCGGAACCTTGGACGAGTAAAAGTGCGCACTTGGCAATTAGTCAGTGAGGTTACGTTTACACCGGACGACTGGCAACAACGAAAGCGAAGTCACGGTGGACTCATGAGGATCTATGCCTCTTGGAGATGTTTGGAGGGTTGACTGTGCTTATATTACAAGCTGGTTATCCGCCACGGTTTCAGTCGCTCTCGTTCGTTGTTTCAAAAGAATCACCACTATAACTCATTAAAGACGTGTTGTATCCAGGTGAGTTCAGTTCAATTCCATTGAGTTCAATTCAATAAACTTTATTCATCCCGCAATGGGCAATTAAAGTGGTCCGACATGAGTCTCAATAACTCAAACATACACAAAATTATACATTACCACGATCTACCCCAGGACCGAAATCCCGCACAAATTTTGAAGTTGTCCTCTGAAGGACTGTACTAGAGACAGATCGAGCATGATAGTTCAAGCTATTCTGGCACAACCCTTCAACTATCCATGCTCGATCCATGTCTTGCTGTGGTGTGTTGGGGCTGAATGAGTTAAGATATACACGAAATAATTAGTAATCTCAAGTAAAATCTAATGTAATGACATAATAATAATAATAATACATAGTTCTTGTATAGCGCTGTTCTCCAGAAAAACACTGGACTCACTGCGCATGCACAACGGCACACCCTTTCTCTCAGACACACACGCACAATTATACACTACTTTAAACCACCCCATCCCTTCCCAACACCTTACATTCACTTCCTCTGGGATCAGAATAAAAGGCAGTCAGTCAACAGTTAGCTAAATATGAGCTAAGTGTTAAATGCCCGACGGAAAAGAAAGGTCTTTAAGTGAGCTTTGAACTGTGACAATGTGGGCAGATTTCGCATTTCAGTTGGCAGGGAGTTCCACACACTAGGGGCTAAAAAGTTGAAAGAACGCTCCCCGACAGTTTTCATGTTAAGCTTCGGGATTTTTAACAGTTTTTCACTGGAGGAACGGAGGGTGCGTGATGGCTGATAAGCAGACAGCTTGGCAGAGAGGTACGGCGGGAGAGATCCGTCAAAATGCCGACAGGCGAAAATTGCAATTTTGTACTGGCAGCGGAATTTGACGGGCAGCCAACATTAATGAAACATGTGCACATATCAGCTCTTATCACTATACCACACAATACACAGCAATAAAACGGTAATTTAAGAATAACAATAATAAATGAAAATTCTAATAAGAATAACAATAATAAATGAAAATTCTAATAATAATAACAATAATAAATGAAAATTCTAATAATAATAATAATAAATGAAAATTCTAATAATAATAACAATAATAAATGAAAATTCTAATAATAACAATAATAAATGAAAATTCTAATAATAATAACAATAATAAATGAAAATTCTAATAATAATAACAATAATAAATGAAAATTCTAATAACGATAACAATAATAAATGAAAATTCTAATAACGATAACAATAATAAATGAAAATTCTAATAACGATAACAATAATAAATGAAAATTCTAATAACAATAACAATAATAAATGAAAATTCTAATAACAATAACAATAACAATAACAATAATAAATGAAAATTCTAATAACAATAACAATAACAATAATAAATGAAAATAACAATAACAATAATAAATGAAAATAACAATAACAATAACAATAATAATAATAATAATAATAATAATAATAAATCGATTTAAAATAAAATTATAAAAATAGTTAAAAATAAGTTACTGGCATTATCACTGGGTGAAAGAACAAATATCCGAAAAATGCATCAAGAGGCATAAAGCAGCGTAACCGCAGATAAACACTAAGGCGGATGAGATCTTAACGAGATCATATTTTTCCTGACTTGATGGGGATAACGGCGCACCAGGGGACTGAAACCCAGAGCCCAAACACTACCGACTAAGCTATACCAGTGGCGCTCGATACGTATTTGAATGATCTTTATGTGATGGGGCAGAGTCTTCAAGTAATGACAATATAAGCGTTCTTCGGTGTTATAAACATGATTACGTCACTGACTGTACCAAATTTCAATTGCCTATGACATACTTCTGTTTACATCACACGGCTTTCAAAGCATAATTGGGGGTGGGGGTGGGGGTGGGGTGGGGGGGGGGGGGCGCATGTTTCCAAGATTAATGTTGTCGCTGTATTTGTTTGAAGCTTTCGGATAACATATGTTTACCAAGAAAGAAAGAAAGGTGCTCAGAATAAAGGGCGATCATTTTTATCCTCATGTTGTTATTTCCAAGAGACTTGACTCGGGTCCGAGATCACTACTTGACAAGCATGCTCCATCAGCTCAGTCGCCGTAAAGTGTCACGTTGGACATCCTCACCGTGGTTCAGCGCCGTGGGAGGCAAGCTTCTCGCTGCAAAGAAGGATGAGCGACGACAAAAGGCTGAGAGACTGTGGTTCAGTGTCCAATGGACTTACCGTGCGCAAGCAGACTCTGCTGCCGACTCTCGAGTTTTACTGACGTATCCCTCTTGTCAAAACAAAATCGTTCGGTGAGAGGTCATTCAGGTACCAGAGCCCAGTTGTTTGGAATGATCTCTCACGCGAACTGAGATACGTGGATTCGAGAGAGGCATTCAAGCGAGCCCTAAAGACACATTTTTTTCTGTCTGCTACAACTGAATGACTGTCACACACCTGTCATGTTAAAGTCATCTCTATGTTTGAAGTTGTGTGTGCGTGCGTGTATGTGTGTGTGTGTGTCTGTGTGTGTGTGTGTGTGTGTGTGTGTGTGCGTGCGTGTGCGTGTGCGTGCGCGCGCGCGCGAATGCGAGTATGAGTCCATAAGCGTAGCACTTTTGAATGGTGACTTTATAGCTTGTTTCAGTACAGAGTGCGTTGTATTTTTTTTAATACTTTTTGTAAATTGCGTTTTTGTAATTAGTTTTTGTTAAGCGCCTAGAGCTCTAATCTGAGATTAGGCGCTATACAAGTTATTATTATTATTATTATTATTATTTGAAGCCATCTACGCTCCACTAGCTCATACAATTAGCAGTGGCTGCGCCCCGACTGACGACATTATCTTCTACTCGTCACTATAGCCCTTTCAATTGGCAGTGACGGCAGCGAGAATACATCAACTACTTGAACAATACAGAATGAACCAAAAACAAACAACCTTAAAAACCTAACAAAGGTTTACTCAACAAAAACAAAAGGGTCAGCACGCTGATGAAGGCAGCCCTTAGCCAATAAAGGCTTAAACATGCCCTAAATACACCTCCGCGTAAAAGCAGTTCTCCTTTATGGAGCAGAGACTTGGAGGTTGACAAAACTGAACCACAGTCAACACGGAGTACAGATCTTCATAAACAGTTGCCTTAGAAGAATCTTGAAAATCCACTGGCCAGAGAAGATCAGCAACGTCAGACTCTGGGAGAGAACAGAGCAGATAACAGCAGAGAATGAAATTGGGCGAAGAAGATGGGGATGGATTGGTCACAGTCTGAGAAAGCCAGCTTCCAGTATCACTAGGAGGCATTGTCATGGAACCCCCAGGGAAAGAGGAAAAGAGGCAGGCCGAGAAACACCTGGCGTCGAGACCTCCAAGCAGACATCAAGAGACTGGGAACCACCTGGAGTAAAATTGAAGGAGAAGCACAGGACAGGAGTCGCTGGAGGTCTCTCGTCGACGGCCTATACCCTTGGAGGGGTGACAGGCGTAAGTAAGTAAGTAAATACACCTCAGACAACAAACACAAAACGTGACTGATTTGTGAACTGTCATAAGGGTATACGGCTGGTGACATCAAGCCATCGCATAGTGGTGTGCGATGTACCCTTTTTACCCAAAATCGACTGATGTTAACATGTGACTCTTTAACGTTTTAGTAACGCTGAGTTGGTATATCTCGCCCTGTACCTAGGTAAAATGCACTAGCTGTGCCATTATTGCAATTTTCACACTTGTCCGCGCATTAGGTCGGCGTATAGCGTGTGCCCTCTGCACTAGTAATGAGCAGTCTCGGAGACAGGATTACAAGACATCAGTTTGACTACCGTAGCACTACTGCTATAACTACCATGGTCAGTCCACATCAATTCCACATAATACATGTTGCAGCTGACAAAGAGTGTGGTGCCTAGCAATAATATAGAACGTACGAGAGCACACTATGAGTGTTTAATCCTACCTACACGCGCAGTTCGAGGCTAGTGCACAGGACCAGTCCGAGCGACCGGAAAAGTGTGAAAATCACAGCAATGGCGCCACTAGTGCATTTAATCTAGGTATAGGGCGAGGTATACCAACTCAGCTTCACTCTCAGAAAGGTCACGGTCATAACGGTTAGACTCAGTATGCTGATCAGTCATCCACGTGAGCTATAAGGGCTTTGGCATTCTTGTTTTATATGCGTGCTGGTCTGTGATTGTGGACCTTACAGCTATAGATCAAATCCACAGACCAGCGGCACATTTTCCCCAAATCATGATCAGATCTATGTCTTTGTGAATGCCACATTTGCTTGAACCTCTACCCTGGCAGTGCCGGGACGCAGATCGCGGATGGTGTTTTTACCCCAACACCGAAATCCCCAAATGTTGCCGTTGTCCTCTGAAGACTGCACTCTAGTGCAGGACACAGATCGACCATGATAGTTCAAGGGTGATGCCAGAATAGCTTGGCGCCCATAGGCGCCAAGCTATTCTGGCATCACCCTTGAACTATCATGGTCGATCCTTATCTTGCTGTGGTGTGTCTGGGGTAGAATGAGTTAAGTGGTTTCAGCAAGAGGTATAGATCCTCATGAGCCCCCCACAACTGCGGGGGGAGAGGGGGGTGGGGCTCTTAACTTATTTAGCCCCGGAACCCTGCAGCAGGAGATGGATTGATCATTGATAATTCAAGGGTAATGCCAGATGAGCCTTCAGGCGCCAAGCCTCACCTGGCACTACCCTTGAATCATCATGATCAATCCATCTCCTACAACTGGTACATAGTCGTTAGGCAACACCTCCAACATAGTTTGAGAAATGGGACCTTGGGGCGAAAGGGGTTAAGGATCCCTGCCTCTTGCAGTTGGATTGTGTTAATTTTTACTCAGCAGAGAAAGTGTTAATGAAAACGTTATATCCGTCTCCCTGTTCACATAACCAAGCAGTGATCCTCTCTTCCAAATGGCGCAGGCACGTGGCACATGCAAAGTCATTTGTTTTCACCCTTGGTCAGATATGACCTTGCTTTTCAGTAGTCATGGAGGTTAAGGACATAACGAGCCGTGGTGGACAAGTGGGCAGAAATCAGCACTGATCTTGGCAAGACCTACAACTGGGTGCAGGTGTGTTGTGATGAACATACGCAGAGTATTTCGTTTGTAACTTTAAAGTGGCATAGATCCTCTTGAGCCCCCCACCCCCCACCCCCACGTTTCCCCCGCAACTGTGGGGGCTCATATGGATCAGTGTCTCTTAAAGTTGTGCAGTTTTGCTCAGCAGTGAAATGGTTAGCCTGGGCATAAGGTACTTGCTTTTCGATTGCGATTAATTACAACATGTTTAATTGGCCAAATGTGCCTGGCGTAGTGAAAATACACACTGAATCGAGTCGTTTTCTTCTAGTTTTGCTTGTCTGTCCTATGGTGACGCACATGGTGCTGCCCGGTAGCTGGACTCGCAATCCAGGGGGAAAAGACGGGCTTGCTCAATAGCACGTCCGGCCGTTGAAAGGTCCTGGTAAATCAACGTGGCACAGTTGGAGTGCGCCTGAGTTGACCCTACCAATGTTCAGGTCGTACTCCTTAGTCAATAGCGTGAGATTTCCCTGTCACCCATAACCCGCCCGACTGGGCCGTCCATTATCACTTCGGTGCCGTCACAGTCAGTGGACGAACCAACCAAAAACCAACAGTGCAAGGACCTTTTTTTTTTTTTTTTTTTTTTTTTTTTTTTTAAATCTTCTGCCTTCTTTGGCATTTTGTTCAGAGGCAGTATACTGAAAGTTGCTTGAAATCTCTTGACAGATGAGAAGAGACATGTTTGGTGCTTTGGGATTCATACCAGCCTCTTGGCTTAACCAGAGGAAGGCTCTTTTTGGGCCTATACTGAGGAGTTGCCAAGCGGATGGTGATTCAATTTCAGTTGAGGTACCAGTTTTGGCTGCGCTTGGGTGTAGGGTTAATACAGCGGAATCATGTTCATAGCCAGAAATGAGCCTGACGGCTGATGTCATGCCGGCCCTACTAGTTTTTGGATTCATGTTCAGTTTAAGCATGGCAAATGTGCAGCACAGTGAAGTGGGCGGTAGTGTTGTTTAGGGGATAGAAAATTTAAGGGATGACTGGGACATTTTAACAGATAGGACTGCACTAGGGTTGGCTAATGGCTAATTGTGGTCTTTGACCGACAGTACGCAACACTGACCCCCTCCCCTCCTCCCGGCAGCTCTGTACCACTCTCGGGACCACCTCTTCCCCGGCTCTCGGCGGCCCGCCCTCCCGTCCCGCCCCCCCCCCCCCTTCCCACCGATCCGTTTAGTAGTAGTCAGTTGGGACCGCTACTGATCTTCCTCTACTGAAAGGGCTCGGCGGCCGGGAAGTTTCCCATCGTTGCCTCAGTAGTGCGGCAAAGTCCACTGCCGCGCCGCCATCTTGAGAGGACGCGCCGGATAGACTTAAGATTGTGGCCACACAGGGCAATTGCTTCCGGTGCATGTAGTAACTTTTCCGCAAGAAATAGTTAAAAAAATTTCCTCCCTTTTTGCCATCGTTTTAGGAGGTAAAACTTCAAATGTTTGCCTTTTTTGGCGTTTTGAGCAACAAAAGGCATGACAGGTGGTGTGAAAAAGAGCAAAATCTGGGTAATTTTAGTCGACCTAGGCACGGTTGTATGCAGGCTTGCAGACGACAGTTTTGTCATGGGCCGGGGTACTTAATGCATTTGAGTGTTGTGAAAAACGCTAACTCTTAATTTTTTTTTAAGAATTGCTGAAATAGCTTCTCCTGTGATGTGCTCCGCGTGGATTTTTTGTTTTGGCAGAAAAGTTCTTCGTTCATAGTTTTATGCTGCAAGAGGCTAACAGATAACAGTGTGTGAAAAGGGGGCGTAACCTAATTGCCCTGTGTGGCCTGTAGCGAAGCGGCACGGTATTTGTTTCCGGACTACAACCAAAGCGGATCCGAAATAACTGACCGCACGTACGTTTAGTCGGTTCCGGCTTCTGATGTCAGTTTGTTCCTTTTGGAAACTGACAAACACTAAAACAGATTTCTGGCCGGTTTAGCGGTTCCCTACGGTGATCATCACTCGAGATGCCAGACTTGCTTGCCACCGCCCAAAATAGAACTCAGTGGAGAGCACTGTCTGTTGCTGCTGCCTTTCAGTCCCCCCAACGCCCAGTTCGGGCAAGGGACTGATGATGATGATGATGATGACGGTGATCATCGGCAAGACTTCCTGTTCTGTAGCACGTCAGGACTTTCCTGACATTGTCCTCAGTGATAGTGATTTCCCGATGAGCGCACTATGAGTCGCGAATACTCTCACTGGAGATGCCGGCCGCTACGACTAGCGTGATGTCGTTGGTTGGTTAGTTCGGGTTTAACGTCCACGGCAACCGGCACGAGGCCGATCATGGGCGGCCCTGACGGGCGTGTTATGCGGGACAGGGAAATCTATTACCTATGGAGTACGACCTGAACAGTGATCAACTCAGGCGCACTCCAACTGTGCCACTTTGATTTACTAGGACATTTCAACGGACATGCTATTGAAAAAATCCGTTTTCCCCCTGGATTGTGAGTCCAGCTACCGGGACCGGGACGGGATTCGAACCCACGACCCGGCGATTCCCTTCGCGGCTCTCCTGCTCCGACGTTTACTAAAGCTATTTCGGACTCTGCATGATGTCGTCAGCTTCCCGATCCCTATACGCGGCCGTATTTTGTATCTTGTAGTGAATCGACGAGTTTCCTGTCAGAAAGCTACTTCCGGTTTGAAGAAGACAGCGTGTGAAACATCAAGCAACCAATATGTTGGACTTTTTCACCATTTTCAGCAAGGGAGGGATCGTTCTGTGGTGTTTTCAGGGAACTTCACAGCTGTTCACACCCTCCGTGAATGCTTTGATCAAGACTGTGATTCTCCAGGTGAGAACTGTAGCTGAGACTGTGGTGAGAGTTGCGCAAGATATTTCAACAACAAATTTCCCTCGACCACCAGTTTGATGAACGCGATCGAACTGTTTCACTCAGTTACAATTTAATATTATTGTGATACATTACTGTTTAATTGGCTTACTTACAAATCACTTAAACTCTGGTTATTTTTTAATGTAATGGTAAGAGTGTTTCCGTGTTGCTTCTAGTAGGTTCTGTTAGAATGATCTAGATTCTTCTCAGATTTCCATTCAAGTCGTGGTCAGTTTGTGGTTGATGTCTCCAAGACTCAAATCAAATGGAAACCATCACAGACATTTGACAGGAAACAAAAATCAATGGCATATATTATATATATATATATATATATATATATATATATATATATATATATATATATATATGTATGGTGAAACAGTGTTTCACCTACTATAGTTCAATGGTCAACAATAGAAACCTGTACTTGTGATCCCTGTACAATGTCAACATCTGTTTGCTGTAGATCTGTGCCGTTTTGAGATTGGTACTGATACATATACTTGTCCTGACTGTGTCAGCAAGTACACAAAAAATGTATGGTGGACTAAAGGGACAGATTTTTTTATGCTGTCCAGTTTCCATTCAATAATGGATAATTTTAAGTTCTAGAGGAAAGCCCGAGTATGCCTGAGTTATGGAGAGCAAGTCACATTATGTATGTGATCCAGGGGTCTTAAATATATGTTAGAAATATACGCTTCAGTTTTTCATTGCAAGAAGTCTTGCTGCTGATGTTTAAAGTCGCTTAAAAGATTTGTGTACAAATGTCTAGGCAAGTTCAGTAGTTGTTGAAAGCTTATCAGCCACTTCTAGGGTGGTGCCAGATTAGCTTGGTGCCTAGAGACACCAAGCTATTCTGACAACACCCATAACTGTCAAGGATGATCAGTCAAGGGCTGTGTGTCAGTGCTGAACAGATTAATTACCACATAAGGATCCTATGTTTTTGTTCAGTTTATAGTTCATACTGAGGCTAAAACTAGTAAAAGCTTCAAATTTGTACACTGCCATATATATGCAAGCTACATTATAGTATTTACAGATAAGGATATCTAGACCAATGGCTTTAGTTCAAGGGTGGTGCCAGAATAGATTGGTGACTAGAGGCGCCAAAGCTATTCTGGCACTACTCTTGAACTATTTTAGTCAAAGTTATTTCACACACTGGCGTATTCTAAATGATAAGGGTTATGTGTCTACCTTCAGTAACTAACACTGTCCAAATAATTTACATGTATTTTTCTTCTTTCAGCAACGCACTGGCACAGACTCCTTTAGTCATGAGTCACTAACTCTGAAGTACAAGCTTGATAATGAGTTTGAGCTGGTTTTTGTGGTAAGTACATATCAGGGTGAGGTGGAGGGGCGATGAGATGATAGTTCTTAGAGGGGGTTGGGAGGGCAAGAGGAGAGATGATATTTCTTGGGGAATAGGAGGAGGGGGCTGTCACAAAGTTTTAAACATGTACTTAAGAGAAGAACCCAAGAAAGAAAGAAACATGCTCAGAAAAGATGGAACATAATTATTAATAAATTGTGTTTAAAGTCTTTTATAAGTGTGTTTCTTTCTTTGTTGGGTTCTCCTGTGCATTTTACATGTTTGGCAGTCACCGTTTTGGTCTGGGTTATGTATGTAAGTATTAAACATGTATTTAATAGCTGTCTGAGGGACTTGTCACGTGAAATGAATCGCTCATTGTAAAGAATCAGTAAGAACTAAGATTACTGCAGAACCTGTTTTGAGCAACTGCCATACATGAGAGATATTCTGTCGTTAATTACCATCATTTGGGTGGCAAAATTTGATAGAAAATGCCTTCCAGGAAAAGAAGAAAGTAGTTGCCACCTTCATTGACCTCTCCAAAGCGTTTGACAAGATGTGGAAAGAGGGTCTTCTTCTGAAACTACTGACGGCAGGAGTTGCCGGGCGAATGTTCAGCTGAATCAGGAGTTTCCTCAGCCACAGAACCGCGATGGTCAAGCTGGGTGACAGCCTGAGCTACACCGTCAAGATCAGGGAAGGTGTTCCCCAAGGAGGTGTGATTTCCCCCACCCTCTTCCTTTCTTCATTAATGACATCACTGATGGCCTCTCCAGACACATCACAAGAGCCCTGCATGCTGACAACTTTGCCATGTGGAACGCCTCAGTGTCCACTCCAACTGCTACAGTCAGAATGCAAGAGGCCCTCAACAACACCTCCAGATGGGCGAGGGACTGGTGTGTCACCATCAACAGTCAGAAGACAGTCTCCACTTGCTTCTCCCTCTCCAACTCCAAAGAATCCCTCAAACTAACAGTCAACAACCAAGATGTCCCCCAAGATGACACTCCCACCTACCTTGGTGTCAAACTAGACAAGAAACTGACCTGGAATCCACACATCAAAGAGGCGGAGAGGAAGGCCAAGAGAATACTGTCTCTCATGAAGAAACTGACAGGCACCAAATGGGGAGCAAACAGCAGCATCTTCAAGCAGTTGTACACAGGAAACATCCGTCCTGTGATGGAGTATGTCTCAGCAGCCTGGGCCACTGCTGCCAAGAGCAACACGATCAGGCTGGCCAGAGTGCAGAACGCAGGCATGCGCATCATCACAGGCGGGCTAAAAACGACATCCATCCACACCTTAGAAACCACCACTGGTCTTCACTGCCTAGACAAAAGATGGGAGGAGAACGTTCTTGCTCACAGAGAAAAGTTGCAGAGACTGCCCACCCACCCCGTCCATCAGCAACTCCAAGAACAAACAAAGAACAGGCTGAAGAGGAGCAGCTTCAACCCCCTCACAAAACAACTCACAAGGGCTGACCAGGACACCATCTACAATGCCTCAAATGGTTGAGAACCTCTTCAAGCTGCTGAGGACTGGAACACCTCCCTGGAAAACATGCTCTTTGTTACTGATGTCCCAGGAATAGCCAGCAAAGAATCCCAGTCAGAAGCCATCCTCAGGTCTCTCACACTGGAAATGCTGGACTGAGATTACAATGCATCAGTCTGGGCACACGTTTTCACAGATGGATCCTCAGACACAGCTGTCAAGAATGGAGGCGGTGGAATTTTCATCCGCTACCCAGATGGACACACCACAACCAAATCCCTGCCTGCGGGAAGACTGTCAACCAACTACCGGGCTGGACTCTCTGCTCTACGAGAGGCTGCTAGCCTTGTCGGTGCAGACGATCCCCTGCCCTCACACGTCGTTTTCCTGACCGACTGCAGATCCACCATCCAAAGCCTGCAGTCACCCAGTGAGCAGCTGGAGAAAGAAACACTGCACCTGCTGGTCGCCCTCTCACGCCTGACACAAGTGGCTGTTCAGTGAGTACCTGCTCACTGTGAACTATCAGGAAACGAGGAGGCAGACAGACTTGCCAAGTCTGGCAGCAAGCTTGAGCAGCCAAACCAACCGATGTCCTTCCAGGAAGTCAAAACCCTCATTAAGCGGCACTATCATACAGACTGGCAGACCCAACATAACCCACCATCTGATGACCAGTTAAAACACCTCCAGCGCCACCAACAGACCACCATATTCCGTCTAAGGACTAGTCACTGCCGACTGCGTGCACACTTGTACCGCCCTGGACTGTCACACACTGCAGACTGCTTGTATGAAACTGGTTTACAGACCCCAGAGTGTGTACTGCAGTCCTGTCCCCTGTACAAGACGCCAGGATACAGCACTGGCCACATGGAGCGACGCTGTCAGAGAAACTCTGGGGCTCCATTCAAGACTACTGCAGACCACAAACTTCATATCAACAACCAGTCTTGACATCTGAGGCAGAAACTCAGGAACGCTGAAGAGGAAGAAGTAGAAAAAGGTGGCAAGATATATAGTTTAAGTTTTTAGTTCTGTTTATCAAAGAATTCAGAAAAAATTGACAAAAAATGCAAAAACACCTGCTAACTGGCACTGATCAGGTTAATGACATTGACAGGCGACAGTTTTTGCCCTTCAAGACTTCTCTTGAGGCAGCACCTGTCTATTAGGATCAGTTTTTGGCTCACATGCGAAGCAAAGTGAGTATTGTTTTGGGCCAGTGTTCGGGCATCCGCCGTCGTCTATCGTTCGTGGTAAACTTTAACTTTGGCATTTTCTCGGAGACTATTCAAACCACAGTCTTCAAACTTGGCCCAAGGATACTTTGTGGTAAGACCTTTCTAAACATACGAATTTGAGTGACCTCTTACAAAGGTCAAGGTCGCAGGGGATCAGGAATATATGTCAAAAATAGCTATATTTTGACATAATTTATTTTTTCTCAAATACTATTCGTAACTTCAAACCCAAACTTGGTACAAAGGTACCTGATGTTAAGACCTTTCTATGGATACTAATTTGGTTGATCCATTGGAAAGGTCAAGGGTCACAAGAGCTCAGGAAATAGGTGAAAAATAGCCATATATATTTTGGACAAAAGATTTTTAAAAAAAAATACTGTTCACAACTTCAAACCCAAACTTGCCGCAGAGATACCTGATGGTAAGACCTATCTATGCATACCAATTTGGATTACCCCTCAGAAAGGTCAAGGGCTCAGGAAATAGGTCCAAAATAGCCATATTTGGACAAAAGATGTTTTTTCTCAAATACTAATTTACTATTCACAACTTTAAACCCAACTTGCTTTCAGAGATACCTGATGGGAAGACTTGTCTATGCACACTAATTTGGTTGATTCATCAGAAAGGTCAAGGGTCATGAAAGCTCAGGAATAGGTCAAAAATAGCCATTTATATATTGGCAAAAGATGTTTTTTTCTCAAATACTATTCACAACTTTAAACCCAAATTTGGTACAAAGATACCTGATGGTAAGACCTATCTATGCATACTAATTTTGATGACCCCTCGGAAAGGTCAAGGGTCAAAAGAGGCTGGCAAATGTGTGTAAAATGCCAATTTTTTAAAATAAAATTGTAGGTATTATCAACATTTTTGCAAAATTTTCAACCAGATTTGGCACAGAGATAGCTGATGATAAGACCTTCCTATGCATACTAATTTAGTCGCCTCATCACAAAGATCAGGGGTCACGGGGGGTTGACAGATGTGTGAAAAAATGCTTACATTTTCAGAAAAGATACATTTTGCTGCTGCAGAAGCCAGCCCTTATCACAAAGGTCACACATATGTAAATCGGCCATAATGGCTTTGCCTTTCTTGTTTCTTGCAAAAAAAAGTTGTTGCTCATCATGGGTTCTGTTTTTGTACGCTAAACTGAGCACCATGCTTACAGCACCAAGAAGAGATAAAGTTAATAAAGTGTTTACAATTACATAAATAAAGGCTTTCTGTTAACGGAAAATTCTCTGTATTTGAGTTTTACGGACAAATTTGTACAAGGACGGACAAAATGGAAGGCCCTCGGTCACAGGATGGACAAATTTTGAAAAAAGGAGTGTCCAGTTACTTATCCCAACCGTGTTTCGACTACCTGTACATGACAGACTGTAGATCACTTGGGACCTGTGTTTGATTCTGCCTGTCTCGATGACGGACAGTTTTGAATCCTACACGGTTAACATTGTCTGTTTTCGGTAGGTGGCATACCAAAAGATCCTGCAGTTGTCCTACGTGGACAAGTTTCTGAGTGACATTCAGCTGGAATTCCGCAATAAGTACAAGGATGATCTGACTCATGGAAACATTTCACGCAGTTTTGACTTCTCAGCCACTTTTGAGGAGCTTTTGCGCCAGAGAGTGGAGGAGAGCAAGCAAGAAGCCAAAGCACCCAAGTAAGTGTGCATTCATTTTTTGACAACCTTTTGCATTCATCCACTGGTACTGTGAACTTTCCTCAGTGTTTTAGTTTTAAGTTTGGGCTCTTTTTTTTTTAATTGCTTGAGTCCAAACCTTGGAAAGTCATTCAGATTTTTGCCGATGCTTATGCACTGGCCATGTATTATTACTATTAATGATTCTAATGCCTCGGGTCTCCCTCAATCCCAGTTGTTTAGTAACAATTTGTTTGAAAGTTTATTTATTTTTGGGGTGAAAATTCCTCACGTTTGGAGGTCAGACATGCTCAAAATAGTGTGTTTAGAGTTTTACTGAACTAATCTAAAATGCACTGGCAACATAATAAACATTCTAAATATGCAACAGGTCTCCTTGAATCTCAATAGATTAGTTGGAATTTAAGTTTGAAGTCTTGTGTATTTTTTGTGAAAGTTGCTCAGGTCTCGCTCAAAACTGAGTCATCAGATTTATGCCCATGTAATAAACATTCTAAGTAAGCGACAGATGTCTGTCAGTCCCAATAGATTAGTTGGAATTTAAGTTTGAAGTTTGTGGGATTTTTGTGTGTGTGCTCCGCATTGGCCATGTAGACATTCTAAATTTATTTTATAAAAAAACAACAACAGATAAATCCCGATAGATTAGTTTGAATTTGATTTATGCCTTTTGTTGGTTAAACAAACCAACTGAATGGCTATAATTTGTAAGAAATTGTCCATATCTTTTGACAGGAAAATGCGCACATTTGAGGACTCGCAGAAATCCAAAAAGACTGTGGCGTCGATGATTGAAAACAAGAAAGAGGAGAAAAAAGGAGGGAAAGGGAAGGAGAACAAGTCGCCCAAAGGTCAGTACAGAAAACTTGTCATGAACGTCCACCCTTTTATGATGTCAAACTGTCATTAACCCATATCATACTGAGGCTCAAAGCTTCAAATTTGTACACTGCAATATGCAAGCTACATTATAGTACTTGCAGATAAGGATATAGACCAATGGCTGTAGTTCAAGGGTGGTGCCAGAATAGCTTGGCGCCTAGAGGCGCCAAGCTATTCTGACACAACCTTTTAACTATTTTAGTCAAACGTATTTCACACAGTGATGTATTCAAAATGATAAAGAGTTAAAGACCATCATTTAGGTGGCTGTAGCCACCATAGGTGACACTTTTTGCCCATCAAGACTTGTCTTCACAGAGTACCCGTGTTTTAAGACCACTTTTGTATTGCCAAGAAGGTGATTGCTCAAAAGATGTTTCTGCTTGACGTATATGCAATCTATGAGCTGGTGGTTGATTTGGGACTTTATAGTTTGCGGACCCACTTGGATGTCATCTTTTTCCAACTGTGGGAGGGGCCACCATTTTTTTAAATCCAAAATTTGTTATAAGCAAAATAAATTTTTTGCATGGAAAGTGTAGTCCAGACATCAGGAAAGAAAGCGTGTTTCTGGCTTGATAATGATAATTCTGACCTGGTTACAAAATATAACCCATTTCGCCCCAAATGGCTATGCAGGAGATGGAACGCCTATGATAATTCAAGGTTAGTGCCAGATTAGCTTGGCGCCTTCAGGCACCAAGCTAATCTGGCACTTGCCTTGAATTATCATGGTCGATGCTATAGAGTGTTGGGATTAAATGGGTTATTTAAGTTGATTGTAATTGTTTTGCAGCGTCCAACGCAGCACCAGTTGTGCAGAAGCCCACTGCTCAGGAAGCCCCCAGTCCAAGCCCAGCGCCTGTCAGTAACGCAGGGAATGGAGCCGGAGCGGAACTGGACGAGGAAACACTACGCAAAAACAGGGAGGCGCTCTTTAACCGCGGCAAGAAGCCTAAGCCTGCCGAGTAAGTTGTGTGCTACCTTTCTTCCTCAGTTTGTTGTTGATTATTTGTTTGTTACAGCTGGTGTGGTTGTGTGGTTAACCCCTTTGCTGCCACATAGAGTGTGTTACAAGGAACAGACAAAGTAGTGCCAGCATGGGGCATAGATCCTAGTGAGCCCTCACCCCACTGCAGGGGCTCATCGTGAGATAGCTCGTGCAGTTTGATCATTCTCTGCAGGTTCTTTTGTACTAGTACACAGTCTTCACAGATGCTTTCTTAACCCATAACGCCCTGAAAGACTATGACAGGATGTGGATCGACCATGATATTTCAAGGCTGGTGTCTCTGTCAGAATAGCTTGGCCCTTGTAGGCGCCAAGCTATTCTGACACCAACCTTGAAATATCATGGTCGATCTGTCTCCTGAACTGTGATGTAGACCTCAGAGGTTATCTACAAAAATTTGATAATTTCACCCTCAGGGCGTAAGAAGTTGTGAAGTGATGATTAGTTTAGCACTTGTTAACTGTGTTACAGGAAAGTTGGTAATAGTACTCCTGAGGCCAACAAGAAGAAAGGAAAGAGCGCCCGTATCTGGGAACTGGGCGGTAATAAAGCACAGGATCTAGATTTCAGCGGAGCTAACGGGGAGTCCGCACAAAATGGATCCCTGGATGACAAGAGTGTTCCTACACAGGCTGAGGTGAGCAATAGGTGTCTTAGCCCATAAAGTCTTGATGCTTTTCGACTTGATGTGGATCGACCATGATAGTTCACGATGGTGGTGTCAGAATAGCGTGGCGCCTGTAGGTGCCAAACTATTCTGACACCACCCTGTGAACTGTCATGGGCAATCTGTCTTCAAAACTGTGACATAGACTTCAATTAAGGTCATCTTCAAAAATTTATAAATTTTTCCCTAGAGCTTAATGAGTTTTTTTTTTGTTTTTTTTTTGTTTTGTTTTTTGCTGAATGAGTTAACCCATTGTGTTCTGACACAAACATGGAACAGGATATGGATCCTCTATGATATTTTAGGGTGATGCCTAGCTCGTACTCCTCGCATGACATTTTGCTCGGCATCCCAGTTATATTCAGAAGACATTGGACTTAGCTGAGCTAAGAAACAGAAAATTGCTAAAAGAAGAGGAGGAACACAAAGCATTGCCTGTCTGGATCTTCTGTACCACCAGAAATTGATACAGAAGCTTTAAAATGATGCACAAGCTACTGACAGCTGTCAGGGAGATGAACTATATTATGGCTCCCGCTATTTTATATTTCCCCTTCTGAGACCATGGGGTAAAAAGATTCCATGTCTAAAGATCTAACGACGTAAATAAGAAAACATTCTCATTGCCTGACAATGGAATGATGTCGTATAAAAAATTCTTTGAAAATACTCTTTGGAGTTGGGTGTTGGGGTGGGGGGAGTGAGGACTTTGGAGTCATGTTTTCATGTCTGTACATGTACTTTTGTTTTCATCCTTACATCACACGACCAATCCCTTTAGCACAAACCATACCATGTGACCCCTCTACAAAAACCCATGTAGCGACTTATGGCGGACTTCTTGTAGCCCTCTTTCTGACGCATCTTGGATGACAGTTCTACAAAAGATCACGAAAATGTTCTAAAGTACAAAGTTGCTTAGTGGTGTTTGAAGCAACAGGCACACTACTGGAGACGGCAATGTCAAAGGAACCTCCCTCAGGCATACAAGGGTCCGTGTAGGTCACGGTATACATTTAAATTGGGAAGTTCAGGCAGTAAGAGGTCCCGTGTTTTTAAAAATAATTTTTGCCTTGTTTGAAAATTAGCAGTTGGGCTGAATGTGGGAATTTGCCGGAAATTTGTGGTTAGCTGAGAGGAGACATGTTTGGTGCTTTGATTCATACCATCCTGAGCTTATCCAGTGGACATTTGTGGGCCTATGTTGAGTTGCCTTTGACGTAGTGATTTGAGGGGCACGCTGATTTCAGCTGTGCTTGGGTGTGGGGTTGGTAAGGAACCAGTTTCATAGCCAAGAAATGAGACGGGTCATGTGCTGTTTTTTTTTTAATTTTGTGCATGGCAAATGTGCAGCTGGTGGGCGGTAGTGTTTTTTAGGGAATTGAACAGTTAGGGGATGACTGGGACTGACTAAGGCTAAGAGACTGGACAGTACGGAAACAGCACTGTGGTCCGTGGCCTGTAGCAAACCCTAGCTACCAATAACTTATAGTATCCTCAAGAATAATAGACTGACCCACTCCTATGGCAGGAAGATTTAGGCTCTGCCCCTTTAGTCGTGGTCTGGCAAGCTGCTGGGCAGTGGGCAGATGTTGACATCTGCACGGGACATAGACGACCCCGCCCTCCACGAGTCGCCTGCTGCCTTGCAGGCCTGGCCGCTTGGCTGCGGAAAGGCTAAGGGAGGAAACCCCTGACATCAAAGCCCCCGTGTCTCCGGGGAAGGCTTTTGAGCCAGAGACTAGGACAAGGACAGTCTGATATAAAACCTACGACCCGAGGACCTCGATGCCATCGTCCCAGCTTGCTAGGCCATGGCAGATGAACCAAGGGTTTAAAGGGTGGGGCCAGTACTGCGCACACTGCACTCCACCAAAAAGCTCCACCGCGCAGGCTTTAGGAAACGTCCACGGACCATGACACTGACCATTCCAAGTCCTGTAGCGACGGGCGAGGGGCGAAACGGCAGGTGAAAGATGTCACTGGAAGCCGCAGTCTCAAACCTGCATGCAGGCGGTTCAGGATATTGGTCGCCTGATGTTGACCTGGGGATGACAACATCACTCGGCACACCCTGAACGACCAAGCAGCCTTCTCTAGGGACAGCACTGCTTGCTCCACACGGAGAGGGGCCTAGAAAAGGTGGCCTAACCAAAGCTCGTCCCCTCGCAACCCCAGTTGGCTAGCCGCGGTCAACGGGCATCTTCTCCTGCGGTCAAAAAACAAGAAAGAATAACGGATCCACTCTCATGACGACCACGACCGGACTCAACGTAGCATGCTGGAACGTCCGAACCATGCTCGACAAAGCAGACAGCGGACGCCCTGAACGCCGCTCCGCCCTCATTGCCCATGAATTGCGGAGGTTAAACATCGACATCGCCGCGCTCAGCGAAGTACGCCTTCCGGACGAAGGCAGCCTCCAAGAACTTGGTGCTGGGTACACCCTCTACTGGTCAGGCAGGCCTGCATCAGAAAGACGGCTCTCAGGCGTGGGTTTCATGGTCAAGACATCCATTGCGACTAAGCTGGAAAACCTACCAACGGGCCACTCAGACCGCATCATGTCCATGCGCCTCCCACTGAGACACCAGCAACACGTCACCCTTCTCAGTGTGTACTCCCCAACCCTCCTGGCAGAGCCTGCTGAAAAGGACAAATTTTACACTGACCTGCGCAGCCTCCTACAGAGTACCCCTGCAGACGACAAAGTCATCATCCTTGGCGACTTCAACGCCAGAGTGGGCCAGGACTCTGAAGCCTGGAAAGGAGTCCTCGGCAAGCATGGTGTGGGGAACTGCAATGACAATGGCCGCCTACTGTTGGAGTTCTGTGCGGAGCAGCAACTGGTCATCACTAACACTACTTTTCAGCAAAAGGACAGTCGAAAGACCACCTGGATGCATCCTCGCTCCAAACACTGGCACCTTATCGACTATGTCCTAGTGCGTCAGAGGGACCGCAGTGACGTCCTCCTCACCAGAGTGATGCCCAGCGCAGAGTGCCACACTGACCACCGCCTTGTCCGCTGCAAACTCAGGCTCCACTTCAGGCCAAAACCCAAGAAATGGGGGCCCCCCAAGAAAAAGCTTGATGTTGCCAGCCTTCAGCGTGACGATGTGAAAGCTGCCTTTCAGACAGATTTACAGCGCAGGCTCAAAGACACAGCGGACCCAGTAGACTCCTCCCCTGAAACACTTTGGGAACAACTGAAAACTGCTATTACAAAATCCTCTGCAGAAGTCTTGGGTTTCGCCAGAAAGAAGAACAAAGACTGGTTTGACGAAAACGATGTAGAGATCCAGGAACACCTAGCAAAAAAAAGAGCCGCCCATCAGGCCCACCTAGCCCAGCCTTCCTGCCCTGTGAAGAAGTCTGCCTTCCGCCTCGTCTGCAGCAGTCTCCAGCGCAAGCTCAGAGATCTCCAGAATGAGTGGTGGACCAGACTTGCACAGAGGACCCAGCTTTGTGCTGACAATGGTGACTACAGGGGCTTCTACGAAGCACTGAAAGCAGTGTATGGCCCCAGGCACCTGGTACAAAGTCCCCTGCGAAGCGCGAATGGCCAGGCACTCCTCACAGATAATACCTCCATCTTGAACCGCTGGTCGGAATACTTTCAGAGCCTCTTCAGCGCTGAGCGCACTGTTCAAGAAGCAGTCGTCCTACAAATCCCACACCTCCCAGTAAAGGTTGAATTGGACGAACCGCCCACCGCTGAAGAGACCCTCACAGCCATCCACCAGCTCAAGAGTGGCAAAGCAGCAGGCATTGATGGAATACCGCCAGAGATCTGGAAACATGGAGGCACAGCACTGCACAACAAGCTCCATGACCTCTTTCTCTGCTGCTGGGAGGAAGGAACACTACCAAAAGACCTCCGTGATGCAGTCGTTATCACCCTGTACAAGAACAAAGGCGAGAAGTCTGACTGTTCCAACTATCGGGGAATTACCCTGCTGTCCATTGCTGGGAAAATCCTTGCAAGGCTGCTCCTGAATCGGCTGGTACCTGCCATCGCTGAAGACCAACTCCCAGAGGGCCAGTGTGGCTTCAGAGCAAACAGGAGCACCACCGATATGGTCTTTGTGCTGAGACAGCTACAGGAGAAGTGCCGCGAGCAGAACAAAGGGCTGTACGTAACATTTGTCGACCTAACAAAAGCGTTCGACACTGTGAGCAGGCAAGGCATGTGGCAGATCCTGGAGCGACTTGGCTGTCCCCCAAAGTTCCTCAACATGATTGTCCAGCTACACGAGGACCAGCAAGGCCAGGTCAGACTCAACAATGACCTCTCAGAACCATTCCCTATTCTCAACGGCGTAAAGCAGGGCTGCGTGCTGGCACCGACCCTCTTCACCATCTTTTTTAGCATGATGTTGAAGCAGGCCACAGTGGACCTTGATGATGACGATGCAGTGTACATCAGGTATCGTCTCGATGGCAGCCTGTTCAACCTCAGACGACTGCAGGCCCACACGAAAACCCTAGACCAACTGATTCGTGAGCTGCTTTTTGCTGATGATGCTGCCCTCGTTGCACACACAGAGAGAGCCCTGCAGCGCATCACGTCTTGCTTCGCAGATGCTGCCCAGCTCTTTGGACTCGAGGTCAGTCTGAAAAAGACAGAGGTCCTCCATCAGCCGGCACCCAAGACAGTGTATCGCCCTCCTCACATCACCATTGGCGAGTCTGATCTAAAGTCAGTGCACCAGTTTACTTACCTTGGCTGCATTATCACGTCGGACGCCAAGCTGGACAAGGAGCTTGACAGCAGGCTGGCAAAAGCGAACAGCGCTTTCGGGCGACTTTTCAAGCGGGTGTGGCACAATCAACAGCTGAAAACAGGCACCAAGATCAGCGTGTACAGAGCTGTGGTCCTCACCACCCTGCTGTATGGTTCCGAGTCCTGGGCCCTCTACCGCAGCCAACTACGACTCCTCGAACGCTTCCACCAGCGCTGCCTGCGTACCATCCTGGGCATTCACTGGAGTGACTATGTCACCAACGTCGAGGTCCTTGAACAGGCTGAAACTGTGAGCATCGAGGCTTTGCTGCTGCGGACACAGCTCCGCTGGGCGGGGCATGTCTCCAGGATGGAGGATCATCGCCTACCAAAGATCACCCTGTTCGGCGAGCTTGCTACTGGACACCGTGACAGAGGGGCACCAAAGAAGAGATACAAAGACTGTCTCAAGAAGTCACTTAGTGCCTGCCAAATCGACCACCACCAGTGGTCTTCGCTTGCTGCGGACCGTGACACCTGGCGCTCCACCATTTACAAGGCAGCTGTCTCCTTTGAGGACTCTCACAGAGCTAGCCTTAAGGACAAGCGGCTCAGGAGAAAAAACAGAGATGCCGCAGCTCAGAACCCCGGCCATACCTTCCCCTGCAGCCACTGCGGTCGAACCTGCCTGTCTCGGATTGGCCTCCGCAGCCACGAACAAGCCTGCAGACGTCGTGGGCAACTCCTATAAAATCTTCGTTCGCGAAGTCAAGCCAAGAGGCAAGCTGCTACCCATGCTTCATGGAAAACAGCGCAAGCGTTGACTGCTAGTATAGTAAAGCGTGCTGTTCAACGTAGATTTTTGTAAACCATTTTTAGGTTGGTATATCTTCTTAAGTATACAATTATAGGAGCTGTAAAAAAAAAAAAAAAGCCGCCGTGAGATGGCCTTAGCGTAGCTGCCAACCCTCCTGATTTTATCGTGAATTTCCTGATTTTTTTTCAATTCCCGATTCTCCGTTTTTTGGTACATTTCTCTTGATTTTCATATTTTCAAGCTTTGTTTTAAAATTTGAGGCATTTTTGCGTACTGCTACCGCTATACTGTAATGCTAAGCTTTTGGGGACCCACAGCCAGTCTTGAATACGCATGCGCAGCAAATTTCCGTCTATTTTGTGTTTGTTCCGGTTGCTTCGAAATTGCCCTAGTCTGGAGCAGATGCTCAACGATTTTCACAAATAGTATTTTCGATTTTCAACAAAATTATGCCTCCAAAGAAGCTGAAGTGGTTGGTGAAGTTCCATCAAGACTACAAGCGTTCCTTTCCTTAAATCGACGAATCGAGAAAGGGCAAACACTTTGCCTTTTGTAAAATGTGCCGGGCAGACATAAACATCGGTCACGGCATGATGATTGCCAAGGGAAGCCTTGTTGGAGCCTGCCACAAGCAGTCATTTAGCAAAGACTTGCTCCTGAAAGCCAAGTTTTTAACAGCGAACATGGTTAAGAAGAAGAATGAGACTTTTACAGCAGAAACTGAAAGCCTGTGACACTGCCCGGCTTGACTGATGATCCTCAACATGCAAAGTTTTGCAAACCTTAGACTGCTATAAAATATGTACATTACCACCTAATATATGAGAAGACTGAGAAACAGTTCAGTTTTATGATTTTTTTTTTTTTTTAGCTTCTGCTCTTGAGAAGACTGAAAACACTTTTTTAAACATGTGCTTTATTTGTGAATTATTAATTCTGCACTTGAACAAGACAACTGCATCCTAGATTGTGTGAGTATTGCCCCGCTCTCTCTCTCTCCCTCCCTCCTATATGTTATTTTTATATTATTTTATATATAATATTATGTTCTTTTATATATATTATTATTATTATATTCTTTTATATATTATATCATAATATGTTTATTTTCTGTCAGCGGATTGTCGTGTGAAGTGCGTCTTGGCAACTGAGGAATTTTGTTGCCTCAGGGTTGGCAGCTACGCCTTAGTTCCCTGATCGGCGTTAAACCCAAATAACTAACTAACTGTAAAAAAGTCAGTACAAACCACTGGTAGGTCTTGGGTTTAATCAGTACAACACATGGGGATAATGTCAGTCTATAGATTATGTAGTTGTACAACCCTAAACTTAGCATTTTATGAAATGGGCAAATTGTCTTATGTTTGCCAAATTTTGATTTTTTTTTTTTTCATAAACTATAAAAGATAGAACTTTGAAATTTTGCATGACTGCACATTTGTATGTACTCTTTCCAAGATAGTATCGCATTTTATGTGTTTACAGTCTGAAATTATGGGTGATCCTACCTAACCTATTCTGTAAAGTACATTTTTGTGCAGGCATAGTACACTTTCTGTGTGCACAACAACCTCTAGCAGAAGAAAATCTTAATACTTCAGTCTATTTAAAAACATCTCTTTTTGAGTTTTTCCCTCTGAGAACTGCTGTTAGTGCTAGTCTGTTTACATCACTGTCTCTTACCCCAGCAATACGGGGTCAGCGTTCATGCACAAATGCTGCACACACAACTGGCAGATCTACAGTCCAATTTAGCAAACCAAATGTAAATGCAAGCGATCAAGTCAGACTATGAAGAATATGGTTGAACACAGAAAAGCAGAAATTTAGTGATGTCTCACTCTTGTGAATTCTTCAGGGTTCAGTTGATCATGTGGCCGACCACAAGCTTTAATCCACTCTTTTGTGTCTGCAGTTGTGAGTGAAAGGCTTGGGAAATGGAACAAGATGAGGATTTCATCCCAAAGTCTACTGTATTGTTTGGAGCTCACATGCTTTTTTTATTTTAGTAACATTCAGAGTTCATATTTGTAAGCTTATCCTTCTGATCCATTTCCCTCCTCTTTAAGCCAACCTCTGATCAACACACACGCCAGCGCACACAAATAAAGACGGACACACCGATCTTCCTGCCATTAGTACGCTCTGTGGGCTCTTGTAGCGACAAGAACTCCGAAGAAGAAGAATAGCATGAGCAGCAAAATGACGTCACAATAAGCTTCACATCATGGCATTGCTAGTGTCACGATGGGTGTATGCAGTGACGAATTTGATGTTTGACGTCACTCATCCAAAAGGCACACAGCCTCTTCCAGGGCTGGCTGTTTTTTTGCACACAGCCTCTTCCAATGCTGACTTTTGGGAGTATATAGTGGATCCAAAACTTGCAAAATTGAATTAATTGTTATTCAAAAATTTGAAGCGGTACAACACCGGATTACGAACTCATCCAAAGTCTATTTCAAAGCTAGCTATATCCAAAATTCCAAGTGAATAGAATGCAGATTACGGACTCAAATGTGGGTCAACTGACTTTCTATAAACGGTCTTGCTAAATCAAACTGTCAAAGAGAGACAGAGAGAGGCAGAGAGAGCTTGAGCTTTGTGTCAACATGTGTATAACAATGACGTGTCTGGTGCTTTGCATCGGTTCAGCAAAAATGTATAACACTGATGTGTCTAGTGCTTTTATGTCATTGTCTGAAGTCGAGAATTCACGACAATTTTTTCTGCGATGAATTATTTTTTATGAACGTTGAATAGGTACAAAGCTGGTTAATGAACTCATCCAATATCTTTCTCCAAGCTAGATATATTCAAAATTTCATATGAATATAACACAAATTATGGAGTCATGCGGGTCAACCGACTTTCAATAAAAATGACATTTTTTTCTCTTTAATGAGTAATTTAATTTAAATATGCTAAAAAGTACTCTAAAATACATGAAGGAAGCATTTCCTAAAGTTTCAGACCTGTGCATACACAAACACAGGAGAAACTCGTGTCTACATACACACACACATACACACGGCGTTTCCTGCCAAATGTGTGTTCAACAGTACGGTTAGCGTAGCTGTGCACAATGTAATTTTCATCATGTTACTTCACCGTCAGATGTGTGCCCACCTATGTTCATCATTTTCATGCTACGGAACCTGCTTCGGCCAGCCCCATCTCAAAGTCTACCGTATTTTCAATACAGAAGACAAAAACTGCACATCTGGATATTGATCAGGGTATCAGGACTATGACTTACATACCACATAGCAGCAGTGATTTCCAGGCATCTCCAATATCGCTAAAATCGGCTAAAAGAGCATAAAATACAAATGCGTCTAGCAACGAATTCAATTTGTTATGCCAGAGCTCGGCATGGCTTCCGGAAGCATGTGATTCTACAGTGTGCTGATTGGTCGAGGGGCTCTTGAGTGCGTTATTTGAGTGACATTTCAGGCTAAAAGTGGGTCGGTCTATTGTGTGGTAGTTTTTTTCCTCAAAGTTGTGTTGTGATTTGTGAATTATATTCCTGTACTGTTTGCCAGAAAGCGTTGGTGGGTCAGATGTCCGGGGCCCTGCTCGATATCGATACCGAGAGCAGTGCTGAAGAAGAGGAGGAGGAACAGGTGGCCCCAGCTGCTGCCGCTCAAAAGTCAAGGTCAGTATGAGGGCAAGAATCTCGATTATCCTTAGATTTGCAATTTTCCAAGGAAAAGAAAGTTTGCAAGTAGAGCTTTGTTATTTTGTAAGTGTAACTGGACCTTAAGTCATAAGATCTGTGTGTGGGTCTGTGGTATTTGATCTTTTGGTAGAACCTGTAAAGTTTAGAATCACAGACCTAGCTCTGTCGATTCTTTTCTACTACTGGGTGCACTTTAACCCATTTAACC
>BTPG01000003.1:51336309-51512296 GCA_036245525.1 Semisulcospira habei
TCCCGTGACTGCTACAAAGGATACTCCTTAGCGGCAAAGACACGTAACTATGCATCTTTTCTGCTGAGCACTATTGTCAGTATTAGTCAAAGGGTTAGTAAGGCATATATTTTTCTCTTTTCGTTGCCTAGTCTGATGGGAGATGGTCTCACCATTATGCGCTTCATTTTTCTGCAGTATTGGTAATAACCTGGGGTAGACCTCTTTGACTCCTAGTCCTAAGTGGTTGGTTGTCCAGTGAACAAACTATCCTCACGCCGACGTCAGATGAATTAGCCCTACAGAGTACTGCGCTATATTGAGCGGAGGCTGACGTGTATTTTCTATGGCTTGCAGCAAAAGCAAGTCTGGTGGAGGCATGTTCAGCATGTTCAAGAACCTCGTTGGCTCCAAGACTCTCACCAACGAGGATCTCGCCCCTGTGCTTGAGAAGATGAAGGACCATCTCATTGGTAAGTTCACTGCACTGGGAATGTTTCAGCAGTTGGGACCCCTCAGAAATGAATGTTTACGTGCATTGATGCATTTTCATGGCTTTTGTATGCTTTCTCTTGATGCACCCTTCTGTCACAGGTGATCTCTCGTTAAAACCCTAACGGTCACTCAAAACGGGCTCTGCTGTATTTTCAGGCAAAAATGTTGCGACAGACATCGCAGCCAAGCTTTGTGAGTCCGTGGCAACAAAACTGGAGGGAAAAGTGCTGGGCACTTTTGGCAGTAAGTACCTCTACTTTTTGCTGAATTACATTCATGGCCTCTAACATTTTGGTTATTTAACCCTTTTAGCCCCAAAGTCCCATTTCTCAAATTTTGGAGGTGTTGCCTAATGACTATATCAGTTGCAGGAGATGGGTTGTCCATGATAATTCAAGGGTAGTGCCAGATTAGCTTGGCGCCTTCAGGCGCCAAGCTAATCTGGCACTACCCTTGAATTATCAAGGTCAGTCCATCTCCTGCTGTAGGGACTCGGGGCTAAATGGGTTAACCTTTGCTTCATTTTTTATTCATCTTTTTGGGTGCGTGCCTGTAAAAGTTGAGCTGGTTCACAACTGTGCCAAAGAGAATGTCAAAAGCCCAGCTTTCCCATATAAGGTCTCACATTTGTTTCCTCAAAAACATTACCGATGACATGACTGTCAGGAAATAGTCTACTTGCTTACCAATTTTAGCCTAAGACCCGAAGGGTCCCCCCAGGAGGCTCTCGGGGATCCCTAACAGGGACGAGAGTAGCCTCCCATGCCCATCCGGTCATGTGCCACGTGGTGCAACCGTCAACCAGTTGTCTACTTCGCTGTTAGCGTACGCACGCGTTTTTTAGAGCCTACGGACCCTGACTTACGGAGACTGTGTACGGTGGGACCGTTCTTCACCGGCCTTCCTTCTCCTTGCCTTCCTTCCTTCTCCTTGCCTTCCTGCTTCCTCTTCCTTGCGTGGCCTCCTTCTTCTCTGCCTAGCCTCGTCTGTGCCTCGTGCAGCTTGCTGGGCCTGGAGCCTTCTAGACTCCCGTCGCATGCGGTGTTTTGTCCTTCGACACTCTGCGCTCCGCCATGGAAAGGTAAAGTCTCGGCCGCTTCTACGTCTCGCCCAGCTGGGCCGGACGTCGGTCTCGGCTCGAACTACTCTTTGTTTCTCTCCGCGTTTCGCAGTGAGTTTCCCTCGTTACTAATTTCGGAGCTTTGAATGGCGGGGTTAGTTACCCGCCGCCGGTCGCCTTTCATGTATGGGTATGTGTTGCAGTTACCAAGTGCGCACCTGTCCCCATTGCGGCGACTTCCAGTGGCCTAGTGACCGGCACACAGTGTGTCTACCGTGTTCCGGCTGCTCCTCTGACCTCGTCTGCGCTGTCTGCTCTTCTTGGCCGGAGGATCTTTGGTCTGAACTCTGGAGGTTCTACCGGCGCAAGCGACCCACGCCTGTCCGCGGCTGTCCTCCTCCCTTGGGACCTACTGCGGCACGCCGAGACTTGTTCAAGCTTCCCTCCTCGGACTTGGGGAAACGCACGCCTCGTATTCCTGGTAAGACTGTTTCTGCTACGGTGTCCGCACCGTCCTTGCCCGCTGACTCCTCCAGCGAGTCGCCAAGCCGGCTACGTGCCCCCCTCCTTGAGCCCCGGGCACCACGACCTTTGTCGCCTATTAGTAGACGCGTTGGCCTTGTGGCCCCCCCCTTCTAAGCCCGCTGACTCATCCGGCGAGTTGCCTAGCCGGCTACGTGCCCCCCTCCTTGAGCCCCGGGCACCGCGACCTTTGGCGCCTATTAGCACACGCGTCGGTCTTTCGGCCCCACCTTCTAAGCCCGCTGACTCCTCCGGCGAGTCGCCGAGCCGGCTACGTGCCCCCCTCCTTAAGCCCCGGGCACCGCGACCTTTGTCGCCTATTAGTACACACGTCGGCCTTTTGGCCCCTGCTTCTAAGCCTGCTGACTCCTACGGCGAGTCGCCCAGTCGGCTTCATGCCCCCCTCCTTGAGCCCCGGGCACCGCGACTCTTGTCGCCTTTTCCTACACCTCGTGACAGAACGGACAGTCCCCCACTTCCCGTTCATCCAGGCGCCGCTCCGTGGATCGACGTCATAGCCCTCGTCGCGTGGATAGAAAACGCAGCGCCCGGCATTTGTCGTCCTCCCGCTCGACTTCCTCCTGTGTTTCTCATCGGTGCAGCCGTTCCCCGCGGCGGGTGTCCTCTCGGCGCCCCTCCCCTCCGCGCTCCTCCCATAGGAGTCGTAGGGACGACGGGACTCCTCCGCCTTGTGCTCGTCGCAGTCGTTCTCCTCGGCACCGGCGTCTTCCTCGCTCTTGGCGGCCTTCGCCTCCAGCATCCCCGCGTCGTCGTCGGCTTAGCCCTCCGGCTCCCCCTCCGCCTCCCCCGCGGGTCAGTTTACCTCCTCCCTCCGTTCTTTGGTCTTCTCCTCGTCCACCGCCTCAGCCTGCCGTCGACGTTGAGACCTTAAGTTTGCTTCCAGAGGATTCCGTTTCGGCGTTTCTTGGCTCGGGCAGTCGTTCGCCCTCTCTGGTGGATGACCCGGCGTCTCCTGCTGCCCTGTCCACTCCTCATGGCAAGACTCTACGCGCCTTGGATGGCGCGGCCCGTCTCATCGCGGCTTGCCTTCCCGCGGATGCTTGCCCCCCCCTCCCCCCCGCTGAAGAGGAAGGCTGCTGCGTTTGTAGACGCTTCTCGTAGTCAAGAAGTTCAAGTCTCTTCCCCAGCCGCCTGCCTTCCGTGACCTGGCTGACGCTCTTTCCGCTCACCTCCAGCGAGATTCCGCTTCTGACTTGGACTTCTTCTCCGACCGCCGCTGACCTTCCGGTGTCGACATCGCCTTTCAGCAGTCCTGGTACGCTGGCCACTCTCAATTCTTTTCGTGCCCTCTGCCACTGGTGGATCCACCTGCGCTTGTGCTCGCGGGTGGCTTTTCCCAGCTCAAGCGGATCTTACCTCGCGGCTTAGAATGCACTGCCTCCCTCATCCGGAACTCCCTCTCCTGTTCGGGTTTTTTAGAGCTCCTCACCCAAGCCTTCATTAACCGTATCGAGGCGGCCTGGCTCCCTTCCCTTCCTCCCCTGCTGTCGGATCTCCACGCCTTGGCCGTTGCGGCCAACCGAGCGGCTTACCATTCGTCCGTCAACTCCATGGCAGCCGCCGCCAACTGTGACCTGATGCGGCGTGATGTGGTTCTCCATGCCTGCCCTGGTCTTCCCCCCCGATGTGAAGTCACAGCTCCGCTGTGCTCCGGTTGGCGCTCCGCTCCTGTTCGGCCCTTCCTGGCAGTCCCTGAAGGAACCTAACAAGGACCGTTGGCCCAGTGATCCCCCTCCTCGCTTTCCGCCAGCCCGCAAGGCCGTGGGTCGCGCCCTGCGGTTCGTCAGACCCTCCGCGGCGGTCCCCCCCTCCGCCTCTGCCACCTCTACTCGTGCACCTGCCCTTGGTCGCGCCCGCCTTGTCCGTCCTGCCGCCCCGTCCTGGCCCAACCCCGCCCGCCGCCCTGGGCGCGGGAGGGCCCGTTGACTCCTGCCCGCCTCCGCCCCTGCCGACCGCTTCGGGGTCTCCTGTCGGCGGGAGGCTCGCCCTGCACGGCAACGCTTGGCGTTCCCTTCTTCCGGACGACCCCTGGATCCTCTCTACTGTCTCGGATCGAGATCCCTTCCGATCGGACCAAGGCCGATGCCCTTCGCGGAGAGGTCTCCGCTCTCATACGGAAAGCTGCTACGGAGGTCGTCTCTCGGCACGACTCCCCCGCCTTCTACAGCCGCCTCTTCGTAGTCCCCAAGCCTGGAGGCAAGTGGAGGCCGATCATCGATCTCTCTGCCTTGAACCAGTTCATTACCGCCCCGTCCTTCCACATGGAGACAGCCAGGGCCCTTCGTGCCGCCGTTCAGCCCATGGACTTCGCCGTCAGTCTGGATCTGGCCGATGCTTATCTGCACGTCCCCATGCATCATGTCTCCCGCCGATACCTACGCTTTGCCATCGACGGGACCGTTTACCAGTTTCGGGCCCTCCCGTTGGTCTCAACCTCAGCCCGTGGGTCTTCATGCGGATCATGGACGCCGTGGTTGCCAGAGCCCGACGGTCATCCTCCAGCCCGATCTCCAACTATTTAGACGACTTGCTTCTGCGGAATCAGTCGGTGGTCTCTCTTCTCAAGGACAGGGATGCTCTTCTCCTCCTGTTATCTCGCCTGTGCTTCCTGGTCAACGCAGACAAGTCGGACCTCTCGCCCTCACGCCACTTTGTTCACCTGGGGATGGAGTTTGTGACCGACCTCAACCTGGTGGGTCTTCCCGAGCCTCGGATCCGGAAACTGGCCGATCTAGCCCGTTTGGTAGCTCAGGAAGTGGCTGTCCCCACCAGAGTGTGGCTCCAGCTCCTCGGCCTGATGAGTGCGGCCGCGGATCTCCTTCCCCTCGGTCGTCTGTACTCCCGTCCTCTCCAACTGCATCTTCTCCTCCACTGGAGGCCGTCCTCCGGCGATCTCTCTACCCTGGTGCCGGTCTCGCCTATGCTGCGGCCCCATCTGCTTCGCTGGATGGACATTTCTTGGCTCGGCTTCGGGATTCCCCTGTCCTCACCACTGCCCTGTCTTTCTCTCTGCATCGATGCCAGTCTCGCCGGGTGGGGCGCTCACCTTCCGAGTTTTCGCGCAACGGCCGGCCGCTGGACCGCGAACCTGGCTTCCCGGCACATCAACTGGCTGGAACTGAATGCAGTTTGGCAGGCCCTCCGCGCTTGGGAATCCGATCTTCGGGCACAGGACCTCCTCGTCCTCTCCGAAACTCCACAGTCGTTGCTTACATACAGAAGCAGGGTGGGACCCGCTCCCCCGACCTCTGCATCCTCCTCTACCGACTCCTTCACTGGTGCGAGGACCGCGGCATTTCCCTCCGAGCGCGTCACATTCCAGGTCACCTGAACGTCCTGGCCGACTCCCTTTCGCGGCGGGGTCAGCTTCTTCACACGGAATGGACCCTGCGCCGGGACATCTTTCGCCTGATCTGCGACCATTGGGAGACTCCCCTCATCGATCTCTTTGCCACGAGGTGGAACCACCAGCTTCCCCTCTTCGTCTCCCTGATTCCAGACCCTCTGGCTTGGGCAGTCGATGCGCTTTCGATCCCTTGGGACGGGCTTGTCGCTTACACCTACCCCACGCCTTTACCACAGCTGACACTTAGTTCGCTTCAGGCTGCCAGAGAGATAAGGCGCGGCGAGGTCACATTCCACTCTCGCTCGCTCATTCTATTTATATCGCACTTGCAACTGAGCAGTATACAGCGTGTCCGGCGCTCTGCGCTATAACAACTACCTACACGTTTGTATTCATAACACATCTCAGCCTAAAGTGACTGTTGTGAAAGCAACATCGTTCAAAAGATGAAGTTTTCACCTACACACTGATACCAAACATGACAACATTACGACTTACACTTGTGTAGCAGATTATGGTGAAAATAAAGAGAACGAGAATTTGTTGATGTACGATGCCGGTGTTTGTTGTGAAATTGACAAAGTTCCCACAGCTATAACACGAAGACGTAACTTTTCCCAACGAAACACACTTGCATGCATAAGGGTCAGCATGCCTACAGTAAGTATCACTTACCGGATTTTCGCTACGCGCTGGGGGACGGAAGCAGGAGGGTGGTTAATGAGGTCACTGACAAGTGTCGACAGACAAGTACCAGGCGCCTGCCTTAGTACACTCCCGGCCGAATCGGGGAAAGTGAGGGCTTAGTTACACGGATACTATTGAGGAAATAGTCACGTTTCTTTCTCGGGAAATAGTGTAACACTAACAGTGAACCGTGTACATGTACTTTTGATTGAACTTTTGATCATGATGGAGTCTGATGAAACGCATACAGTCTGTGTACACACAGGCGTGTTCCATGCACTGCGACTAAATGCATTGTGCAGAATATGTGGCGGGAGATCACAAAAGAAACACAGTGATAAAAAGTCATATCTTTGTATCAAATATGAACACTTAATCCACAAGTGTTATGGAATTAATATCCAGGAAGACAAAGACCTGATGCACTCCAAAACACTGTGTAGTAGTTGCTATAGTCGGATGAAACGGATAGACTCTGAAACACGTGTGTCTGCGGAGACAACGCGAAATGCGGCGTCTGATATTGCCTCATCACAACACATTTGGACCATGTTCGATCCAAATACGAGTGTTGAAGAATGTGTCGCGTGCGTTCATTTCATGCAGCTAGGTAAAGGAGGACGACCAGCGAAGGGTGCACATGGGAAGAAACGACCGTTTCGATCTGTGGAATGTCACAGTGACACTCATAACACTGACACTAATAACAGCACTAATGAAGGTGATAGTGGTATACAAGTTTTCATTCCCCTGATGTCTACTCCCCGTAAAACGCCATGCAAAGTCGATGCTCAAACGTCGCCGTTACAAAGAGTGTGGACCCCATCTCCACCAGCCAAGCGGACGCATGAAATAGCCATTTCACCCATTGAAAAAACGGGTGTCGATATAGCCACATCTCCACATATCAAACGACCCAGCCTTCGACCTGTCCAGGAACTGCAGATGCCATTGACAAAGGAGGAAGAAAAATATCAGACGGCACTAAACCGCACAATGCTTAATGAATCAGCTGATGCCACAATCCGTTGCAAGACTGGAGGACAGCCTTTGTATTTTATGCACATACCAAAACCAAGAAAACCAACAACAGGGGCATCATCAGCCGTAATACGAAGAAGGTCTAAGGTATTAGCCCGTACTAGAGCAAATATGTCTGGCGGATCAGAAGTGGATGAAGCTGAACAAATAACTGACGAGTTAAGACGAGAAAGAAATGAAAAAATGACTGCAATATTAGACAGAGCAGGCCATAGGCGATCCGTGTATGTCTGTAGAAAACAGGGTATTGCTCTGAGAACCAATCTAGGATTAAGCTGGTCCAAGTACAGAACATACAAACGCTTCATGAGAAGTATTGGTGTCAAACTTGAAAGTGAAAGAAAGGAAAGACAGACCCAGAAAGAAGCGCTCTGTGGCACAGTGACCATTGAACAAAAGAATCTGACTTTTGTAAACAAAGTCACAAACAAGAAAGAAAGCCAGAAAACGCCTGTCGCCTACATAGAGGATCTCACATTTTGTTCCTGAACTGCTTGACAAGTTTGAAGCTGCAAATCTTCTTGAATGGCATGAACAAATACCAAATGATGAAATTTGGATAAAACTAGGAGGAGATCATGGCGGTAACAGTTATAAAACAAGGAGGAGATCATGGCGGTAACAGTTATAAAACAATGCTTCAAGTTGCTAATCTCCAAAACCCTAACTCTAAACACAATACGTTTTTGGTGTGTATGGCTAACTGTAAAGACAAATAAGCAATTCAGACCAAAAAGGTGACTGCCAAGCGTGTGAAATGCAAAGAAGTACCCAACGGAGAAAGAAACACGCTTAGAAAAAACGGTACAACACAATTTATTAATATTTCGGGTAAATACCCATTGTCAAAATAGACAAACAAACAGAGACATTAGCCGCTACTTATCTTCATATGCAGAAGGAATATGGCAACTCTATTTGCCATATTCCTTCTGCATATGAAGATAAGTAGCGGCTAATGTCTCTGTTTGTTTGTCTATTTTGACAAAGGGTATTTATCCGAAATATTAATAAATTGTGTTGTACCGTTTTTTCTAAGCGTGTTTCTTTCTTTGTTGGGTACTTCTTAACTGTAAAGACAGTCATGAAAATCTTCAAACAATTTTGCAGCCGTTTAAAGAGCAGGTGTCACTTCTCCAAACCATGAAATGGAAAGAAAAACAGATACGTGTATTTCTGTTTGGCGATTACGATTTTCTCGTCAAACTCTTTGGTCTCTCAGGAGCACAAGGGGTCCACCCTTGTCTCTGGTGTACTGCTTCGAAAAGTCAGCTACAAAGAGCTCCACATGAGCGAGTACAAGTGAAACAGAGAACGCTTAACAACATCAAGCGGGATTATAGGCGATACATGTGTGCAGGAGGAGACAAAAAGAATGCCAAAGGTTACAACAATGTTGTACATGAACCAATCTTTGATGTTGAGGTTTCGCAAACTGCACCACCATACCTCCATCTTCTGCTAGGTATAGTAAAAAAACATCATTCCCTCCTAGAGCAAGAATGCCACGAACTCGATAAAGTCATTGCTGAAAGACTGGCCGAGGGAAAGGAGGCACATGATGGAAACACACCTTTTGAAAAATACATTTCAGAAGTAAGAGTCATCAAAGAACTTGAAAAAAGAAAACAGCTGACCGAGGGTATTGCAGTGTTCAGCGACAAGAGACACAATGAGAGTGTGAAGCATTTTGATGAACGACGTGAGCAGAAGATGCAGCGGGTAGCAGAATTCGAGGACAAAATAGAAGCTCTGAGAGAAGAGACAAAGTTGCCATTTCTGTGCGGACCTGTCACTTCTGGCCTTGACGAAGCACTAAAGAGGAATAAGATATTCATGCAAGCATACCATGGCCGTTCGTTTGTTGGCAACCACTGCCACCGTTACTTGAAGTATGCTGTGTTCACTGATGTTGGTAACAGTGTTATCAGCAATACCATGAAGCTGACAGATGATCCTAAACTTCATGCAGCAGCGCATGACATTTCCTTAAAGTTCCAAATTCTGAACGACCTGTACTCACAAGTCCATACTAATGTTTCTCACAAAATGCCGGTGAAGAGCAGAAATGAATCAATGCAAGACATCAATGACAAGATTGCAAACTACATGCGTTTTTTTCGAAGTACTTTTCCAGCCAGTAGCATCATTCCGAAACAACATATCTTGGAATGTCACTGCGTTGACTTTATGACTAAGTGGGGATTTGGTTTGGCGCTTCATGGTGAGCAGGGAGGTGAAGAGAGTCACGCTACCATTAACATTTTAAAGAGCAGGACATATGGCTTGCAAACAGAGGAGGAAAAACTCAGACTGCTCATGACCGAGCACATGACACTCGTGTCACCGGTCCTCCACTCCGTCATTCCTCCAGTAGTAAAACAGAAAAAAATTCTCATATAACGCTGTTTAGCTGGCGTCGGTCTTGTGTATCTGTGAACAGAAACTCAGTATTGTTATTATGTCTAGTGTGTCAGCAAATGTGCTGAACCGCAAGGTATATTTAAAAACACTGTTGAATACCGTGACCTGTGATGGACTAATCGGATTTTAGTACACGGAGGGCATTAGCAGTCTGTCGAATACCGGGACTACGGGCGAGAAATGCCAGAACGCGACCTGTCAGTGACCTCATTAACCACCCTCCTGCTTCCGTCCCACAGCGCGTAGCGAAAATCCGGTAAGTGATACTTACTGTAGGCATGCTGACCCTTATGCATGCAAGTGTGTTTCGTTGGGAAAAGTTACGTCTTCGTGTTATAGCTGTGGGAACTTTGTCAATTTCACAATAAACACCGACATCGTACATCAACAAATTCTCGTTCTCTTTATTTTCACCATAATCTGCTACACAAGTGTAAGTCGTAATGTTGTCATGTTTGGTATCGGTATGTAGGTAAGAATTTCAACTTTTGAACGATGCTACTTTCACAACAGTCACTTTAGGCTGAGATGTGTTATGAATACAAACGTGTAGGTAGTTGTTATAGCGCAGAGCTCCAGACACGCTGTATACAGCTCAGTTGCAAGTGCGATATAAATAGAATGAGCGAGCGAGAGGGTAATTTGACCTCGCTGCGCCTTATCTCTCTGGCCGCCTGAAGCGAACTAAGTGCTACGCGCAAGCACTGGCTGGTAAAGCCGTGACCCGCAGACGGTCCTGGTCCCCAAAGTCCTGCTCAAGCTCCGGGGATGCAACGCAGTCCTTTTCCTGGTGGCCTCGTTCTCCTGGACCAGGCCGTGGACTACCGACCTGCTCAGTCTTGCCACGGACCCCCCCCCCCCCCCCCCCCCCGCTTCCCACCCCACGCACGATGCTCAAGCAACCCCGCCAGCCGCTCTTCCACCCCTGCCCCGAGCGTCTTCTCCTACATGCCTGGCGATTGTGCGGCAAGCCCTCTCCGCTAGAGGTTTCTCGAGTGCGGCAGTGGACGCTATCGCTTCAGCCCGCAGACCTTCCACCAGACGTGTCTACGAGGGAAAGTGGCTGGTGCTCTGACCGTCGCCTCTCCCCCGTCGACCTGACGACTCCTCAGCTCGCGGACTTCTTTCTCTGGCTCTTCCAGGACCAAGGTTTGGCTCCCATCACGATCCGCAGCTACCTTTCTATGATTGCCGACACCTACCGTCACCTTGGCCGTCCCGACCCCGGTGCCTGCAAGGACCTGGCCGACCTTATGGCGCATTTTGGCTTGCAGCGGCTGGTTCCCCGCTCGCTCGTTCCGCGCTGGGACCTCCCCTGGGTCCTCACCTGGCTGAATTCGGACCGTTTTGAACCGCTCCACCTGGCGCGCTTCGCGGACGTGACTCGGAAGACCTGCTTCCTGGTGGCCCTCGCCACGGCGGCCCGCGTCAGCGAGCTCCACGCTCTCTCGTTGCGACCTTCCTGCCTGCAGTTCCGGGTGGATGGCTCCGTTCAACTACTCCCCGATCCTTCCTTTCTTGCTAAGACTAGATCTCCCTTGACGGCGGTTCAGGTCATCACTATTCGGCCGCTTAAAGGGCCCGACTTCCCTCGGGAGACTCGGCAGCAAGATCTGGTGTGTGCACTTCGTATCTACCTGTGTCGCTCCAAGTCCTTCCGGAGGGGACGGACTCGTCTCTTTTTGCCGCTGACCACCGGCAGAACCGACATCTCAGCCCAAACGATCTCCTCCTGGCTCCGCTGGGTCATTCGGTCCGCCTATCGCGACCTCTCCCCACAGGGAGCTGAGACACTCAGGATCCGCGCGCATGAAGTTCGCGCTATGGCCGCAAGTCTCGCCTTTGACCGCAACTGTGCTGTTAAGGACATTGTGGCTGCAGTGGGTGGCGGGCCGAGTCTACCTTCACCCGTTTCTACCTCCGGGACCTGACATTCCAGCGCGACAACCTCGCACTGGTGGGCGACATCTCTGCGGCACAACACTCTCTCCAGGCGCCCTCGGCGCCTTAGGTATGCACTTCGCTAAAATTGTCGGGAGTGTGTGATCAGGAGTGATGGGCCGTGTTCGTCCCTGGAGAGGCTTCTAAAGGGATTGTGCAGCACCCTCCTCCTTTTTGACATTCTTCCTGACAGTCATGTCATCGGTAATGTTTTTGAGGAAACAAATTAATTTTTCTCTAAAATGTATTTTTTCGAAAAATACTTACCGATGACATGACTCTGAGGTCCCTCCCTCCTCCCCGCTTGCCGCTGGTAGCTCTGTAGACAACTGGTTGACAGTTGCACCACGTGACCTAGATGTTGTCGTGATCACCGAAACGTGGCTCCGCTCAGCTGGCGATGAACCCATCATCGCCAGCGTCACTCCGAGTGGCTACCGCCTGGCCTCCTTCCCGCGTGCTTCCAGAGGGGGTGGCATTGTCATCATCTACAGGGACTGTCTCTCAACTCACCTCTCCTTCTCTCAGTCTCTCCCTTTTGCTCATCCCTCCTTTGAATCTGTCGAGGCCGTAGCAACATTCCCTGGCCAGTCCCTCATCTTCTCATGTATCTATCGCCCCCCTCCAAGCTCTCAAAACAAACTCACAAACTCCATGTTCCTCACCGAGTTCGATCTCCTCCTCGACCACTACAGCACATGACCCGGAAAACACATCCTTCTTGGTGATTTTAACTTCCACTTCGACAAACCCGACCACCCCGACACAAAACGCCTTTGCACGTCACTTTCTAACCACAATCTTACACAGCACATCACTAAACCCACCCACCGACTCGGCCACACCCTCGACTGGATCATCACCCGCACCTCCGATCAACTCTTCCTTGACTTTGACACCTCCTCTGTGCTTCCCTCCGACCACCTCGCTATTCTCGTCGCCCTCAACCTAATAATAATAATAATAATAATAATAATGAGTATTTATATAGCGCTTAATCTTACTCAAAAGCTCTAAGCGCTTTACAATCTGTACACAAAAATAAAAATACAATGACATATGCACATAACAAACAAAGCACAATGCCCGAACACACCACTTTTACAATAAACTAAACAACAATACATACATAATAATTTATATTCTAACTAACATTCAGTCTAAACCTACCTCCCCCGAAAAAGCCCAAGCTCTTTGTCTCTCGTCGCAAACTAAAATCTGTCAACCGAGAGAACTTTTTCGACGAAGCTGTCGACCTTCTCTTGGACCCCGCCTCCTCTCCCGATCTTGCATCCCATTTTGATTCCTCCCTTCGAAAATTTCTAGACACCCATGCCCCTGTCACCACCTGCTCCATACCCAACCGACTCCCCTCCCCTGGCTCACTGATGACATAGCCGAGGCCAAGCGCGAGCGTCGACAAGCGGAACGCCGCTGGCGCTCATCCGACCTCACCGTTCACAGAGAGATCTTCCAAACCACCAGATCCAAAGTCTGCAGAATGATCTCCGACTCCAAACGCAAACACCTTCAAAACAAAATCCTGGAATCCACTTCTTCCAAAACCCTCTACGCTACCATGAACACACTCCTAGGCACTTCTAAAGACTCTCCTCTTCCCAAAACACACAGCAAAGGAGAACTTCCGTCCGCCTTTTCCTCCTATTTCTCCAACAAAATCCAAACTCTGCGCAACACACTCGACACTCTGCCTTCTTCGCCTTGCCTCCCTGACACCCCCTTTTCCGGCACTCCCCTCTCGTCCTTCCGCCCCGTCTCTCAGGATGAAGTCCTCAAGACCATAAAGTCCATGCCTTTTAAAACCTGCGAACTAGACCCCCTCCCAGCTTCCCTCTACCAGGACGGCCTCCCAAAACTTTTGCCCTTCATTACGGACATCATCAACACATCTCTAGAAAATGGCTCCGTCCCCGATATCTTCAAGTCCGCCATCATCCGTCCTCTCCTCAAAAAACACAACCTCGACCCAAACGAACTCAAGAACTACCGCCCAGTCTCCAATCTCTCTTTCCTGTCCAAGCTTCTTGAGAAGGTCGTCCTCAACCAACTCAACCTCCACCTCGCCGACAACAACCTCCTCAGTCCCTTCCAGTCTGCCTATCGCAAACATCACAGCACTGAAACTGCCCTTCTACATATCCTAAACGACCTGCTTCTCTCCACTGACTCGGGCAACATCTCCCTTCTTACGCTACTCGATCTCTCTGCCGCCTTCGACACCATAGACCACTCTATCCTCCTCCACCGCCTCCACCACTCCTTTGGCATCACTTACTCTGCTCACTCCTGGTTTCTCTCCTACCTCTCCGACAGACAGCAGTCCGTCACCATCGACGGCGTCTCCTCCAACCCAGTGAGGCTCTCCTGCGGCGTTCCTCAGGGGTCCGTCCTGGGCCCGGTCCTTTTTACACTCTACATCTCCCCACTGTCCAACATCATCCAGCCTCACCACATACACCACCACCTCTACGCTGACGACTCACAACTACTAGACAAAGACAAACTCGACAACACTCAGACACTACTGACTCGCACGGCTGACTGCTATGAGGACGTGAAAAACTGGATGACAGCAAACAAGCTCAAACTGAACGACGACAAAACGGAAGCCATGCTGGTAGGCACTCGCCAGAAACTTTCCCAGCTCTCTCCCTCTCTCCACCTTCAACTCGATAGCACCCCTATCTCCCTCTCTGACTCGGTCAAGAACCTTGGCGTTATCCTCGATTCCTCTCTTTCCATGACCAGCTTCGTCTCCGCCACGGCCCAGGCATGTTATTTCCACCTCCGCCGCATCAGTCAGATCAGAAAATACCTCACTACCGAAGCTGCCACCAAACTCGCTGTCTCTCTCATCTTATCTCGCATCGACTACTGCAACTCTCTCCTTTCTGGTCTTCCTCACTCCACCACTCTCACTCTCCAGCGCGTCCAGAACAATGCTGCCCGCCTCGTCCTCAGAAAGAAAAAATCCGACCACATCACTCCCCTGCTCAAGCTCCTTCACTGGCTTCCCATCCCCCAACGCATCCAATACAAGATTCTGTCTCTCTGCTACAAATTCCTGAACAACTACGCTCCTGCGTATCTCTCCAACTTACTTCACCCCTACACTCCTCCCCGCTCCCTCCGCTCCGCCTCTGACCCTCTCCGCCTCCTCATTGCCCGCACCAAACTCAGCACTTTCGGCCCCCGCTCTTTCTCAGTATACGGTCCAACCACCTGGAACACTCTCCCACTCTCTCTCCGTCAGAAACACTCGCTCTCCTCCTTCCAGTCTGCCCTCAAAACTCATCTCTTTCAACAGTTCTAGCATTATATCACCACACTCCCCAGCCCAAGCTGACCGTCCTAATGTATCTTCACTATTTGTGTTACGTGAGTCATTGTCTAAAGCGTGCGCATGCGTGTGCGAGTTGTGAGTGCGCGCTTAGAGTTATAATTATTATAAGATAAGCGCATTATAAATACCGTAATTATTATTATTATTATTATTACTCTCGTCCCTGTTAGGGATCCCGAGAGCCTCCTGGGGGGACCCTTCGGGTCTTAGGCTAAAATTGGTAAGCAAGTAGACTATTTCCTGACAGTCATGTCATCGGTAAGTATTTTTGGAAAAAATACATTTTAGAGAAAAATTAATATTCACAGTCGCCTCATTCAAGCCCCTCCCCCCCCCCCCCCCCCCCCCCCCCCCCATCAGTAGTTGCGGAAAAGTCATATAGCGTTGCCACCGGAAACGCTAATCGACACTTTCGCAGATATTGACGCAGGGCGCCTTGTGCGTGCAACCAACGGTACTGTGTTGCTGCTTAAATGGGTGAAGTTGTGTGCACACAATTGATGCGTGAATTTCCATCTTTTCTGTTCAGGCATTACCGCAACTGTGAAGAACGCCCTGCAGGAGTCCTGCATCCAGATTCTGTCTCCCCGACGACGCGTGGATATTCTGCGTGATGCCATGGACTGCAAGGCTCAGCGCCGACCGTACGTCATTACATTCTGTGGGGTCAACGGTGTTGGAAAATCGACCAACCTGGCTAAGGTGAAGATGATGGAATTGACTCTTTCTTTTGGTGGTGTTTAAGTTGTTATCTTATTCATTTCTAAGATCATGTGTCATAAAATTGAGAGGTGTCTGTGGTGACTATCTCATTTGTAGAATAAGAACTGACAATGGATAGTGCCAGATTAGCATGGTGCCTACAAAAAGACATAAATTGAACATTCATAATCTACTGGCAAAAATTTTACATTTTCAGCTGTGAAAGATGACAAGAAGGCAGTCATCAGGGCCAAAGAAGTAATGATACATGGAGTTGCAATTTTTAATTGTGGTGAAGAATGAAGGAGAGGCTCCAAACCATCCTAGTCAGTTGTATGCTTTTGTTGTTAAACTGTCATGCTTTCTGCTGTTGAAAACAGAACTACGATAAAAACTGGAGTTAACCTGTACACCGTTGGGAACAAGCAACCTCAAAACTAAGTGCAAGAGGCATAGATTTGTATGACCCCTGCTGACGTGGGGGGTCATGAGAATCTATGCCTCTTGCTGGAAACAGGCATGGGGGGGGGGGGGGGGGGTGGGGTGGGGGGTGGGATGAATGAGCTTATTGGGTGTTGAAAGTGTTGTGGTTTTTATGACAAAATTTTGAGTAGTCAGGTCTCAGAACAGTAAACATTATTTTGTTGCTTTCGCACTGGCAGGTTTGTTTCTGGCTTGTGGAGAATGGATTCCGCGTGCTGATTGCCGCTTGTGACACGTTTCGTGCTGGAGCCGTCGAGCAGCTGCGTACTCACGTGCGCAAACTGAATGCCCTCCATCCTGCAGAGAAACACGGCGGCCAGCAGACGGTGCACCTGTATGAGAAAGGTTACGGCAAGGATGCCGCTGGCATCGCTATGGAAGCCATCAACCATGGTGAGGCTGTTAGTCCATGAGTGACAGTCTTCAGTCCTGGCGACTGATTCAGCTTTTTCAGACTCCCCGGAAGCTGAATTTGAGCTTTATGGCTTCATGCCGAGATTCCCTTCGACCATCTGCAAGAGGCATAAATTTTCATGCGCCCCTGCATTCGTAGGGGCTCATGAGAATTTATGTCTCTTGCTTGCCATGGATCATGTGGGCGTTTTTTAGTCATTTCAAGTTTCGCTGTGGCACCCATGTAAATCCAATTCCAACTAAATCATTTTTGTAACACGCTTGAAATCAAAGGATGTAACTCCATAAATAGCACGTATCCTAAACACAAAAAATAGGATGATGCACTGTAGTTACAGGCCTCTCATAAAAGTGGCCGCTCACAACACATTTTGCTGTACCAGAAAAAGTTACTGTATATTGCTTGCACATCATCACTGTCAAAGGGCATTACCTGCTGTCTTTGACCTGATTTTGCTTGAGGAGTAACAGCTTTTGATGATCTCTTTTTAGCTCGCGACTGTCACTTCGACGTGTGCCTGGTGGATACAGCCGGCCGCATGCAGGACAACGAGCCGCTCATGCGCGCCCTGGCCAAGCTCATCAAGGTCAACCAGCCTGACCTTGTGCTGTTCGTCGGAGAGGCACTGGTGGGCAACGAGGCTGTTGACCAGCTGACCAAGTTCAACCAGGCACTGGCTGACCACTCCAACATGACCAACCCGCGTCTGATCGATGGCATCATTCTCACCAAGTTCGACACCATTGATGACAAGGTGGGTGGTTTCTTTATTTCTTCTTAGTAGCAGCCATTTTTGTTTTGATATCGTATATCATTTCCAGGCAAAGTAAACGTCTTAAGTATTTGTCGTACAATATGATAAGTCAATGTCTAGTCCAAGGTTTTGACAGTTGGTATTCCCAGTGTTGTGTACCTCTGTTCTGGTAAAAATAATGTTCATTTCCAAAAAAGAGTTTATTGTTTATTGTTAACGCTTTACTCATTGTGCCCGAGGTACGAAGTACCCACATTATGTAGATATCCTCTCAGGACTGCATTACAGTTCAGGAGACAGATCGACCATGGTAGTTCAAGGGTGGTGCTAGAATAGCTTGGTGCCTATACTCCCAGCGTTGTGTACCTCTGTTCTAGTAAAAATAACTTTTATTTCCCAAAAAAGAGTTTATTGTTAACTCTTAACTCATTTTGCCCGAGGTATGAAATCCCCACATTTTGGAGTTATCCTCTGAGGACTGCATTACAATTCAGGAGACAGATCGACCATGATAGTTCAAGGGTGGTGGCAGAATAGCTTGGCGCCTATAGGCGCCAAGCTGTTCTACCACCACTCTTGAACTATCATGGCCAAGCCCTATCTTGCTGTGGTGCGTCGCAGGCAGAATGAGTTAAACTCCCAGAACTAAATGACTTCCATTCTACAGAATGGAAATCATTTAGTTCTGCAAGTTTAAGAGTTGAACAATTTATTTTTGTTCCCAGGTTGGGGCAGCCATTTCCATGACCTACACCACCGGCCAGCCCATTGTTTTTGTCGGCACCGGTCAGACCTACACAGACATTCGCAATCTTAATGCTCGGGCCATTGTCAACGCTCTTCTCAAGGCTTAAACCGTCTTGGGAGAACTCCTAGCAGCAGCATGAGTTGGATTGTCAAGCATATTGATATTTGAAACTTTATCTATTTGGATGTTGGTGGCACTGTTTGTCAAGTTGGATCCTCCTGGAATTATCATGACAAACAGGGCTACTGATATGCAGATGGTTCACGTGTAGGCTGTTTTGTTCAGTCATCTCAAAGATTGGTTTCGATGGCCTCTGATGATCTGTTGTGTGAAATTTTAGGTCAGCCTCAGTTTTTCATATACCAATATATCGCAACATCGGATATAAGGCAGACAGGTCTCTGGCTTCTGATTAGGTACCCTGTGACTAAAAGGGCCTCAGGCTGATGTTAGCCTAGTTGATTACAGATGATCTAAAGATGATATTGGCCACAGAGGCCAGTTGCATGGATGATCTTGGTCCTGCGCCAGCCACTAAGCAAGGTGCTCCACTATTGCAGAGCACCTTGCTTAGTGGCTGTCGCAGGACTGAGCTCTCCCATGCAACTGACTGCAGGACCTTTGACTTGCTGAGTGTCTTTTTTTCCAGAAGTCAAGTCAGAACCATGCCTGCGAGATACTGCAAGGTATTGAAGCTGATCGGTACTAGGCCATCTGTATTTGTTGTATCAGTTTTTTTCCTGTGTTGTCAGTATTTTTTTTTTTTTTTAGTGCACCATGGAGAGTTTGTGGTTGATTTTCCGTATCGGATTCTTTAGGGCTTGGTGAAGATTTCAACTTCCTTTTCACTTGATAGAGATTTTGATGTGAGTTCTGACTTGAAAGTGGAAATTGGTAGTAAAGTTTTATCGTGTTTGTCAGTTTTATTGTGATTTTAAATTCTACTTATAACAAAGCTTTTTGTTGTTGTTGTTGAGATAGGTATGTTTCTGAATTTTCTTTTATTGCTACTTTTTGTCTCTTGTTTATGAACCTTAGTTTGTCAAATTTTGTGTTGTTTCGTTCCACTTAATGAAAAAAAAAAAGTAGTGTTAAAGAATGTTCAATGACACAGTTTGACTGAAAGTCAAGAGCTGTCAAATTCCATTCCTTTCAAAGTCAAAATTTGTACAGACATTTTCATTGTCTTTCATGAAATCACCTTTGCTGTGGAAAAAACCATACACTAATTTCTCTGCATCATTACATTGCAAGTGGATGCAAGTGAATCCTTCAAGATCACTGGGGACTGAAAGCTATTTTGAGCTATCCTGATAATGTTATGTGTGATGAATGCTGATATAATTGGATCCAGCAATAGGCATAGATTCTCATGAGGCCCCGCAACTGCGGTGGCTCATGAGGATCTATGCCTCTTGCAGTCTGGTAATGTTTTCAGTGAACCACTGCAAACTGGAAACCTGAGAATTATTCAGCGTGAGGATCGCAGATTGGAACGGAAACTAGCTAGTGGCTCATGAGGATCCTGCTACTGCAGGGGTATCATGAGGGTCTCTGCCTCTGGTGCAGTCAGGCGGTGTTCTCAGACCCTGACAGTGAAAAGGTCAAGATCATTTCATTTATTTATTGTGCTTGTGGACGTGTAACAACAAATGTGTTTCATTTTTATGAATGCGTACAAACGATATTTCATTCTCTGGTGTGAGTTGGTGAATGGGAAATTTTGTATATCCACAATTTCATTGTGTTTTTATCTAAGTCATGGTCATCGTTGCATGTTGTACATACGTCTGCGATTTTCGACAGTTCAGCGCAAAAGTGAGCGCATTCCATCAGCAAAAGGCATAGATTCTCATGAGCCTCTGCAGTGTGCAGGGGCTCATGAGGATCTATTGCCTCTTGCTACATGGCTCCCATTTACTCTGAACTGATTCTCAGGATGAGAATACCGTGGGGGGATGGGTCTGTCACAGGTGGCAATTAACACAAGAATGATTTTTTTTGTTGGTTGCATTTTGGCGGAACTGGCCATCTGATATCTGATATACATATCCATGTCAGATACACAGTTTACCAGTTCCACTGACGATATGCATCTCTGAGTTCCATTTGAATTCAAATGATTCTTGTGTCAGCCTTCACCTGTGAATTTTTGTGTTATGTGAAAGTGATAAGTGCCCCTCATTTTGTTATATGATGGCACTATGTATTTTAAGAAAATTGCATAAGATGCACATGTATTCGAATGTGATGGTGGAATTGTTCTGTTGTTTTCATACATTCATAAGCTATGGTTGAGAAATGCATTTTTCATGATGAATATCAGTTTAAAAAAAATTATTAAAAAAAAAAAAGGCAGAAGAAATAAGATTGTTTTTTATCAACAGACAAACAACAATTAAAAAAACACTTTTATTTTTTTTTTGCATGTAAAAAAACCCAAAACTTTCTCCTCCCACTTTTCATAGGTGCTAGGTAGGATGTGTGCGATGAGGCCCAAAGTATTTTTAACCTGCAGAGCCCATCATAGTCTGACTTAACCTTCTTGTGCAGGCAGCCACCAGTACTGTTTATGGAACTGGTGGCAGCATGCACAGGGCGATGATTTTCACTCTTGCCCAAAGTTAAGAAATTAAACACCTTTTTGACCTTTGTTCTCATAGTAGTGTAAATGTATACATCTTGGAAAGCACATTTCTCAGCTGAGGCCTCCGATTCTTTTGCGTGCTTGTCGCTAGCTGGCAATCGTTTATCTCCAGTCATGGGTAAAGACATGTACATAGTCAGTATATCAACCTTCAAAATTATGTTGTGGATTGTGAATGTGTTTTTGTCGGATCTAGGGAATGAAATGCCTTGGGATGGACATCGATCCATTGACTGTCTGCTCACTTGTGTGTTTGTTTTTTAGTGAAGTGGTTTTCCGTTTTGCGTAGTTTTCTTGATTTGACAGCTTACTTGATAATGTCAGTGTGCAGTTTAATAAACGGATGATTAATTATAACTGTTCATTGGTAGAGAGGAGAGAGACATTTATTAAATATACTCATTCGTGCGACTCGGTTTTTGTGTTCACAAGAAAAACATTTTTTTTGTGTTATTTTCTTGTGCAGTTCAGTTGGGTTTTTTTGTGTGTTCATGCATCATATTTCTTTTTAACTTGGTGTGGGTTTCTCACATGTACAACTGTTTATGAACGTCGTGGTCGCTTGTGGAGAATGTGTGGAAATGTTAACTGTGTTTGTGAACACCATGCTTTTAAAACATTCGACACATGCTGCATCCATATACGCGGCCTTATTCAGCATATCCGGATGCACCACGTCGCGAATGGGTTAACCTGCTTGAAGAAAGCTACTGTGATGAACGACCTCTGGATCTTGAAATGTGACCAGTGTAGAGGTTATCCCTGATCAGAAGTAGGCGAGAAAATGCATGCAGTTCAAACTTTCCGTCGATTCGGCCAGCCTCCACCATCTGCAAGAGGCATAGATTCTCAAGAGCTCCTGCTGTCGCAGGAGCTCATGAGAATCTATGCCTCTTGCTCGCAAAAAGTGAATTTGTATCCATGCCCCCGTTTGGGCACATGTACTCATCTGTAGGACTGATGCTGAGATGCAGTGACGGCAGCTGTCAAACAAAGTGGTTCCTGTTTATTGCTTTGACAGACCTCGCCGTATCACTATTCCCCGCTTACAGGACGGTCCTGCGACAGGACACACCAGTTGTATCAACTTGGAAACTCGCCAACTGTCCTGATTTAGGAGTAGCTTCTGTTTAAAGTTTGATTTCCAAAGTTTGACTTCCTGTCATGTAAACCATCTCTACTCGGTTCAGCCGGTGCCTATATACTGCCTGTACAGTCATCACTGTCAATGAGCACTGCCTTATACATTTTTCCTGATTTAGGAATTACAGAACCAAGATATGGTTTAGTCTTCTTTTCCAAAGTTAGACTTTATGTTATCTGAACTTTCCCCCCTCCGTTCCCCACATTACCCCTCGTAAACAGTACCAGTGATCGCATACATTGAGGTTAATTTTTTTAAAAATTTGAGTGCTGATAAGGTTATGGATCCTTGCTTCAGTTGCTTAGTCAGAGCTCGAAAGGAAAAGAAAAATAAATTATCATGACAACAAGGCTTAATATTGAAAGAAGTCTTGAAGTTGGGCACTTTTGAACCCGCATATATGAAATTCAATTGTTGCTTGTTTGGTGTGATGGGTCTTGCTACAGTCAGTTTATGTCATTGTTGTATGCTGTTCCCACTGTCTCATGTAGGAAATATCAGTGTACATTTCTGCTACTGGTACGTAAATCACTTTTTACATTCATTGAAATTGGAGTCACGTTAACTCTGTGCATGATGTCACATTTGTGAATATTCATGAAGCGTTCCATGTCGACCACATTTGTGAAATGTCCTATGATGTATCACCTTTTGAGGACACTGGTTGTCTCCCTCGATTTGCTACTGCTGACCAGCGGTAGCGAATTGAGGGTGACAACCAGTGTGGTGTTTGAAATGTGTCTGCCGGTACATGTGTTTTGCATTCAGTTTATTTTTTTGTGTATATATGTTATAACTTTCAGAAACTCGAGAAAAAGGATATTTCTTTGCTATAAGTGATACACTCTAATCCTGTTTCTCCCTCAAGTTGAGGAAGTAAGGGGGGGGCCAGTTTCTGTCAGCAAGAGGCATAGATTTTCATGAATCCCTCTGGCTGCAGGGGCCCACGAACGTCTATGCCTCTTGCAAATGGAGAGTGAAGAAAGGATTACTTCAAATTGATTTCATGACAAATTTGCAATATGTAGTGTAAATCTGCCGTTATTTAGCAAAAGCAAATATGTCCATTTTGGAGAAAAGCAAGATTTTATCGCATAGCAAAAATGGACATGCTGAACGGCCATTATATATATATATCCGCAATAATAAATTTGCAATATGTAATGTAAATGTGTTTTTTTCCCTTCATATTTATTTATGTTAGACTTTGGCCCTGGGTTCTACAGTAGACTATTTATGATTTTTTATGTGTAGTGGATTATGGGATGGGTCTTTTCATGGATGGCAATTCAAATAAAACTCATCTTTAAATTCTCCCAAGGCTTCTGGATTTATCTTGTAAATGAGCCCAAGATTTGGGGATTAACCCTTATCATTCGGAATACACCAGTGTGTGAAATAAGTGTGACTAAAATAGTTCAAGGGTAGTGCCAGAATAGCTTGGCGCCTCTAGGCACCAAGCTATTCTGGCACCACCCTTGAACTAAAGCCATTGGTCTATATCCTTATCTGTAAGTACTATAATGTAGCTTGCATATGGCAGTGCACAAATGTGAAGCTTTTAGCCGCAGCATGATATGGGTTAAACGTCCAGACCTAGCTTAACCCATTACATCCTGAGGCTGATTTGTTAAAATTTTTGCTTTTTGTCCGATAAGGCTACGTAACAGAGTAGGAGATAGTTTTTTCGTTTTAGTTCAAGGGCGGTGCCAGAATAACTTGGAGGCGCCAAGCTATTCTGGCACCGCCCTTGAACTAGCATAGTCAAATTTATTTTAAGCAATGGGTGTAGTATCAGGATGAAAAGGATTAAGGTTAAATGCTTAATCTCACAAGTTCTTGACTGTGTGTGTGTGCGTGCGTGCGAGAGAGAGACATACATTAAACCCTGTTTAGAGTAACCATCATTTTCCTTCCGCATGACGGGCGCTCGCAAGGGCAAAAAGTGTCACCTGTCGTTGCAGCCCATCATTTCAGTTCGCCCGATAGATGACAGGTGACCTCTCGTACAGGTGGTCGCACAAAACAGGCTCTGCCGTATTAACCCCCTTCACTGTCGAGCAAAATGTAATATCACCCAACTGCAAGAAGTATAGATCATAATGTTGCCCCGCAGCTGTGGGGGGGGGGGGGGGGGGGGGGGCTGATAAGGGTGTATGCCTCTTGCTGAAACCATTTTGTATCATTGTTCCTTTCCCGGCTGGGGCATTTGGCGTGCAATTTGACTTCAATGATTTCAAAAACATAATCAATGAATGGGTTAATGAGAAAATAGTAGTCTGTTTAAAATGAGACAAGACAATGAAGATATAAAAAAAACAAAAAAACACAGAAATCCATAATGAAAGATATATTTTCCTTGAAAGGTGTACAGCTATGTGTTTCACGGCGCATTAAACTGCGTACAAGTTATGCAGCTTCATCCTGCAGACAAAGAAGAAGCAGATGGCAGTTGCCCAGGCAACGAGAGTTGCCGCCACAGCCAACCAGTAGCTCCACGCCAGCGAGGGCATTTCGTCATAGCCGTCAATGACAACTGTGACGTCGTCCATGTGCGTCACCATGGCCCCGAAAAGGCTGACTGAAATTGTGAGTAGGACCGCTGCAGAGCAAAGAAAGGTTATTGTATTTCACACATAGCCATTTTCTTTAGTTCGGTCCGTAAATATTTCAATTCATGTCCAATGAGTATGTTCAGCAGTCTTATACACGGCACACCAGTTACTGAAAATAAAGGCTTCAGAGTGATTTCCAGCGTAAAATAATAGATGTAAGATTTTGAAGCTGAAAACCTTACGACCTACTTACGTTCTAGGTGAGCGCCATTTAAACGCATTCGAGACGTGCCGCATCCGGATACGCGGCATAAAGCCGCGTGTCCGGATGTGGCACGTCTCGAACGTGTTAATGATAATAATAATAATAATAAAAAGCCCGTGTTACGTGATTTTTGCGTCACTCTCTGCTCATGTTTATGACATGGGTTGCCAAGTAGGATCAACCAGCGTCGGCACGTAAATATCGTATAGTATTTCTTCATTTTTGAGTTAAAATGTGCGAGTGGTATACACATATTTAACACTTTCTAGACGACTTGCGTTCGGATGTGCGGCTTTTAAGCCGCGTATCCGGATGCGGCACGTCTCGAATGAGTTGATTCTAACTACATTCTCCAGTTTTCAACGCCTGTCTCACCTGTGACTGTCGTGACGACGGTGACGATGCGGTGAAGATTGTGAGGTGCGCAAATGGCACAGATAGCCATCAACAGTGACATCACGCTGGTGATGGTGGCCAAAGTCATCATGGCCTGTGACGCCTTGAACCAATCTGAAAGAATTTGTTTTAAAGCTGATTAGAAATAAAATATGGGAAGGTCGTTAACCCATATCATACTGAGGCTAAAAGCTTCAAATTTTGTACACTGCCTTATGCAAGCTACATTATTGTACTTGCAGGATAATGATATAGACCAATGGCTTTAGTTCAAGGGTGGTGCCAGAATAGCTTGGCGCCTAGAGGCGCCAAGCTATTCTGGCACTACCCTTTAACTATTTAAGCCAAACTTATTTCACACACTGGTGTATGATAAGAGTTAAACTGTGACAAGGTGATTATACAATAATATTTTTTTGTAAATATTTTAAAAACATTACCTGGCGTCCGGACCACAAACGTGCCCATCAGTGGTTGTAAAATCCATGGAAATTAAACAATCGTACATTATCGTCATCATTACAGTGTGGTTTGGTAACCTGAGTGCAAAGAACAAGAGCACATGGACTAGAGTCGTGAACACAGCCAGTAGTAATATTATAGGCAGACCACAAAGTCACCTCAGTGACATTTATACCGTTTCTGTTCACAGAAAAGCCTTTTCCCATCACATCAGACAGTTCTCAGCCGCTGCACTGCCAGTTTGAGAAACTGCCTTCTGGTAGGCGTTATAGAATGCCCCTGGTAGGCGTTATAGAATGCCCCTGGTAGGCGTTATAGAATGCCCCTGGTAGGCGTTATAGAATGCCCCTGGCTCGCAGGAATCTTTCCAAAAGTCATTGGTGCCTAAAGCAGTAACCTTGAGCTCCATCATGTAACTGTTGGGCCATATAACCAGTAATATTTTGAGTATAGTAACTCTGCATAACAACTTTTCATCGCAGTGAAGTAGGTGACACAATCATCCACGGATGACAGTGTTTGCGTGCTTGTGTCTGTATGTGCGTTCGAGCGTGTGCGCGTGTGAGCATGTACGAGGTTATCACATTTGCACGTATGTTTATTGTTTTCAGATGTTCTGATGCGTGTTTTAATGTCGAAGCCGAAGGAAAATTTCCATCTCATGGACAATAAAGTGAATTGTATTGTATTGTATTGCATTGTATTAATTAACTCATTCGAGACGTGCCGGGTCCGGATATGCGACTTGAGCCGCGTATCTGGAGGCGGCACGTCTCGAATGAGTTAAAATAAACTTACAACTCTGACCTGTGAGTGCAAAAGACCACAAGTCCATTTTAAAAAAATAAAAAAAATAAAAAGCAGGATTTTCAGTGCAATACAGTTACTATCTCGCTTTACACCATAATGGACATACTGGCTTTGGAGGCAGATATAACCCTTTATTGGCCGGGGGGCCAAGCGAATGTTACCCATCTGCAAGAGACATAAATCCTCATGAGCCCCCGCTGTCGCGGGGGCTCAGGAGGATTTACGTCTCTTGTGAGTCATGTGTTCTTTGTGCCCACGTTGGGTCCCGCTTCATTTGTTTTTTTTGTTTTTTTTCAGTACGGACGCGAATGTCCGTCAGTGTGCAGTGGTTTCAGACGCGAAATCCGCGTCCACTGGCAGTCAACGGGTTGATAATCAACATTGAACTGAAATAGCCTCAACCTACCTGGCAGTTTATCCTGCTCCTCCTTATCTCCAGAAAGAAACCAGTTGCAGCCCCCATCTTCCTTCATGCTCTCTCCCAGATGATAGTTCTGTCTCGAGTCGAAACAGTAGTACCAGATTCCACAGTCACAGCGCGTGCAGGAACACAGGCTGGAGCGGTTGACGCGTCCGATGCGCAGCCAGTGTGACGTCATAAACGCTACGAGCAGCAGTGACGTAGTGAGGAGAAGCGTCACGAGGGAGGATATGACCAGCGGGGACACCATCGTGCGAACCATGAAGGAAGCGTTCTGATCTGAAGGAAATACGAATGAATAAAATTAATGACTGGACGAACGAACTTCCAAACAAACATACGACCGACCAAACGAATGAAACTGAACAGAAATAGCAACGAACAACAAGCAACCGAACGAACGAAAAAGAACAAACAAGCAATCAAAACTTTAAAAAAAAAAAAACCCACCGATTACCAAACGAACAAACTGTACTAGCTATAAAAATGAAAAAAGAAAGAAATTGTTCGGATCATAAACCTGGGATCAAGAAGTCGCGCCTTGTAGGCTGCTATTAAGCTTAAGTGCATTGCATGTTAAAAACGGGTTTATAAAATTGACTCGACAATAATTATTTAATTGCGTTTAATTTCAGAAACACACACACATGAAGTCATTCTCTTGCCGCGCGTTGCCTTCATGGCACCCCCACCTCCCCCCCCCCCCTCTCCCCGCCACCATAACCCTCCCCTCTCCCCCCCTCCCCCCAAAAAAAAAAAAAAAATAAAAAATAATAATAATAATAAAAGACCGAGACATGCAATATATACTGACGATCAAATGAAATGCGACATTTTCCGATGTGTTTCCGATGATTAAAAAAATGTCGCATTTCTTTTGCTCTTCGGTATAATAGGGCGACAGAAAACTGGTACTTACACACAGACGACATGAAGATTCTACTGCTGTTCCATGAAAATGTCTGCTGAGACCGCTTTTGTTCGTAAAACTGTGCCGTCTACAATTCACTTACTAGTACAGGCTGTATCATATGAGAAAAGCCAAATCCAGTTGCTTTTTTAAGCAGTAAAGCAAATCAGTATTTTTATATACATGTCCCGTGTCAGAGTTGAAGGAAACCAGAGTTTCTTCCAGCTGTAGATGAAGATATTCTGATAATAAGTATATCCTGTGATTCTTCAGAATCTATCCTTTGAAGAAAAGAAAGTTTCCCGCAGCAGCAAATAGATTATTACACGTAGCAAGTTTGTCCTGTTTTGGATTTGTCCTCTAAGAAAACATATGACACTGTTTCCTGAAGCCCCACATAATTCAGTACTTTTAATAATATGGTCCCGTCTATGTGTCACACTTTTTTTCTTGTGAGAAAAACCTGTTTTGTTTCTTGAAGTAGTGAATATGATAAACGAATACTCTCAATGAGAAAAAAAAGTAGTTTCTTGACGCAGCGAATGGATTATTCCTCTCACCAAGTGTGTTCTGTTTCACTGGATTCGTCTTTTAGGAAAACTTTTGACAGTTTGGGGGAAGCACTAATCAAATCAGTACTATATGTATTCATAATGTGGCCCCGTCCATGTGTCACATTTTTCCCTGTGAGAAAACCCTATTTTGTATCTTGAAGTAGTGAATATCATAGATTAATACTCAGTCAGTCCCGCCTATCTTCAAGATTCTATCCTTAAAAAAACAAACAAACAATTTCGTTTGGAGAAGTAAGTCAAGTTAACACAGTAAGTAGTTTTACAAGTAATGTATTTTCACTTAGGCCTATGCTTATTGTGATTCTATCCTTTGAGCAAACATTTTTGTTTGGAGCTTCAAGAAAGGCAATTAACACTTTTAGTAAGCAGTATCACAAGTAACGTATTCTCTCTTAGGCCTGTACTTATGATCTGCACGTACTGCCTACTTTAAGGCTCTGTCACCGAGTCGTGATAAAATATCTGAGCTGTCCAACTCGGTATGCTGCCGTTGTGACGAGCTAGCCTCGACTATTCCATGCGTTAATAACTTCAACCTGCCCGCCGGACTAACATGACTTTTCTAGTGAGGAAAACTGAAGGTCCTCGAGCCGACCGTCGGCCGCAAGCTACAAAGAGCACGGAGTGCGCGGGCCAGCTTGCGGACGACGTCGGCCCAAGGACCTTTCGCTCAATGGCTTCGAGGTGACCGAGCCGGGCGACTCGGTGACTGCGAGACTCGACGATTATCCCTATAAGAATTAAGGCTCGTGCTGAGTCGTTTACGGAGAGGATTTTTGGACGGAGAGGAAAGAAGGAAAACGGAAGATTTTAGGTGGAAAAATAGCTTACCTCTAAACATCCTTTTGTTTTGTTGAAGATAATGGCAGGCCCCGGTTGTGTGAGTGTGTGTGAATGTGTGTTTGTGTGTGTGTGTGCGCGCGCGCGCTGTTTTGTGATTTAGAACCTTATGGTTTTTAAGCCGTAAGGTCCAAAACCATAGACCGGCGACACACATTTAAAAAAAAAAGTCGTGACGTATCTTTAGAGCATTAGGGTGATTTGCTATAAGTAAGGTGGTTTGTTTGTGCATCCAGCTTTTTCTCTTTCTTCAGCGGCTAGTGTAAGCCGCCTAGCGAGCCTAGGAGGCTAGGCGCCACCTGCATGTTCATTAAAGTATAATACTACCCAGCGCTACTAATAATGCTGCTAAGAATACTAATACTAACGATACTAAAACTACTATATACTGCTACGAATACATATACTTCTTATTATTAAGGTCCACAATAGAGACCAGCACACACACACATACGCATAATGATATATAATACATGCAGCCTAGCTGTTGGTAAAACTTTACAAAGAAAGACCGTATATAGGCCGTTTGACGTCAGAGCGCACAACGTTTTTGCCACATACCTCCGCAAAGAGAGACTTTTCTGTACCACTTTAAGAACAAATATCATTAACTCATTCAGTCCGACGGCCGTATTTCCCAATTTTTTGCGGTGTCATCTAATGACTATGCACCAGTTGCAGGAGATGGATCGACCATGATAATTCAAGGGCAGTGCCAGATTAGCTTGGCGCCGACAGGCGCTAAGCTAATCTGGCACTGCCCTTGAATTATCATGGTCGACCCATCCCCTGCTGTATTGCGTCAGGGCTGAATGGGTCAAGTGCCAATTGACTTAATATGAAGTATTTTTTACTGAACTCCTATGATTTGTCGATTTTGCTCTGCAGTCGTGAAAATTTGGAAAAAAGACAAAGAACAAACCATTTTCAATACCCTAAATAGAGCGCAAGGCAGATTTCAATATCGAGGTCAAGCATGCAGACTTAATGTATGACTGCGCCGTTTCAGGTTTGAAAACATGGCCAATTCACGTGAAAATGGATCTGGGCTCAAATGGCACGCCCGACCTTTTTTTTTTTAAGGCTTCAGTTTGCAAATTTTTTTTTTTACTGGGCTTCAGTATACATACCCACTTCAGTAGACAGTGACCCACCAAATGCTTTCTTTCGTCCGTTCAAATCGAAAAGAGACCCACCGGAATTTTGTGACGGGACACGTAACAAAATTGCTTCTGATAGGCAACGGTAGCTGACGTCATAACTATTCTATACGACCTTAGGTCATCTGCATGATTATAACCAATCAGAGACAAGATGGCGGATGAACCAGCGAAGAAAAAAAGAAAGTATCATCGACTCGCGCCGACAATGACAGACTCGGAATTGAAGAGAAGAAAGAGGAAGAGAGACAAGATACCCCTAAGTAGAAATGACATCGGACAAGGGAATATGGACATGTGGCAACGCAAAAAGCAAGAGCTTGGCTTGATCGCCCACCCGAAATTTGTCGCTTTCCAGCTCAATCAGTAAGTAATCTACGGTCTTTGTCGATCTTCCGATAGTTCCGCGAGCGCTAGTGATTTTCAGAATTCATGATCTTCAGTACAATTTATCTCTTACTGATTTCGCAAGATTTTAAACCTGTTTTATCATATAGTTACGAGCCAGTTATCACATTTTATGCTGCAAAGATCTGAAAACTACGGTGTGTGTCAAACTTGCAGATCGCTGGTCGCAACATGTTTTTGTCTGTGCGGGCTCTCATCAGTTCCGGCACTCGATTCAGAAAGGTACTATTGTCAAGTTTCTGCTGCGATGGTTCATCAGTTTGTCGTTTCCAATGATGCTTTCAGTTACGTAGACTTCGATGTGTGAGATGTGACTGAAACTGATTGCCAGTGCAGAAAGTGGGTATAAATACCAATGTTCTGTTTCAATTATGGAAGACTGTTCGTTTTTCCGGAGGGGTAAGGATCAAAGGTCAAACTAGGCACCGTGGACGGCGCACGCTCGCAGTTTGCGAACGCAAACACGGGAGCCCTCGGTGCACTACTGTACGCACGATCGTTACTAGTATAATACTATTCAGTAGCAGATCGAGCGAATGCAGTGATTTTGACAGCATAGCGAGTATGGAAGCTTTATTCTACTTTCTCGTGAAAAATTACGCCAAAGGATGCCGGAGAACATCACTGTACAGATGTACACCACACCGATGACCTCGTGACAGTATTGCGATACACAGTCGGCCGGGTTCTATCTTATAATAATAATAATAATGAGTACTTGTATAGCGCCTAACCTCAGATTAGAGCTCTAGGCGCTTAACAAAAACTAATGTACAAAAAATAACTAATTACAAAAATGGAATTTACAAAAAGTACAAAAACAAAATACAACGCACTCTGTAAACAAGCTATAAAGTCACCATTCAAAAGTGCTACGCTCATGGACTCATACTGGCATTCACACACACACCCCCACACACACTACTTCTATAAATAGATAGAGATGACTTTAACATGACAGGTGTGTGACAAAGTCATTTGTAGCTGACAGAAAACATATGGCGAAAACATCACTGTACAGATGTACACCACACTATCTTGTGACGTAGGCTCATAAATATCAGTGCATATTAATTCAAAACAAGGCCGATGCAGACGATCAATCCGGGTACAAAAACAATACACCCTCCAAACGATAAATTTCGACTTTTGGCATTGTATTTCAACATCATAAAGCTCTAAGATAGTACACAAAGGACCCATACACATACCGTCGGCAGTATCCGCTGTTGCAGACAGTTTTCTGACTGTGTTGAGATGCTTGACTCCTGGGAAATATAACTTTAATATATCTGGGGCACATTTAGGGATATTAAATCAGCCATTTAAAAGTGAAACAATTCCGAATTTTTACGACAGTACAGCAAAACTGACACATCGTTCGAGTTTCTTAACAGTAAATCGTATTGGGTCAACTGGCAATGCATGATATTTGTTCTAAGATTGATATAGAAAAGTGTCTGTTTGCGGAGATTATATTTGCGAAAAGCGTCGTGCGCTCCGATGTCAAACGACCTATACAATATATAGTGGAAATTCCGGTGTCTTGACTACCGCACGGTTGGACTGATGCTGTGTGAACACGCTTTTTCTTACTATTACTCCTCTCGCATCCATTATTACCACATTATTTATTACATGTATCAAAGGCGGTAACATTTGAATCTTCCTGAAATAAAGATATATGACTCCCAAATGTTGCGAAGTACTCATTCAATAGATATCAGTGTCTGTGACATATTATGTGCCTTAAGTCCTTAACTGCCGGGGAAACTGAGTCGAAGGATATCCATCTGCAAGAGACATAAACCCTCATGAGCCCCCGCAGTCGCGGGGGCTCATGATGATTTATGTCTCTTGTTAGTTTTGTACTCTGTATGCCTATTTGGTTCCCGTTACGTTGTGTTCTTCACGCGAATGTCGGTCAGTGTGCTGTGAGTTCAGACGCGCATTTTGCGTCAGCTGTCAGCGAAGGGGTTACATTCAGTATTATGCCACCAGACAACGGCGGTAACAGCGGCGACAACAACAGCAGCACCAACAACAACAGCAGCAATATCAGCAGCAATAACAAACAAAAACACCAATAAAGCAAACACACACAAACGTTAAAAAAACAGCCAATCAACAACCATGACCCACCCAACAACCATACATCCACCATCAACCAACCTGAAAAAAGAAAAAAAAATCTAAACTTACCCGAAAATCCTTGTCAGTGATTAAATAGGCATGTACGTGTCTCAATGCGAAACGAGTTTTTCTGTCTTCATGTTGTTCACATTTCACATAGTCACCGCGAAAACGACCAGACACAGAGTGAGACTCCAGAAGGGAGCACACACTTTTAACACGTTATGCCAACACAATGAATGCTTCACGGTTAACCCCATAACTATCAGACGGCGTCCTACAGCAGCATATGATTGGCAGTGAGCTTTCAAGTGTTGCGCCGGCAGGGACACCGCCCAGCAGCCGCACGACTAAACGTGTCACCGTCATTGTCTTCACTAAGTCCAGTAAAACTATGTCTCACTAGAGAGAAAAAGCTTGTTCGCCTCGGACAAACTGGTGTAAATGAGGCCAGCCTGCAAAAGGCATAGATTCTCATGACCCCCCGCGCCTGCGGGGGCTCATGAGAATCTATGATGCTTGCATTTGCTCAGTGGATTCCATCGGTGATTAAAAATTTTGTATATTACTGATATAATTTATGGCTGAAACACACACAAGAAAATCTCGACAGTGTGCCTGAGACACAAACACATGGACTCATGAGGCCAGCAAGAGGCACAGATTCTCGCGCCCCCCTCCCCCCGCGTTGCGGGGGCTCATGAAAATCTATGCCTGTTGTATAAGTTGGGTTTTGTTTAGTACGAAAGTTGATGGTTAGATTTACAAATGGGACCAGCCTTGCTAAAAAAAAAAGCATATATATTCTCATGAAACCCCTGCACCTGCGTGAGTCATGAGACTCTATGTCTCTTGCACCTGGGGCGTTGTCGCGGTCCATTATGCCAGTGTGTCCTGGCTGCAACGGGGTTAACTCGTGTAATTAATTTATTATGAACAGGAGGAGCCTCTGACAAAGATAGATGCGCTACTGTCGAAACAAACGTCTGTATTGTAAACGACGCTGTGCACTTCGCGAGCGGCTCGACGGTGATATGCTTAACCCCTTCACTGCCGAGAAATAAGTGAACACGATCCAACTGCAAGAGACATAGACCCTCATGAGCCCCCGCGACTGCGGGGGCTCATGAGGATCTATGCCTCTTGCTGAGACCAATATTTATACATGTCCATTGGACGGTGTTGGCCTTTGCTCGTTGAATGAGCCAAAATTTCAGAGACAAAAATGTATGTACAGTGGCAGGGAAGGGGTTAATTTGATACTTACTCTAGATTTGTATGTGTGTGGAGTCTGGAAGCCATCTGACTTGCGAAGGCAAAAAGAATGTTAAGTCCATTGTTACGTGAAAAGCCGGCGAAATTTTCATTTACCGTGATGATAACAAGACACAGAAAAACTAAAACTTACGATTTTCACAGAAATAACAGACACGTGACTTTTGCCATAGCACCCCGATGCCATGTTCATGGCTACAAATCCGACTACGCGACTTGCGCAATAGAACCAGTGTTGTGAAAATGTAAGATCAGTGGCGTGGATAATCAGTGGCATAACTCGTATTTTGAAGGTGTGTATTTGGGGGTGGGGAAGGGGCAGAGAGACGAGAAGGGGGGCAAGGGGAGGGGGGGGGGAGCAAGGACGGTAGGGGGAGGGGGGGGGGGCCGTGCGGAGGCGTGCGAAAGGGAATTTGCGCGATGAAGCAGTGTCAGATTTCCTTGGTTCTTTATGTTTGAAGCATACATTTGGTGTTGGACGGTAATGTTCCCTTCAGCTTATGTGCATGTAAACTTAACGTCATGTCACCTCCTTTGCGACATTTCAGAAAAGTTTGACGTGAACTCCAGACTATGCGGGCCCTAGATTGTGACGTTAAAGAGTTTTATGGTGACGTGATTGTTTTAGTACTTGTAGTACACACAGTGCCAGTATGTGGAGGCGGAGAGGGTCGGAGGCGGAGCGGAGGGAGCGGGGAGGAGTGTATGGTTGAAGTAAGTTGGAGAGATAGGCGGGAGCGTAGTTGTTCAGGGATTTGTAGCAGAGAGACAGAATCTTGTATTGGATGCGTTGGGGGATGGGGAGCCAGTGAAGGAGTTTGAGCTGGGAATGATGTGGTCGGATTTTTTCTTTCTGAGGACGAGGCGGGCAGCATTGTTCTGGACGCGCTGGAGAGTGAAAGTGGTGGAGTGAGGGAGGCCGGAAAGGAGAGAGTTGCAATAGTCGATGCGAGATAAGATGAGAGAGACAGCAAGTTTGGTGGCAGCTTCGGTGGTGAGATATTTTCTGATCTGACTGATGCGACGGAGGTGGAAATAGCATGTCTGGGCCGTGGCGGAGACGAAGCTGGTCATGGAAAGAAAGGAGTCGAGACAATGAGACATTCAGTTACAATGTTCGGAGGCTTTCTTAGCCACTCACTTAAGAAAGTATTTCGCCAAGTTTCAAGTTTGTGTGTACAGAAATATCGGAGATTCTCTTGTTTGCATACATACGCACATACATACATACATACATACATTACATACATACATACATACATACATACATACATACATACATACATACATACATACATACATACATACACAGACGGCGCTTCGCGCCCGCCAAATGCACGTTCAGCAGCGAGGTTAGCGTAACTAGACATAACGTAATTTTTATCTTGTTACTTCAATTGTGAGAGGTTTAGGCCTGCCCGCCTTTGACATCATGGACATGCTATTAAATTCGCCCCACCGCGACCCGTCCTAAAAAGTCCCTTCTATAAATAGAAGGGACTTAAAAAACGTGAAAATATCCAGCGAAAGTCTACACAGCCTGAATGAACCTGGGCGTGAATCTACCCAGTGTGAATGTGTCCTGTCGCTATTCCATTGAGATATATTTTATTTGAGTAAACTGATTCACACACACCAAACACACACATCGTTGCGCTTGGTAACAAGTGACAAGTGGACTCCTGTTGCCTTGAGAACGGACGAGCAGGGAGAAAACGTGAATTTAAGAGACTAAGAAGACAAGGGTCATTTGTTAACCCATTCCTAATGTGCCGCGTTCAGATACGCGAAAGGCGCGTATCCGAAGTAAGTAATTCAGTCAACGAAAGGTCTGGTTGCTGTTGCTGTTGTTTGTTATTTCAACACAGAGAGATTTAACTCATTCAACCCCAGGGCCGTATTCCTCAAATTTTGGAGGCGTCATCTAACAACTATGAACCAGCTGCAGGAGATGGATCGACCATAATTCAAGAGTAGTGCCAGATTAGCTTGGCACCTGTCGGCGCCAAGCTAATCTGGCACTAACCTTGAATTATCATGGTCGACCCATCTCCTGCAACTGGTGCATAGTTGTTGGATGACGCCTCCAAAATCCTCTGCTGTAGTCATGCGTCGGGGCTGAATGATTTAAGACAGAGTGCTTATACTGAGAACTGCTACTGACAGTACGGCCCCTTGGCGGAAGACTCATGCGCGGGATGGTCGTTGCGTCTTTTCTCTTAACACCTGTTACGTTTGTGGTTGTGTTATTTTTTGAGAGCATGTGTGTGTTGATCATAGGAAAGATCCTATATTCATTTGAGTTATTTTGGTTAAAAATTACGTACCTTTTTAGTAGGATCCATTTTCTTTTGCCTGGAGAATTGTGATCGATTTCTGTTGTGTTGTTAAAATGACGCGTCTTTTCGTTACATTGTTGCTGTCCGACCTCGTTTGACCTAGAACGTTCTGGAAAAGGCGCGATTATTCTAGTGACCTCAAATATGACGTCAAAGTTGTTGGTTACATTTCGCAACGTTTTAACGAATACGCCTAGATGGTAGTGGAAATGTGTAGTCATATCTAGACTATTCTTTTTAATGAATATTAATAAGTTTTGGTTACGTTTTCTTTCCTGATTGGTTGAGTATGTGAATTCGCTGGATTGTTCTGGAAATCTGTAATAGTATAAAAGACGGTGTTAGGAAATATGTGTGTACATTGTATGAGAGACGCAGTGTCAGTGTCAAAAGTATTGATGCATTTTTTTTGTAGAGGAGACAGTGTATCAGTGAGTGGATGCATTTGTGGATGCATTGTGCTGAGATAGCATCGCTGCAATAAAATACTGTTAGAACTGTTACTCCAGCGTGGTCTACAACCATGTGCCACGTGTGACGCCAGTTGGAGCTAAGTGAAGTTTCTTTACAAGAACCCTACGTGCGTGCGTCTGGTGTGATTGCATCATACTACGGCTACGACTACCACGTAACAACACCACGGGTAGTAGTAAATAGTATCGGTACTATTTAGTGAGCACTAACCGCGTTAGGAGCAATGATGCAACGACCATCCCGCGCCTGTGGAAGACGCGCCTTAACTTATTGTACCCCAAGACCGAAAGTGTTGCCGTTGCCCTCTGAAGACTGCATTGCAGCGCGGGACGCAGATCGACCATGATAGTTCAAGGGCACGGTGATGCCAGAATAGCTTGGCACCTGTAGGCGCCAAGCTATTCTGGCGTCAGTCACCCTTGAACTATCATGGTCGATCCATATCTTGCTGTGGTGTATCTGGGTAGCCGAATGAGTTGAATTAATTACACGTCTTTTCCGCCGACCGGTTTTGTCAGTAGCAGTCAAGGTGCAAGCGAGCAGCAGCTCCGGCTTGGGCATTAGTAGAGAGGCTACGTTTACGCAGGGCGACCCCCAACGACGAACGACAGCGAAAGCACGGCGAATAACCAGCGCGTGGTGCCATAAGCATAGATCCTCATGAACATCCGCATCAACAACGGCCCTAAACGTCTCCAAGAGGCATATATCCTCATGTGCCCTCCTGGTTTATGAGGATCTACGCCTCTTGGAGATGTTTGGAGTGTTGTCGATGCTTAAGGCGGACGCCCCTATCCGCCCTGTGACATCGCTCTCGTTCGTTGTTGGGAGTCGTTCGTTGCAAGCGAAACCTCACTACTGTCTCATGCTTGACGGTAGCGCTCTCACGAGCTCAGTCAGTGGGGTTTAGTTACCACGATATTAACCCATCCAGCCCTGACGCACTGCAGCAGGAGATGGGTCGACCATGATAATTCAAGGGTAGTGCCAGATTAGCTTGGCGCCTGTCGGCGCCAAGCTAATCTGGCACTGCCCTTGAATTATCATGGTCGATCCATCTCCTGCAACACGTGCGTAATCGTTAGATGACGCCTCCAAAATTTGGGAAATACGTGCGCCGGGCTGAATGAGTTAAATCCATTCCAAATAATTATCAGTCCACTCAATGTCTCGGCGAATACTCAAACATGGTAAAGTCCAATGCGTATTTCCTTGCCAGTCTCTCCATCAGATGTTTGGGCAGTTCTTTAAACGCGGTGTCCGTTGCGTTTTTCTTTTGCGTTTTCAGATCGTTTCGTTTCTTTCTCGCTGATGTTTCGAAAGACTCGATAACCTGCATCTTGAATGTGTCCAGGTCAAATGGCGTCACTATTAGCACAAAAGCGATGTCGGTAGAAATGTACCCCTTCTTCTGAAACACTGTCCACAATGTCTCGGCGAGCTGAACGTCTGTCAGGCAATCTTGGCCGAGCATTGGGTGTAGCTTGTGAATGACCTGCGATTTAATAAGAAATAAGTGCATTATTAAAGGCCCCCGCCGAGCGTGCGATCATGTAATACATCGATTCGGTTTTGTTCAGTGAGTCAGTTCGGACCAGATGAGACATCTGCGCCCGGAAAGGCCCAGGCGTGCTCCATCCTCAGAGAGTTCTTGTCAACAATCTTTTTTTTTCTTTCTGACTGGCGTTTTACCAGCACGGGTTCCCCTCAAGGTTGTGTTTTGTCTCCTCTTCTTTATAATATGTACACTAGCTGTTTTAGAAGCCGCTTGAAAATAGTTTTCTTGTGAAATTTTTAAACGATTCAGCATTACTCAGTCTTTTACAGGGCTCCGAACAACATCACGGGCCTGTTTTGGATGAGTTTGTAACATGCTGTGATGAGTCCTTTCTTGATCTGAATGTTACCAAAACGAAAGAGCTCATCATTGATTTCAGAAAGCAAACAACACTCTCTGAGGCTACTGTTTTACATGGACAGGTCGTTGAAATTGTCAGTAGCATTAAGTACCTGGCACTATCTTTGACAACAAACTCTCATGGAATGAAAAAACCGTGGTCATTGTGAAGAAAGGTCAGCAGCGGTTATACTTTTTAAACTTAATTTGTTTTCAGTGGACAAATTTTTTTTGGATCCTGTTCTATAAATCTTTCATTGAAAGTGTGTTGTTTTTCCTTTTATCTGCTGGTATTCCAACTTGAGTATCAAAAACAAAAATGCGCTGGGCAAGATCGTAAGGGTCGCATAAAAAATTATTGGTGAAAATCAAAGAAGCTTACAGTGTTTTTTGTAGCGAGACAAATAGTGAAAAAGGCATACTGTATTCTGGATAGCAATGATCATGTTCTGACCGCCGAGTTTGACAGTCTCCCCTCGGAACGTCGGTTTCGCTGTCCAGCGTGTAGGACGAACAGACGAAAATTCTCTTTTGTCCCTACTGCAATTCGTCTCATTAATGACGCCCAAGTGTGTGTGTGTGTGTGTGTGTGTGTGTGTGTGTGTGTGTGTGTGTGTGTGTGTGTGTGTGTGTGTGTGTGTGTGTGTGTGTGTGATATGTGCACGTATGTTTTTTTAGATTTTACATAAATTTTATTTATTAATGTTGTGCTGTTTTTAAATACATTAGATTTTAATTGAATTGATTGTTTGCATATTTTAATGTAAGTTTTGTGTATATTTAAGTGACTGAGCCTGTCGGACCATTTTTAATTGCCCCCTCGCGGGATAAATAAAGTTTATTGAATTGAATTGAATTGAATTGAATTCCACCCATCAGAAGTCTTCCTTGAGTTTATTTCGATATCGTGACAATAACCCAGTCAGCAAAGGTCCTCGGGCCCACGATAGCCGCAGTGGGCCCGCGCACGGCCGTGCGCGGGCCCACTGCGGCTATCGTGGGCCCGAAGACGTTTTGCTACTGGGGACTGGTCTGGTTTACTGTGAATCTCTCGTGTCCTTTCAAGTCTGCCCAAAGCCTGCTGCCTTTCTCCACATCTTTGCTTTTTCTTTGATCGGCAATGGGATTTTCGTAAATATGATACACCTGAACAAGTAAGCAAACTCAGGACCTCGCATCACAATGAGTATGTGTTATGACTAAAACTTATACACAATAAACGGGCAGATCGGGTGGTGAAAGACCACCCCCCCCCCTCCCCCCCCCCCCCACCGTCCCACTTCCTCAAAAGGTAATAATAATAATAATAATAATAATAATAATAATAATAATAATGATAATAATAATAATATATATATATATTTTTTAAAATCCTGCATCCCACTGCCCATAGGCGTAAGACAAGCTGTCACTGGGCTGACATTGACTGCAGATGACCCGTGAACACAAACTACCTATTACGCACAAGGCCATCGGGCCGAAATCGGCCGCAGAGGGCCCTCGCACTCTCGTGCGAGCGCCCACTGCGGCCGACTTCGGTTGTAGCATTGTAAGTACTCGGTATGACCCACGTCGGCCAGTGACAGCCAGGCCCGAGGACCTTTGGCTTAGAGAGACGTTGAACTGACCTGATAGTTGTAGTCGATCAACATGTCCAGTTCTTGGCGCACGCGTTGGTGGTGGTCTATGCTGTCTGGCAAGATCCAGCTCAAACCGGCTCTACCCAGCACAGCGCGAGCGTCTCGCGTGTATGTCTCCATCTTGCCGATTATCTGAAAGAATACGGCAAACTTTAATTGTGCGAAAAATAACATGGATCCCAAATAAGCTTCTGAATATAAGCCGCCATTGCTCTTTTGCAAAATTGGTGAAACATGCTTTAAAAAAGGATAGGTAGTTCGGGTGGCACTGCACTGTGGCACAACGCCTTTTTTTTTTTTTTTGGCAGCGCAATTATCCCTTCGTGAGACAATATGATTAATAATAATATAATAATAATAATCATCGCATCATCGTCGTCGTCGTCATAATCATCATCATCCTCGGTCTGGGTGAGAAGTCTCCTATGCTTACCTTTGGCCGGAACTGACAAGGGTCACAGGAAGCAGAGACAGGCGACCAATCGGGTTCGTCGTACTTCAGCACATATTCCACCAGCTCTGTAAACGTCACACCCATCCCACAATTTTTTTCGTTGTCTGTTGGCTTAGGATGTCGATTCCCTAGAATCTTTCTGCCTGATAGGAATTAAAAAAAAAAAAAGTACAGTAAAACATCAGCAAAACTCGACAGACAGAACTAAAAAGCCACAAAATATATGTTTAATTCGGTTAGTGTGCATGCAATTATATGTATGATACACGTCTTTACTTTTATCTGAGAGTTTGTTAGACATGATAATCTTGATGTACAAGAAATATCTTTAAAAAAGCCAGACCGTATCAGCCGCGCTTACTCTTTTGCTGTGCATGTATTCCTGAATTCCTGAGGCTTGTGAAGAAAACAATGTCCAGAAGCAAACGATCCTCGTTCAGAGACGACACTTAGCCTACAGGAGTAACAATATTTATACTGCTGTAGTTCTTGTTCTTGTTGCGCCTAATGTTTCGTGTGAACGTATACGCGCCTTAAAATAATTATACGTGATCATGACTGCGATTACGATGATGATGATGATGATGATGATTTGTACACATTTAAAAAAATACTGCTAGTGTTATTAGTGTTGAAGCTCAAGGGAAATTGAAAGATCATTCGTGCTTAAATCGTCAACAGCTTTCGAAAGATGCCCAGTAAGCAGAAGGTCCTCGGGCCGACGTCGGACTGCCAGTGAGTTGACCCGCGCACAACCGTGCGCGGGCCAGCTCAGACGCCCGAGGTCGGCCCGGGGACCGTTGCTCACCGTGTAACTAGAGTTACACAACTGATTGTGAAACGCACCAAACTTGATCCACAACTCAGGCAGGTAAAACTTGTCCAAGTATAAACTCCACAGGCGTTCGTACGGGTCCCTAGCAAACATGAACCTAAGGTAGTCCTTGGCTTTGTTTCTGACCATGGGCCACTGTTGCTCGAATTTCCTTGGACGCGTGTCGACGTATGCCCATGGGATGTCGAAAGGGGAGGTAATGTTGAACTTAATGTCGACGTCTTTGTTGAGAAAGGCAAAAACCTACACAAACCGTAGAAAATTAAATAAATGAAGAAGAAGAGGAAGAAAGACACAAAACAAATAACACAAAGCGCTCTATACTCCATTTATATTGCAGAAATTTGAAAATATTCGTCATAAATTCATGAACAGGAATAATATCGTTTTAGCAGTTCGTGGGTTAAAATTTGGCCCATAACAAACTTGTGATCTCGTTTGCAGCAGCAACAAATGGAATCCGCGAGTGTTTGACTTCCAATAAATACTCTAACCATGTAACCACTCTACAAACAAAACTTATTGATTGACATTGAAAGTTTCAATCGCTCCGAATTGAATTTTACCTGAACTTTCAATTAAATCTTTGGGTGACGGTAACGGTTTAACGCTCCTCTACGCGCCAATTACGCTTGTCTGTTGCGTTGTTTTTTTTTTTGTTTGTTTCTTTTTCCTAGCACTAACCTAGAAATACCATGGCAAAATTAGTACGCAGTGTTAAAAAGACAGTCCCAACTATAGGAATTCCCACTGTGATAGCTCTTAATGTATTAACCCTTTGGCTGTCGATAGCGGTTTTAGTCGCGATGATTCCTGCAGGAATCATCGCGACTAAAACCGCTACCGGCAGACGAAGGGTTAATTCCTTGACTTGCAGCCGCGTATGCTGGCAACATTGAATCCGCGAGTGTTTCATTGCCGATCAGACTCTACCCATATAACCACTCTACCAACAAGAATCGACAGTGACGGTTTAAGGTGGTGCCAGAAAACTTTCTAGGCGCCATTTACGCTCTTCTAGTTTACTGGCACTACCCTGGGAAATATCATGGTGGAATTAGTAAGCAGTTTTCAGAGGACAGTCCCAAGTGCAGGAATTCCGACTTTAATAGCTCTAGATGTGTTAATTCTTTGACTTGCAGCTTCACGAAGTGATCGATTTATCACAGACTCACCGGATTGACTATTATTAGAAAACGTGAACAGACGTTACAAAAATTCTTATCTGTCCGTGTCTGCCCAAAGCGCACAGCTAATGAAATATGAGTGGTGCCAGTAACAGGCATAGATCCTCACTGACGAGAACCTGCTCATGTTGATCTAAGCCAGTCTCTGCATTTGGAGATTTTATTAGCAATGTACTCTGGCAGTGTTTAACAACATCACTGCCATTGGATGCAGACTGTGTGTGTGTGTGTGTGTGTGTTTTCTTTTTGCGTGTGTGTGTGTGTGTGTGTGTGTGTGCGTGCGTGCGTGCGTGCGTGCGTGCGTGTGTGCGTGCGTGCGTGTGTGCGTTATTTAAAAAAAATCATTGTAAATTCAACTTCAAAGATCCCAAACCGTCAAAGGAACATTGACACAAAGTCATTACTGCAAGAGGTATAGGTCCTCATGAGCCCCCGCAATGCGGGGGCTCATGAGGATCTATGCCTCTTGCAGTTAGGTCATGTTCAAAGGGGTTAAGCCATTACCTGTTTCCAGAAGGTGGAGCCAGTTTCAGGCGCAACGCAGTACGCCAGCTTCTTCGTCGGGCTCAGAAGGACCTCCTGAACCTTGCCTTTTTTGTGATGAGTGGCACAGACTATCTCGATGTGTTCGCGACGGTACTCGAGGTCGTCCCATACTGATGTAGGTCTGTGATCTGGTCATACATAAGTCTGTTACTACAAATGTGTGTCAGTACAAGTAGCAGGGGGGAATGGACATTATCCGGAATTCCGATGCTACTCTCTAACCCCATGATTTCGAGAGTTAACTCCCCTGTTACAGGGAACGCACAATGCCATTTTTAACAAAATGCCTTCAGTCAAACGTTGCGCTTGGGGAGAATGCAAAACAGACAGCAGATATCCTGAACGCTGCATTGGAGTAAAATTCCATATATCACAGTGAACACGTGCATGTACTTATTTAAATTGCGCAACAAAACACACAGTACTTACTAAGAGCACAAAAAGTACTCAGAATTGGTAGGCACGGAAACCGTTGCCATGGGTCCGGTGACCCTCATTAAGATTTAACATGAGGGTAAAAGGTTTTTAAAATAAATACCATACAATACTGTGATACATGTATAGATTTTACCAGCACGATCAATACCATCTTGAATCTACACAACATACTACTAGGTTCTACCTCTAGTGTAGAATAGCAAGACCCATCATTTTTGGTTATTTTCTGCCACGATCCGATTTAACACAAACGAACAAGTGAAACAAAAAAATTTAAAAGTAACGGACCGGTTGCTTGCATAGACTAGTATCCGTAAAAATACACTACATAAATTATTTGAAAAAATAATTGACTCACCCCCCCCCCCTTGCAGGTGCAAAATGCAGATAAAATGCAGCTTCTCGTGTCAACATCCACTTTTGTCAGGATAGACCATGTAAAATAAAATGGGGCTTTGGTAACAGGATCCCTGTCTCTTGTCCTTGGTTTGACTGAGGCCTTCACTGCGAAATAGCCATCAGTTATTTGGATTGTTTCCAAGCTGTTCACATAACCATCTTGCATCAGGCTATAGGCTTCTGATCGTCTGTAGTCCCTTATGGCTGATAAGTTCATGTTCTGATTTAGTAAATATGTACAGATGTCGAATATAGAGAACTCTGGCAAAATATTCAGGTCTGTAGCGTCGTCCCAGATAACAAAGCAGGGTTCGACAGTTCGATGTTCCCATCTTTGAGCTTTGCTCCGATCACTTCTACCCGATCCGCTTCAGCACAGCACTCGGGATCAACGGGTAGTCCAATGTCAAGAGCCTTTTGTACGAGATCAAAAAGCTCTGCTTTTCTGCTTTGGCCAACACAAACTCCTCTTTCTTGCAAAAACCTTTGTAGCTCGCTCAATCGCCATGCTTTCTTCTCCACCATTTTGATCCCAGTAACATGGGAGTTAACTCTCTAAATCATGTGGTTAGAGAGTAGGCGCGGAATTCCGAGTTGAAGTAGGTCTATTCCTTAGCGCTAGACTGACACTGAGACACACGGTTAGGCCCTCTGCCCCTTCGCATCACTGAGTCATCCACTCCCCATCCGGCACAGTAAAGTATACAGTACACCCCTTGCTGGGTAATTCGCTCATAGCACGTGTACTGTTTCAGTCAGTCCACCAGTGCCGCTTGCCTCACTTGATTGGTTTGTAAGACTTGACTGGGATTGGTTTGTAAGACTTGACTGGGATTGGTTGGTAAGACTTGACTGGGATTGGTTGGTAAGACTTGACTGGGATTGGTTGGTAAGACTTGACTGGGATTGGTTTGTAAGACTTGACTGGGATTGGTTTGTACGACTTGACTGGGATTGGTTTGTAAGTCACAGTACACATGAATGAATTTAACTAGCGACTGTTCACATTTGGTGATTTTAGAAAAAAAAGAAAAAAAAAGACCTTAAACCCCGGCATTCAGCCCTGACGCACTGCAGCAGGACTGAGATGGGTCGACGATGATAACTCAAGGGCAGTGCCAGATTAGCTTGGCGCCGACAGGCGCCAAGCTAATCTGGCACTGCCCTTGAATTATCATGGTCGATCCATCTCCTGCAACAGGTGCATAGTCGTTAGATGACACCTCCAAAATTTGAGAAACACGGCCGTCATCCTGAATGAGTTAAACTCAATTATAGCAACTTTCAACATGTAGTAAAAGGTCTGTTCTACGTTGTTTCCATATTATTATCACCGAGAAGAAGGATCTTTGATCCGAAACGTCGTGTTTTATGTTTTCTAATTTAAAGGGTTTTCAACCTCTATTTTCTGTTTTCCTTTCAACTTTCAACAGTTAACTATAGGAGTATGACATACTAATCTAAATATAGTTGTTGCTATACTGTTAAATACCACTAACGTTTCCTTCCAGATCACAGGCCAACTTTTATAGCATCTTGTCTGAGCAAATCATTGTTGTACTGAATAGGGCAATCTATTATATTTGTTGAATAGATAGAGGTTCTGAACATTTACAAATGTATGCTGCGTTAACCCGTATCATTCGGAATACAGCAGTGTGTGAAATAAGTTTGACTTAAATAGTTCAAGGGTAGTGCCAGAATAGCTTGGCGCCTCTAGGCGCCAAGCTATTCTGGCACCACCCTTGAACTAAAGCCCTTGGTCTATATCCTTGTGTGTAAGTACTATACTGTAGCTTGCATATGGCAGTGTACACGTTTGAAGCTTTTAGCCTCAGTATGATATGGGTTAATTGGCGTGTGATGCAGACGAGTGGCACATAGTGGCGGTTTGATACGAAGATCTGTGGAAGCTGAAAAAAAGACTATTGTGTGCTGGTCTATGGTTTTAGACCTTGCCGCTGTCAGCCGTAAGGACCAAAACCAAAGAACATTATGATTTTTTTTAAAGCAAGCATATCTAGTAGAAAAATTATACACGTAAAAAACAAACCATACACTGACTTTGCATGGAAAGAGATAGCGCTGATAAAGGGGAAAATGTATGCGCAAAGACAAAGGAAACGCTAGCTTTTTCGTTGTCATTGCGCATACATTCTCTATACATAGGAGACTGAACCGACAGACGTGTCTCAAAACGTCATTAAACGTCAAATGCTCTTAAAAAAAAAAAAAAAAAAAAAAAAAAAAAAAAAAAAAAAAAAAAAAACGGTTGACAGTGATGTTTCTCTTTTTCTAGGCCTTTTTTTTTTAAATCACAGAAAACAGATCGAGCTGACAGAGCTGTTTTCTTCGCCACATCATTGACTGATCTATCGATTAACTGATTCATTAAATCATTAACTAACCGACTGATAGATTGATCGGCTGTTTGACCGATTTTATCGATCGATCGATTGACTGGCTGACTGGCGAATTGATTACTCTTAGATTTTACACTATCACTATACCTTCATCTTACCTGTCTGCTGTACGTTCAGAAGATCATGCAGAAGGCCGATGCGGAAAAAATCAGTGCCAAGGCTTAGAACCCGCAGAGCGATGACAATCGCCACTGCTAACAATAAGTAGACCACCAGTCGACAAAGACGTTTGCACGACCGGCTGGCAATCCTCATTTTAGCTGCCACAAAAAAAAGGCCACTGTTAGAAGCCATTAAGAACGATTACGACAAACCGTCAAAAGTTTACATTAGTAAAATAGCCAACACAGATCGACTAAAACAAAACACTGAAGAGAAAACAGTCAACAAAAAGGGAAGAAAATCGCTTAAGAAAAACTAAAACAAAATAATAATGACCAGAAAATAACCTACAGTTAAAGAGACATGTTTAAGATAGACTAAGACAAACCATTTACATACACACACTCTCACACAAAATATAAAAATAAACCAAAAAAGAATGGGGAAAAAAATAAAAGCTTGAGGACGAAGACGAAATATTTTTCTTAACTCATTCAAGGCGCCCTGCATCAGAAAGAGTTGCAATAGCGTTGCGGCGGCAACTCAGTGTGTACGACTCTTCCACAGCTCAGTATTGATGCGGATCGCCTTGAATGAGATGAAAATACAATTTTATTTAACTCATTTGAGACGTGCCGCCTCAGGATACGCTACTTATGCCGCGTATCCGGAGGCGGCACGTCTCGAATGAGTTCAAGGCTATCTTTCATTACTGAAACCTGTTCAGTTGTAACGTTAAAAATTCTTTGTTATTCAGTATTCCTTTCAGCTTATGGCTGTGTGCTGTAAACGTGACGGTAAGGACAGTCCCTTCTTGCATTCACCTGTTATAACACTGTTCCCAGTGAGTCAATAATCTTTAGGCCGACGTTGGCCTTCGTTGACGGCACGGCCACTGCACATACCCTTCCGTGGAAACACCAACTAAATACACAACACAACTATGATCCAACGTCGAGTCGTATTCATGCACGATCACATTTACATATCAACAAAGTAGATGTGTAAGAACACGCCGCTTGCCGGTTTCATGCATTTACAGTAAACAAAATATCCTCGGACCGTCGTCAGTGTGAGCTGGTCCGTCCGACAGTGTACACACAGCCGTGCGCTCGCAAATTCGCTGTTTGAAAGTCCAGTTCTACATGCAGATCTTTTGCTCTCCGCGTAGTCAATTTACATAGGCCTACTGACATCCTACACAATATGTGACACACGGATGATGTATGGTATAGTATTACTTTAACACTTTCCAGTCTATGACCAAGCTTCCAGAATGTGGCAATCTGCTGTACATATGTCTGTTATGAAGTTCATAGGTCATGACACGTGTTCAAGGGTAGTGCCAGATTAGCTTGGCGCCTTGGAAGGCGCCAAGCTAATCTGGCACTACCCTTGAACTGTGGTAGACGCGTCGTATCCTTGTAGGCGTAAGTGACATAGGTTCTCCACTATTCACACGTATTGAGGTAGATTTCAGGCTAATCTGGCACTACCCTTTAAACTGTCGCAAACGCCGCAACATATACCTGTAGGCGGCTGTAACTTAGGGCTGGCCGAGTTAAAACCCTGACGGTCTCTAATGATATGTGTGACAGTAGCATGTCAAGACACGGGGGGGGGGGGGGGGGGGGGGGGGGGGGGGGGAGAGACAACGGAGAGACAACAGAAGTCGGTTGTAGCAAGTTCCATGCCGCTGACTCGGAGTAATAGGTCGCGTACGGGTCAAACTGATTCCAGGGCATCAGTATAGAACTTCCGAGAGAAGTAGTACAAAAATAATACTGTGTCCCCTCTCCGGCCCACACACATCAGGGTGTGAAAATCTGAGATTTTCTCATTTTAGTTTTACTTTTACTGAGCAGCATGTTGAATGGCAGGTAGAACACGGAGACTGGTGTTTGGCTGATTTGGTGTACTGGCATGGGCACGGCCTTATCTCATTCTACCCCAGACACACCACAGGAAGATAAGGATCGAACATGATAGTTCAAGGGTGATGCCAGAATAGCTTGGTGCCTACGGGCACCAAGCTATTCTGGCATCACCCTTGAACTATCATGGTCGATCTGTGTCCTGCACTACAATGCAGTCTTCCGAGGACAACGGCAACATTTTAGGATTTCGGTGTTGGGGTAGAAGGAGTTATATGGGACATGGCACTCAGTGTCAGTAGGCGCTGTCCAGGGAAAAGGACTGGCTTGTTCATATAGCATGTCCGTTCACCCATATCATACTGAGGCTAAAAGCTTCAAGTTTGAGCACTGCCATATGCAAGCTACATTATAGTACTTCAGTCTTTTCTTCTTGGCTTGACTTCGCGAACGAAGATTTTATAGGAGTTGCCCACGACGTCTGCAGGCTTGTTCGTGGCTGCGGAGGCCAATCCGAGACAGGCAGGTTCGACCGCAGTGGCTGCAGGGGAAGGTATGGCCAGGGTTCTGAGCTGCGGCATCTCTGTTTTTTCTCCTGAGCCGCTTGTCCTTAAGGCTAGCTCTGTGAGAGTCCTCAAAGGAGACAGCTGCCTTGTAAATGGTGGAGCGCCAGGTGTCACGGTCCGCAGCAAGCGAAGACCACTGGTGGTGGTCGATTTGGCAGGCACTAAGTGACTTCTTGAGACAGTCTTTGTATCTCTTCTTTGGTGCCCCTCTGTCACGGTGTCCAGTAGCAAGCTCGCCGAACAGGGTGATCTTTGGTAGGCGATGATCCTCCATCCTGGAGACATGCCCCGCCCAGCGGAGCTGTGTCCGCAGCAGCAAAGCCTCGATGCTCACAGTTTCAGCCTGTTCAAGGACCTCGACGTTGGTGACATAGTCACTCCAGTGAATGCCCAGGATGGTACGCAGGCAGCGCTGGTGGAAGCGTTCGAGGAGTCGTAGTTGGCTGCGGTAGAGGGCCCAGGACTCGGAACCATACAGCAGGGTGGTGAGGACCACAGCTCTGTACACGCTGATCTTGGTGCCTGTTTTCAGCTGTTGATTGTGCCACACCCGCTTGAAAAGTCGCCCGAAAGCGCTGTTCGCTTTTGCCAGCCTGCTGTCAAGCTCCCTGTCCAGCTTGGCGTCCGACGTGATAATGCAACCAAGGTAAGTAAACTGGTGCACTTACTTTAGTTCAGACTCGCCAATGGTGATGTGAGGAGGGCGATACACTGTCTTGGGTGCCGGCTGATGGAGGACCTCTGTCTTTTTCAGACTGACCTCGAGTCCAAAGAGCTGGGCAGCATCTGCGAAGCAAGACGTGATGCGCTGCAGGGCTCTCTCTGTGTGTGCAACGAGGGCAGCATCATCAGCAAAAAGCAGCTCACGAATCAGTTGGTCTAGGGTTTTCGTGTGGGCCTGCAGTCGTCTGAGGTTGAACAGGCTGCCATCGAGACGATACCTGATGTACACTGCATCGTCATCATCGAGGTCCACTGTGGCCTGCTTCAACATCATGCTAAAAAAGATGGTGAAGAGGGTCGGTGCCAGCACGCAGCCCTGCTTTACGCCGTTGAGAATAGGGAATGGTTCTGAGAGGTCATTGTTGAGTCTGACCTGGCCTTGCTGGTCCTCGTGTAGCTGGACAATCATGTTGAGGAACTTTGGGGGACAGCCAAGTCGCTCCAGGATCTGCCACATGCCTTGCCTGCCCACAGTGTCGAACGCTTTTGTTAGGTCGACAAATGTTACGTACAGCCCTTTGTTCTGCTCGCGGCACTTCTCCTGTAGCTGTCTCAGCACAAAGACCATATCGGTGGTGCTCCTGTTTGCTCTGAAGCCACACTGGCCCTCTGGGAGTTGGTCTTCAGCGATGGCAGGTACCAGCCGATTCAGGAGCAGCCTTGCAAGGATTTTCCCAGCAATGGACAGCAGGGTAATTCCCCGATAGTTGGAACAGTCAGACTTCTCGCCTTTGTTCTTGTACAGGGTGATAACGACTGCATCACGGAGATCTTTTGGTAGTGTTCCTTCCTCCCAGCAGCAGAGAAAGAGGTCATGGAGCTTGTTGTGCAGTGCTGTGCCTCCATGTTTCCAGATCTCTGGCGCTATTCCATCAATGCCTGCTGCTTTGCCACTCTTGAGCTGGTGGATTGCTGTGAGGGTCTCTTCAGCGGTGGGCGGTTCGTCCAATTCAACCTTTACTGGGAGGTGTGGGATTTGTAGGACGACTGCTTCTTGAACAGTGCGCTCAACGCTGAAGAGGCTCTGAAAGTATTCCGACCAGCGGTTCAAGATGGAGGTATTATCTGTGAGGGGTGCCTGGCCATTCGCGCTTCGCATGGGACTTTGTACCAGGTGCCTGGGGCCATACACTGCTTTCAGTGCTTCGTAGAAGCCCCTGTAGTCACCATTGTCAGCGTAAAGCTGGGTCCTCTGTGCAAGTCTGGTCCACCACTCATTCTGGAGATCTCTGAGCTTGCGCTGGAGACTGCTGCAGACGAGGCAGAAGGCAGACTTCTTCACAGGGCAGGAAGGCTGGGCTAGGTGGGCCTGATGGGCGGCTCTTTTTTTTTTGCTAGGTGTTCCTGGATCTCTACATCGTTTTCGTCAAACCAGTCTTTGTTCTTCTTTCTGGCGAAACCCAAGACTTCAGTACAGATAAGGATACAGACCAATGGCTTTAGTTCAATTAGTTAGTTATTTGGGTTCAACGCCGAGCAGGCAAATAAGGCCATCTCACGGCGGGACTTCAGTTCAAGGGTGGTGTCAGAATAGCTTGGCGCCTAGCTATTCTGGCACTACTCTTGAACTATTTTAGTCAAACGTATTTCACACACCGGTGTATTCCGAATGACCAGGGTTAAAAGTCCTGGTAAATCAAAGTGGCACAGTTGCAGTGCGGCCGAATTGATCAGTGTTCAGGCCGTACTGTATAGGCAATAGTTGTCCCTGTCCCCCATAACCCGCCCGTTAGGGCCGTCCATTATCACTCCTGTGCCGTGGACGTTAAACCCCGAACTAACCAATCATTAGGCGAGCCCAGGGCAGCAAGTGGATACGGTCAAGTTTTTGCGGATTGTAGAACGATAACTGAACTTTGGACTCACGAGGGGCCACTAGAGTTGCATGAGCGAGCTTAGTTGGTGCAGGACTAAGCCGCTCGCTCATGCAGGACTGAACTGCTTAGGAACGGTCTCTGCCTGGAGTGATTTTGAGAAAGCAGTTCTGGGAGTGAGCCGCCGTTGGGAGACGCCGCGCTACAACATAAAACTGTGTAAAATTTATGATGCTGAATCTTTTACTAGGTTTGAGCCACACCGTTCCGAGTCATGGACACACCTGACAATTCTTCGGGTTTTCTCCCCCTGTGACTATGATCAAGAGGAAAGACTTGTCTTCGCCGTGCGCAAAAAGCCCTTGGGCTGAACCGCAGTGGCTGACATGGGCCCCGTGATTTTTTTGCACACGGGGCCAAGTTTTGCAAATGAGGGTCTCTTCTTCTGAGCAAGTTTTCAGGCACGGTCAATACCACTGACCATTATCGCTGCAGCGACTATACTGAACATTGGTCATGCAGTTCGTTGTCCATGGCTGGCGTAAGGCTATTTTGTTGGTGGTGCGCTGCAGAAAAAAAGTCTAGTACTAGTAGTAGTACTACTAATGCACTATAATGTACTGACCCTAATTCCTGATTGGGGGAGGGGTCTCGGGGGGTGGGGGGGGGGGGAGGGGGAGGGGAAAGAAGGGGTTTTGGGAGCCAGTTGCTGTTTCGGTGCCTCCGGCTAGGCCTGCCTGGCTGTCGTAACGGTCTTCGGGGCCTGATTAAAAACCCCGACCAGTCCCAATATCAGTAGCCCTAGGCGTGAATCAATTGCAGGAGATGGATCAACCATGATAATTCAAGGGTAGTGTCAGATTACTTGGCGCCTGATGGCGTCAAGTTTATTAGGCACTACCTTTGATTTATCATGGTCGTTGAGCTTGCTGCTGTAGTGCTTGGGGACTAAGTGGGCTAATGTGAGCTTTGGAGAAAACACTCGGCAAGCACACACACGTTCACACAAAGTACAAACACAACATATGCGGCCTAACGACTGTGTGTATTTTGTCTTCATAATCAAAGCAGCCACATCATGACGGCCCAGTCATGTTATTTCCACCTCCGCCGCCAGATCAGAAAGCTGCCACCAAACTCGCTGTCTCTCTCATCTTATCTCGCATCGACTACTGCAACTCTCTCCTTTCCGGCCTTCCTCACTCCACCACTCTCACTCTCCAGCGCGTCCAGAACAATGCTCCCCGCCTCGTCCTCAGAAAGAAAAAATCCGACCACATCACTCCCCTGCTCAAGCTCCTTCACTGGCTCCCCATCCCCCAACGCATCCAATACAAGATTCTGTCTCTCTGCTACAAATCCCTGAACAACTACGCTCCTACCTATCTCTCCAACTTACTTCACCCCTACACTCCTTCCCGCTCCATCCGCTCCGCCTCTCTCCGCCTCCTCATCCCTCGCACCAAACTCAGCACTTTCGGCCCCCGCTCCTTCTCAGTATACGTTCCATCCACCTGGACCACTCTCCCACTCCTCCGTCAGAAACACTCTCTCTCATCCTTCCACTCCGCCCTCAAAACTCACCTTTTTCAACAGTTCTAGCACTATATCACCACACTCCCAAGCTGACCGTCGTAATGTATTTTCATTATTTGTGGTACGTGAGTCATTGTCTAAAGCGTGCGCATGCGTTTGCGAGTTGTGAGTGTGCGCTTAGAGTTATAATTATTATAAGATAAGCGCATTATAAATACCGTAATTATTAATTATTATTATTATCAATGTCAGTGTCCGTATACAAACTAATGCGAATCTAGAGTGGAAACATTGATAACAGTATACTTTAACCACGAGTCGAGGTTATGTATTCTAAATGCCTGGCCAACATGACCGCCTAATGCTCCCATGTTGTACCGCCGATGGCCTCTAACGTAACAACTGAAAGCAATTAGTCCACAAGCTAGGAAGGTCTACCGTGCACCCCCTCCCCCCCCCCCCCCCCCAGTACTCAATAAGATGGATTTCAAAGTGTTCCTTAGTATGTCCTGAGATGTTTAAGCCATGTTCCCCGAAAATCCTTAGGAACACACCAGAGATATAGCCGATGGCGCAAGGGCACGCTCTTCGCAGGTGCTAAAATGAGGTTGAGAAACATTTTCCTCTAAATAAATCAGAATTCATTCCAGAAGCCCAAATCAGGCAATATTATGTTAAGGCACACGTTCTGCAGCCTCTGCAAAAAAAAAACAGAATGAAAAAATATTGAATATCTGGCTCACAGTGAAGGTATTTGTGGACCCAGCAAACGACCATTTCCGCGAAATCGCAAAAAAAAGACAAAAATAATGTGTCAGATGCCTTCAGACATTTTCTATAGTGCTGGCAGTCCATTTTCAGGCTTACATTGTTAAAACAGGATGTTACAATTATTATAAACTTGACTAGGTGATGCTGTGATCACTGTGAGTGCCACAGTGGTTGATTTTGTATCCCTACCCCCAAGTTGTAAAAATACACAAAATTAATTAGAAAAAATTTCTAAAGTTATTCCATTTCATTTTTACCTTTCTTTACCTATTAAGTTTCAATAATGTGAGCATAAAGTGCAAGAAAATAAGGAAAGTCGGCATCCTTTACGGTACATTCGTGGTGAATGATAGCTTTTTCCCATTTAAAATTGCCAAATTGGGAAACGTACATTGTTTCGGTGCCCTCAGAAATTTTGTATACTACCGATAGGTCTTTGTTAGGATAGAGTACCACAGTTACTCCCAACCTGATTTTGTGATGCTATGATGCATTTAGGGGCCACAGTGGCTGAATCTGCTGCCCTACCCCCATTTTACCAGTACACAAAGTAACGCAAAATAATCATAAAAATTGCTTACGTAATAGTCCTCTGTTTAAATATTTTTTGTTGCCAGTTTTTTTTTAAAGTATGCATACTGAGCATAAAAAGTTGTGATCATTTCATTAATTTCAATGTAACCCATCAATTTAATTGTAACTATTTTTAACTGGCTGGTCTTTTAGGTGATATTTTACCTAGCGTAAGGCGGGTCTAGTAAGGTCTCCCCTTTTCCTTTCATTTATTTTTATCTAGAAATGTGTAAATATGAATATGCGTAATAAAGTTTCATGGTTCCTAATAGCCAAAACAATGTTATCAAAAATACTTAGTTTCCACATGTCTACCACGAGATCTCCACTTTCACCTTCTGCAACGTTCAATCTTTTTTATGGCCGTCTTTAAATCTTATATTGTTCTGGCTGCCAATAAGTGAGCTGTCAAGAGCTAGGCAGCATGTTTTTAGAGTTTGGTGTATAGGGGCGTGTCCTCTGGTCAGAACTGCCAGCAGACCGCTTCCCTGTATGGACATGTTTGGAGAATGTGCTAAGGAGACCGATTTTCTACGCCAAATTCGCATAGGGCTGTTTCCACATGACCCAGTCTCAGCAGGGTCCTTACGGTCTGTGAACATTTGTGAAAGTTGTAAAAAAATGGCAAGGCTTTTTGAGGACCCTGGAAAGTCTGTCAATTTCAGTCCTTTCCTTAAGTCTGTGAAAGTTTGTAAAAAATGACAACGTACTGGCAAACTTTTGTCTACTTCTTTTTTTTTCTCCCTCAATTTGTGACTATTCCCATTTCAAACGATCATGCTGACGCTTGTTGCAAGTGATCTATATTTAGCTCTGATCATAAAGTGACTGCATGGCGAACATTCTGATTGGTTGTTTACGCTTCTACCGAAGTCCGCCATTCACTAAGCGTTCTTTTATTTTGGTATCTCTTCACGCATTAGGCACGGAAGCTTCAAATAATTGCTGATACAGAGTGATCTGATTAAAGTGTGTAAAGCTTCAGGCTTCAGTTTGGGTTTGTGAAACGTTCCTGCTTTTCTGGATGGACCCAGTCCAGAGTAATCAGTGTGTAGATGAAAGATGGTGGCCTGGCTCTCCCTGTTCAGCTTGTTGATGTCATCTGCCCACGGGCTGCAGCCGCCATTCTGCTTTTGCCAATCACTTTGTTGCTGTAGTGTCTCCATTCCCAGCTAGTCCAGAATGCACTGGAATCCACTGCAGCACTATTTTGTGGACAGGGCATCCAGTCTATCTTGAAGCTTCCTGGTGAGATCAGTGGATCAAGCTGCTCAGCCTTTCCCTAGCTAGTGCTCTGCTGCTGTGTTGAGCACCTGCAGATCTGTACGATAGTTGGAGCTGCTGCCGCTAGCTGGTAAGGAGAGGGAGGTAGTAGTGCGGTCTGCACAACAGATGTACACGCCACTTCCTTCATTCAACACGGCATCTTGTGTGGTATCACAGCTGCTGTGAGGGTAGCGCTTGTGCACAACCTCCAGCAAGATGGCTTTGTGCAGTGCCGCGACCTTTGGCAAAGAGTCCTGGAACATTATGTTGTCTTGAAGGCTCTTTCGAGATGTCCAGGTATCTGAAGGGAGCTGTTCACACATCTTTGGGCTTGGTTCCAGGACGTCAGTGTTAGCCCTTTGCAGGACCTTCAGTTGGCAGTTCAGATTGGGCATTTCTGACGGTTCTCGCGCTGGGACCATATGGCGTTGAGGCGCGTCCCCTGGGTGGTGGATAGGGGGTCCCTCGTGAGAGGGGTGCACCGAATGAAATAAGGTGCCGTGAACCAACATGGTCTAAGGGAAGGTGACCCCGACAGAAAACCCCTGGTCCTCCTAGTAAGGGGGTTGGGCGTGGGGGTAGCTTCCCCACCCTGCAAAAAAGGAAATAGCTACAAAAACGCCGACGAAAAGACTAACAGTAATTCCTTTCCTGGAGGAGGAAGGTTCTTCTACCAGAAGACTTATGACGTCCTGTGGTGAAAGCCGGAAGTCTTCGGAAGCCACAGGACCGAGCCGCCTCTCTCTATCCAGGGACACAACCATGGGCACATGGAACGTCAAGACCATGTACCAGAGCGGCAAGGCCGCCCAGATAGCAGCGGAAATGCAAAAGTACAACCTTTCCCTGCTAGGTATCAGTGAAGCCAGATGGACGCAGTCTGGCCAGAAAAGGCTGTTAAGTGGGGAGATGATTCTGTATTCAGGTCATGAAGAGGAGAATGCCCCCCCCCCCCCTACAGAAGGAGTAGCATTCATGCTGTCACCAGTGGCACAGAGAGCGCTGATGGGCTGGGAACCTCTTGGGCCAAGAATTATCACAGCAGCCTTTAAAACCAAGAAAACGCTCAAGCTGAATGTCATCCAGTGTTATGCGCCCACCAATGACAGTGACGAGGAAGAGAAACAAGAGTTCTACGACCGACTCCAGAGTGCCGTGGACAAATTTGCGGAGCGAGACATCACCATCGTCATGGGCGATTTTAATGCCAAAATAGGGGAGGACAACACCGGATACGAAGAGGTGATGGGGAGACAGGGACTAGGGGAGATGAGTGAGAACGGGGAGAGGTTTGTAGACTTTTGTGCTCTAAATCGACTTGTCATTGGAGGCAGCATCTTCCCACACAGAAGAATACACAAAGCAACTTGGGTCTCACCTGACCATACAACAGAGAACCAAATAGACCATATCTGCATTAGCAAGAAATTTAGAAGATCCCTTCAAGATGTTCGAGTGAGGAGGGGAGCAGATGTCGCCTCAGACCACCATCTGCTTACCTTAAGAATGAAGCTCAAGCTAAAGAAAAGCCGCACAGAGACAAGAAGACAGCGCTATAATGTATGCCTCCTGAGAGAAACTGGAGTTAGAGAAGAGTTCAAACTGGTGCTGTCCAACCGGTTTCAAGCGCTACAGGAGCTAGTAAATGAAGAGGAGGCGGTCACCACAGAGCAGCAGTGGAAGGCAGTTAGAGAGGCGCTGAACTCAACCTGCAAAGACACTGTAGGGTTCAGGAAACACCACCACAAGGACTGGCTGTCGGCACAGACCTTGAAGAAGATAGAAGCGAGGAAGCAGAAGAAAGCAGCGGTCAACAACAGTCGCACGAGAGCAGCCAAAGTAAGGGCACAGGAGGAATACTCGGAAGCCAACCGCGAGGTGAAGAGGAGTATCAGGGCAGACAAGAGGGCCTACACAGACAGCCTGGCAGCAGAGGCAGAAAAAGCAGCAGGCAGCGGCAACATGAAACAGCTATACGACATTACCAGAAGATTGTCGGGTAAGTATGGCCATACAGAAAGACCAGCAAAAGACAAAGAAGGCAAGCCTATTGCAGACAGAGCAGACCAACTCGACAGATGGGCCGAGTATTTTGAAGAGTTACTGAACAGACCTAGCCCACCCGACCCCCCCGACATCCAGCCGGCAGAGACCGACCTACCCATCAGCTGTGACAGACCCAGCCGGGAAGAGATCAGAAGAGCAGTGGCATTTTTGAAGAATGGCAAAGCAGCAGGGCCAGATGGCATCCCAGCGGAGTCTTTGAAAGCAGACCTAGAGACAACAGTGGAGATGCTGTACCCACTGTTTGGAAAGATCTGGGAAGAGGAGGTGATGCCAGCTGACTGGAAGGAGGGGTACCTAATCAAGCTTCCCAAGAAAGGCGACCTCAGCAAGTGTTCCAACTACAGAGGAATCACCTTGCTGTCAGTACCAGGAAAGGTCTTCAACAGGATCATCCTAGAGAGAATGAAGAGCTCCGTTGACCCCCAGCTGAGAGACCAGCAAGCAGGATTCAGGAAGAACCGATCATGTACAGACCAGATCGCCACTCTCCGCATCATCGTGGAACAGTCTCTGGAGTGGAGCTCCCCGCTGTACGTCAACTTTGTGGATTATGAGAAAGCATTTGACAGCGTGGACCGAGAGACTCTGTGGAAACTCCTACGACACTACGGTGTACCCACAAAGCTCGTCCGCCTGATCAAGAGCAGCTACGACGGCATGACATGTCGCGTGATCCACGAAGGGCAGTTCACCAGGGAGCTCCAGGTCAGAACTGGTGTCAGGCAGGGGTGTCTGCTGTCTCCGTTCCTCTTCCTACTGGCCATAGACTGGGTCATGAAGATGACCACAGAGCACAGACGAAGTGGAATACAGTGGACACTGTGGACACAGCTTGACGACCTCGATTTTGCAGACGACTTGGCATTACTGTCCCACACTCATCAACAAATGCAGGACAAGACCACGAGGCTTGCTGACATCTCGTCCCAAGTGGGCCTCACCATTCACAAACAGAAAACAAAGACAATGAGGCTGAACGCAACCAGGGAAGAACCAATCTTGCTTGCTGGCACCCCGTTGGAGGAGGTGGAGTCCTTCACCTATCTCGGGAGCATCATAGACAAAAAAGGCGGCACTGATGCAGATGTCAGAGCACGAATCGGTAAAGCCAGAGCAGCCTTTCTCCAGTTAAAAAAAGTGTGGAGTTCCAGAGAGCTGTCACAACACACCAAAGTCCGGATTTTCAACTCCAATGTAAAAGCAGTTCTCCTATAGGGAGCAGAGACTTGGAGATTGACAAAAACCACAGTCAACAGAGTACAGACCTTCATGAACAGTTGCCTTAGAAGAATTTTGAAAATCCACTGGCCAAAGAAGATCAGCAACGTCAGACTCTGGGACAGAACAGAGCAGATAACAGCAGAGAATGAAATTGGGCGAAGAAGATGGGGATGGATCGGTCACAGTCTGAGAAAGCCAGCTTCCAGTATCACTAGGCAGGCATTGTCATGGAACCCCCAGGGAAAGAAGAAAAGAGGTAGGCCGAGAAATTCCTGGCGTCGAGACCTCCAAGCAGACATCAAGAGACTGGGAACCACCTGGAGTAGAATCGAAGGAGAAGCACAGGACAGGAGTTGCTGGAGGTCTCTCGTCGACGGCCTATACCCGGGTAGGGGTGACAGGCGTAAGTAAGTAAGTAATTTCTGACGGTTCTTGGTCTGCTCCTGTAGTCTCCCATGCTGTCGGTGTTTAGTAAGTCTCTTCATCGTGTGTGCTGTTCTGCATTCCAGTGGCTCCAATGTCCTCCATTTCCTAAATTGGGGTGCTCCAGATGGCTCTAAGAATGTCACTGCATCATGAGAATGACCCATGTTCTGCATCTTGTCAAGCCTGGCTTTTTGGGTTTCAGGCAGTGTTTCATGTTGTCGATGTATCTTGGTACCGCACAACTGGTCTGACCGAGCAGGTGTTTGCTTGTGCCAGGATGCTGTAATTTGCGCCAATGTGGTCCCCACCAGTTCTTCATCAGAGACTCTTTCTTTTTTGCAGCTCTAGCTTCCATGGTTTCAATGTGAGGCCTCCACGTGAATCCAGTAATTTATTTGTTGCCAGTAAAGTTGGCCTGTCTGTCTTTGGTACTGGAAGATCTCCAGTTTTGAGGTGACCTCTTCCATCTGATTGAAAGAGATGGTCTAGCTCAGTTTGAGTGGCCTCTTTCAGTCCAGCTGCTGACTCTATAGTCAGCATCCTGGATTCTGGAGGATGCTATTTCTTTATGTTCTGGAGGATGCTATTTCTTTATGCCTCCACGTGAATCCAGTAATTTATTTGTTGCCAGTAAAGTTGGCCTGTCTGTCTTTGGTACTGGAAGGTCTCCAGTTTTGAGGTGACCTCTTCCGTCTGATTGAAAGAGATGGTCTAGCTCAGTTTGAGTGGCCTCTTTCAGTCCAGCTGCTGACTATTGGCAGCATCCTGGATTCTGGAGGATGCTATTTCTTTATGTTCTGCTGTGCTCCACACTGCAAAGTCATCTGCATGGAGGATGTTCAAGACGAACCTTGGTACTGTTGTACTGATGTCATTAATGTAGACCAAAAACAGCATCAGACACAATATCTCCCTGAGGTACACCTTCCCCGAGTTTGACAAGAGTGCTGAATGTGCAGACGATAGAAGCTTCAGCGGCAGCCCCTGTTAAGCATGCCTTAAATAAAAAGAATTACAATTAAATCGATGGGTCACATTGAAATTAATGAAATGATCACAAATGTTTATGCTCAATATACATATTTTGTTAAGAAAACTGGCAACAAAAATATTTAATCAGAGGAGCAATTGTTATAATCATTTTTTGTTCCTTTGCGTACAGGTAAAATGGGGGTAGGGCAGCAGATTCAGCCACTGTGGCCCCTAAATGCATCACAGCATCATAAAATCAGGTTGGGAGTAACTGTGGTACTCTATCCTAAACAATAAAACCTAAAAAAGACCTATTAGTTGTATACAAAATTTCTGAGGGCATCAGAAACAATGTACGTTTCCCAATTCAGCAATTTTAAATGGTAAAAAGCTATCATTCACCACGAACATACCGTAAAGGATGCCGACTTTCCTTATTTTCTTGCACTTTATGCTCACATTATTGAAACTCAATAGGTAAAGAGAGGTCAAAATAAAATGGGATAACGTGAGCAATTTTTTCTAATTAATTTTGTGTATTTTTACAACTTGGGGGTAGGGATACAAAATCAGCCACTGTGGCACTCACAGTGATCACAGCATCACCTAGTCAAGTTTATAATAATTGTGACATCCTGTTTTAATGATGTAAACCTACAAATGGACTGTCAGTGCTATAGAAAATGTCTGAAGGCATCTGACACATTATTTTTGTCTTTTTTTGTGATTTCGCGGAAATGGTCGTTTACTGGGTGCACAAATACCTTCACTGTGAGCCAGAGATTCAATATTTTTTCATTCTGTTTTTTTGCAGAGGATGCAGAAGGTGTGCCTTGACATAATATTACCTGATTTGGGCTTCTGGAATGAATTCTGATTTATTTAGAGGAAAATGTTTCTCAACCTCATTTTAGCACCTGCGAAGAGCGTGAATGGGGGTACCCTTGCGCCATCGGCTATATCTCTGGTGTGTTCCTAAGGATTTTCGGGGAACATGGCTTAAACATCTCAGGACATACTAAGGAACACTTTGCAACCCATCTTATTGAATACTGGGGGGGGGGGGGGGGGGGGGGGGTGCACGGTAGACCTTCCTAGCTTATGGACTAAATGCCAAAGGAAACTGAAGTTCTCGGTGAAAAACCCATTGAACCAGGCCCTCCCACTTTCTACTTTTTGACATGTATACATGTGTTCAAGAAAGAGTCAGCTATGCCCTTGAAGTAGAAATTTGTCACTCCTGTAAGAATTGATGAAGTTATTACATAGAAATTAAAACAGCTTTATCCAAGAGGCGGCAGGTCAGTTGTTCCGGACAGAGGCTCTGAATCCTGCTAGCGACCTTCCACCGCAGGCTGGGAAAGTAAGCCAGAAAACACCACCATCTCTTCCACGACACCCTACATCACCACTGAAAGATGAGCACAGCACTGTGAGCAAGAAAGCCCTGACACTGGCCATGCTCGAAGAAAAGCATCCCCAGGAAGCATGGATACAGGTATACACCGATGGATCAGCCACAGATGCAGTTCAGATTGGAGGGGCTGGGGTGTACATTCAGTACCCAAAAGGAAAAATGGCACAGGCCTTAACTGCACAAATTACAGAGCTGAGGTGGAAGCCCTGGTCCGCGCTGTAAACACCCTTCAGACCCTGATGCCCAGATTGTCTTCCTGACTAATGCCCTGTCTGTCCTTGAGGCAGCAACAGCAAGCAAACTGCCACGTCTACAAGAGGCACTGCAAAACATCAAGTGCACCAGATTGGTGCTGCAGTGGATCCCTTCACGGTGTGGCATCTACGGCAATAAAGAAGCTGACAGAATGGCAAAGTGGGCGCAGAGGAAGAACAGGTTGAAAATGGAGTCAGCTTCACAGAGATGAAGACAATCATTAAGTCTGTGTAAAGACCACCACAACGGCCCCTAGACAGTTACCATCAGCTGTCCAGACAAGAGCAGGTGACCATCTTCCGTCTCAGTGAGGACCGGGCACAACCGACTCAATTTTCTACCTGCACAGACGCTTCCACCTCGTGCCATCTCCCCTGTGCCCTTGTGGAGAAGCAGAGCAGACCACAGAGCACATCCTCCAGGACTGTGGGAGCAACCAGCTGCTGTGGGAGGAGACTATGGCCGAAGCCCGCGCTACAAAAACTGCCGTACGGGCCTGTGGAGGCGCTCCCGTGAGAACACCACAGATTTCATTTTGAGAGCCAAACTCCAAGTGTGAGGGCGTTCAAGAAGAATAAAGAAGAAGAAGTAGTTCAGTCCGGACTGAATGTGCTGGCTTTAAACAGTAGCCAAGTTTATGCCCGCACTGCTACCAATCGGCCGTGTTACCGGCAATGTCGTGCCAGAAAGTGCCATCACGCGATTCGGCGCTCCGGCGATCGCCGGAGTACTTTCTGGACCAAAACGAAAAGAGAGAGAGAGAGAGAGAGAGAGAGAGAGAGAGAGAGAGAGAGAGAGAGAGAGAGAGAGAGAGAGAGAGAGAGAGAGAGAGAGAGAGAGAGAGAGAGAGAGAGAGAAAAGAGTTCCTTTTAAGTTTGAAGTTGGAGATTCCCAGTCAAGTCACAATTTCCCAGGCTGTGTGGAGGATCGTTTCAGAGCAATATACTTTGAGGCAATCGATGTTCTAACCTCGTGCCTGAAAGAGCGTTTTGCACAGTCTGATTTTTAGATGTATGCAACCCTATAGCAGGTTCTTTTGAAAGGTGCATGTGGTGGACATTGTGACGAAGAATGGGCTGAAATTTCAAGCCTTTACGGTCCTGATTTCAATTTCACCAACTTGAAAACGCAACTCGAGACCTTAGCGGCCATTGAGGTGAAAACTACGTGACAGTACACCCCGACAATGACATCCTCTTAACATATATTGTTAAGTATTTCAAGTCGCTGTAAAAGCCCCAGGTCTCTCATCTTTCACAGGTCGCTACTCCTCCTCAAACTGATCCTGGTTATACCAGCAACCAATGCCACCAGTGAGCGGTCTTTTAGTGCTAGGAGACGCCTTAAACTGAGCTACCTCAGATCACGCATGCACGGGGCTCGATTGAACCATTTAATGGTACTTCACGTCCACAAGTCTAAAACTGACTCTCTCAACTTGATTCGTGTTGCCAACAACTTTGTGGCTTCTGCAGCACGCAGGCAAACAGTTTTTAGGACATTTTCTGCTGAGCTGGATGTGTCCGAAGAACCACTGAATGTCAGTGCTTCAAAAATCCCGTGCAACACAAACTGACGTCTGCGTCAAAGTTGACTCAGGAGATGCAAAGCTTTTGTGATGAACATTTCTTCATGGATTATATCTCTTCTTTAACTTGTGTTTCGCAAGTCTCATCTACAACAAACGATCTTCAACTCTGACATGTTGTGATCTTCTAACTACAGAAAGGCGAGTTTGTCAGTTCTTACTAATTGAGTGGTTTACCCATGACCACTTGAATGATTAAACAATTGTGACATTTCCCAATTCTTGATTTCAAGCCAGCATATCATAAGTCTGTCTTTGGATGTGAATGTTATTTCTTTAAAATAGAGTTAACATTTTAGTATCAATAAATAAGCCGCCTTCTGCTCGCCATCGTCCCTCAAATAGTTTTAAAACTTTCCAACTGACTTTCTCTGGTAACCGCCGGACTACTTTTCACTCATGCCCGCTACGTCCCTGCTACTGGGTGATGTGCGAATGAAATGGCCGGTAAGCCATTTGGTTGTATAACACGATAAATCGTACTGGCAGGCCTGATGTTTGACAGGCTGTCTTCACACACGCTATTACAAGCATGCCATCAGCAGGTAGCGCGAGAAACTAAGCTGATACTGGCGTATTTTGTAAACATGCAATGACTGAAACATCCCGTGTTTTGTGACCACTTTATACTAACATGACTTTCATGTATGCAAACCAAGGGGAATCACAGCGCTGGACAGACAACAGTTAGATCCCCTGCCCGCCCCACCTATCAGGCACCCAATCGCCAGCCCACAGAGAAATACGCAGGTAGTATAGAATAAGACGATCATTTCCATCCTCAAACGAATGGATCAGGTCTCTTATATAACCCATGTCTTTCTCCGGAACTTAGGAAGTAGGCATGTTTGTGTATGTATGTTTCTCCTGCCTACTTCCTAAGTTCCGGAGAAAGACATGGGTTATATAAGAGACCTGATCCATTCGTTTGAGGATGGAAATGATCGTCTTATTCTATACCTGCGTATTTCTCTGTGGGCTGGCGATTGGGTGCCTGATAGGTGGGGGCAGGGGATCTAACTGTTGTCTGTCCAGCGCTGTGATTCCCCTTGGTTTGCATACAATTCTGCCAGCGCTAGCCTCACCTATCTGGTTTGTGAGTATCTATAACACGAGGCAAATTTGTATCGTTACATTGTTGTGTAATGTTCTGTGCATCTACTGTGGGAAATCAGGGTATTTACCCGACCACATATAGTAGCGCACATTCATGTTTGTGTATGTATGTTTCTCCTGCCTACTTCCTAAGTTCCGGAGAAAGACATGGGTTATATAAGAGACCTGATCCGGGCCATTCGTTTGAGGATGGAAATGATCGTCTTATTCTATACCTGCGTATTTCTCTGTGGGCTGGCGATTGGGTGCCTGCGGGTGGGGGCAGGGGATCTAACTGTTGTCTGTCCAGCGCTGTGATTCCCCTTGCCTTTGCATACAATTCTGCCAGCGCTAGCCTCACCTGTCTGGTTTGTGAGTATCTGTAACTCGAGGCAAATTTGTATCGTTACATTGTTGTGTAATGTTCTGTGCATCTGGATGTGGGAAATCCCAGGGTATTTACCCGACCACATGCAGTATTAGTAGCGCACCTCAGTTCATGTTTGTGTATGTATGTTTCAGTTCTCCTGCCTACTTCCTAAGTTCCGGAGAAAGACATGGGTTATATAAGAGACCTGATCCATTCGTTTGAGGATGGAAATGATCGTCTTATAGTTCTATACCTGCGTATTTCTCTGTGGGCTGGCGATTGGGTGCCTGATAGGTGGGGGCAGGGGATCTAACTCAGTGTTGTCTGTCCAGCGCTGTGATTCCCCTTGGTTTGCATACAATTCTGCCAGCGCTAGCCTCACCTATCTGGTTTGTGAATGACTTTCATGGTATACATGTACCAGAAAATACTAGCACATTCACAGAAAACTTAGAAGAAGTAGAAATAATCATGCTGAGCCAAGCTACTGCCAAAGTAAGCAAGACAAGCTGTCGTCGAGATCCGGGCCCCTCTCGGCCTCGCTGACCGGGAATGCAAAGCACTGAGTACGTTTGGCACCAGTTTGGCTGCACGAGCTGCCAGAACAGTGCGTGAATACAGGCAGCTGTTCGCCTTCGGGGCTCCACTCCTGATTTGAAGGGTTTACTCCCCCACATTTGGCCGTTGGATCAAACGATCTCCTCCGTCCTTTAGCCGTTGGCTGTCAGAAAATCATCCGCCTAGTGGTGCAATGTGAACCGTCACCACCCCCTCAGTCACGTGGTTTAGCCCACCAGCTGAGGTGGTTTGCCGGGGTGTGGGGCTTGTGATAGATTAAGGAGATGGATGAGGACCAGTGATGCCCGTGCGTCCTATATAGGACGCAGCTGCAGAACAGCAAAGGCACTACCTCTATCCAGAGCCCCCTACACCCCATGCAGCTAGATTGTGGTAAAAAGACTTAAAGTGAAACGGAAATTGTCCCTCAAAATGGCCGGATTACGTGCGTCCTATGAGCAGGAAAGTAAATTTATCACAGAACAGGTAGGCTTATGTCTGTAACAAGTCTTGCTGAACAGTTGGAAGAAAATGCGAATGTAGTTTTTTGGAGCTCATGTTTTGCTCAACCTTCCTGCTGCGCTATGCAGGCTTTAAAAGTCACGCGCCTCACTAAAGATACAAATTTGCAGACGTTGCTTCTTTTTTAATCATTCTCCACAAGATAAAGGTAAACAAGACAGCATTGCATTCTCAGAGATATTTATTCATCGTCACTCAGGGCATTATAGTGGGGGGAGGGGGGGTGGGTGGGGTGGAGATGTGCGTAGGCTTGACATTTTTGCTGCGCACACCCAATAAGGCAAAATAATCTTCAGTGTAATGAGGGAGGTTGCTTCAGTGCCAAAATAGGAACAAAAAGTAATTTAAAAGATATCAGTACAGGATTTATTACTATTAGGTTTGTTTTAGTCAAACAAAACATGTACTGATTGACCTTATTTTCTTTTTTGTGTGTGTGGTACTGTGGTAGTATTGCTGATGATTGTGTCACGGATACTACTACTACTACAGGCTTTCCGATCATGGAAAATTTTCTGTATTTGATGGGCAAATTTTGACAGAGATGGAAAAAAATGAAATTGAAAGGCCACCAGTCACCAGGGAAAAAGAATTGTTCATTTGTGATTGTTTTACACTGTTACAATTTTTGGAAGGTAACAACATGCACCTCACAGTTCACACCACCACTCTTGGTCACGTGCAGGTTTGCGATCAGAACTGATAAACTTATCAGTTACCCCGGGTGTGTTTAAAATATGCAGTGGACTGTAGAGTGCCTGGGATGGTTTTTTTTTGTCATACTGTCTATCCTGATGACAGATAATTTTAAACCATAGTGGAAAGCCTGTTAGTGTTACTAATACTAATAGTGCTTTATATTAAAAAAAAAACAAACTCTTTTGACAGTGCAGTCACCTTTTTTACTGTAATGGCATACACAAGAGGGTAAACTAAGCAAACACAAACTTTCCACTGGAATAGAAATAGGTTTCATTTTAAAAACCTCCTTTTTTTGCAGGCGTGTTTGCTTGAGCTGCATGGCACTGCTGAATGAAGACTTTAAGCAACAAAGAATACAGCATGGAGGCAGTTGACCTACAGCCGTTACAACAAAAGACAGCCTTTAAAATTGAAATTGATGTTGCAGTGGATCCGACTTTCTCCATTATCCATCAGCATGGTATTACTAATTAGTAATTATATTCTTAGAACTTATGGTGGATCGATCATTAAGGTCCAGCACTATAATTAGGTAGTGGCAGCCTCGCCAGTAGGCTACCATCAAGCATAAAATCGCTGCATTTTGTGCCAACTTCAACTCAAATTTATCATGCATCTACTGCACCGATTGTTTTCATTCTTATGTCAAAATAATATACGTCCTTTCCTCTTTCCAATGATGATAATATGATATATGTTTTGTTTGTGTGAAAAAACTGAAAAAATAAACTTTACAGCATGTGTTTCGGCTTGCGCGAGCCACAAGCTGACTTCCCGGCGTTTGCTTCGCGTAAGCGCCTACACGATCCCTCCATTCAACAAGCCAGCAGATTTACCACACACACGCTACACAGCTATATTTAGTATCAAAATGTGGGTCATGATGTCAGCTTCAAACTGGTATAAGGTGTTTGGTGATTTTTGTATACACACATGAAATATTGTAGTTTTTCCACAAAAATAAGAACAAATTTTCGTTTTTTTAGCAAAACAGAACGTATAAAAACACACATCTGGGTACCATTTTGTAGAAGAACGTCAAATCTATCGAATGGTGTTAGAGGCTAAATTATGCAAATGTGGTGGAAAATCTGCTTGAGGAATTTCCCACTCACGTTGCGCGCGACTTCTTCTGACCGCAATTCAAAATGGCGATGACTGAAGACGAACCGATACTTCCACTTTCGAGGAAATTGCAAGAAAACTACGTAAGTAAAAGCTTAATCGCTTTGCAGATTTATGCTATATTGTCATTTGTATGGTTTAGAAACTATTTCGTTTATTATTCTTCGGAATTCTTGCATACACATCCTTCTATCACTGCGTTCAGCCTCATTGATCATCGCATCTTTCTTTGGATGGAAAGTGCCATTGAATATAGGAAAATACTTCACTACAGAAGTCAGTTAGCTTTATTAGCTGCTTAGTAATGTATTTGTAAATGCATTTATCACTTTCCTATTTAATTTCAAACGTCGATGCTCATCTGTTATGGTTATATTCAAGTTTAACTGTCGGGCATCGAAGCGAGTGATAACAGCCAGGGGCAGATAATTTGATGAGCGACTATGCGACATTGACAAAATAGGTCTCAGAGCGGCCAGTATTTCATCATTTCTCTTCGTTTTTTTTTGTTGAGATAAATAATTAGTCACACTCAGCATGATCAAAATACCCTGCTTTTTATTTTTCTTTACTCTAGGCCTAATTAAATCTTCCTCCTCAAAAGATGTTTAAGGTAAACAATGACAATAGTACTGTTTGTGTAAAGAGCCATACTCAGTCATCATGATGTTGATAGTGAACCGCCAGTATTATTTAACTGATTAGCATTATATTTCACAAAACAACCTCCAGTATTTTTAAACTGATTAACATTATATTTAACTAAACAACCTCCTTTGTTTTAGGTGGTGATGAGGCGTACACTGTACTCAAGAAAGTCTTCCTAGCCAAAGGGAGGGGGAGGCGCCCTGACCTGCCCACCTTCAGTGCACTGGATAACTCACTTCTTCAAGTTTATCTTCTGAATGAAGAGTGTGACAAGACTTTTGATGACACACCAGCATTTCTTTGGAACCTTTTTCCGGACTTGACAGAGAGTCGTCTGAGATGTTTGGTGCCTGAGACAAAGCTAAACTGGGAAAAGCAGAACACTATACAACTGCAAGAGGATTTTATGAAGAAGCGTCATGACACGACGTGTAGGACCACACCTACACCAACTTGGCATCACCAGACAGCAACTTTTGACAGGCGATTGCCACCTGGCATCACTACAGTCGCCAACAAAAGGCTTACTTCTTGACCTGGAGTCATTTAGAAAATGCGAAGGCTCTAAATTCGAAATGATGTGTAGGTGGTGGTTCAGATTGACCCAGCAGACTGTGACCGCTGCAGCAATGAGGAGGAGGGTTGTAAAAGTGTGCAACTTTAAGAATCGACTCATTCGCTGAAAAAGGGGAATGTAGATTCGTTTTGGGCGGAAACACTGGATTCTAGCATTGTGGCAGCGTTTAATCCAGCAGAACTAGGTAACACCACCACGACATTGGATTCTGAAAGAAAAGGCATGACACTGACCATTCAGCAGTTGGGGAAGGAGCTGACCAGTGTGCGGCATCGCATTAAAGAAGTGGAGCAGGAAAATCAAACACTTAATATCAAGTTTCAGGCTGAAATGAGGACTTTGCAGCAAGTTTTAACCAAAAGGACACATCAGCTGAGTCTTGTTAAAGTGAGATTAGAGGGACTCCAGATCAACCACGACAGCATCACAGCTCGCTTGAGACAGTATACGAAAGGGACACTTTCCAGAAACTAAACCATACGGCAAACAAAGTGATGAAGCTTCAAGAAAGTGTCGATGATGCAACTACTTTTGCCGCAAACATCGGAGACCATTACCAACATTTCAAAAACACTCTGCTGTAGTGTGCATTTTTGTTCAGTGCTGATTGCATTGCTCAAGCAGTGAGCTGGTTTCATTGGTCCTTACATCTGTCCTTTGACTGTGCAGACTGTCTCGCAAGGTTCAGATCAACCCGAGCTGCTATTTTAGTATATATTCATCAATATAATTATGACGTACATTATTTCCAGGTGTCTCTTTACATCTTTTTTTCTGTTCATAATCATAACTGAATATCCTTTTTTTCCTCTGTGCTAAATGGCCTCAAAATCTGCATACTGGTTAAAGTTTTTCAGTCATATTTGTGCTTTCAACATGTTGTCGATGATACTTTTATTTTATTTGTAGCATGTTCAACATGAATGACATGATGTATGAAAGTGATTTTCTCTAATATTGCAGCAGAATATATATTCTGACTTGTGTCCAAACCGCATGAAAATCCATCAAGGCGTTCAGAAGTTATGCTAATTTTTGTGTTGCGCGTCGTTGCTCATGTCCGCAGCATGTCATTTTGAGCATTTTCTGGACTTTGGCACATTCTATCAGAACGGTTTATGTATATTACAGTCTGAAAAAAAATAGGCTTACTTTTTGTATATATATTTGTTAAAATCATCTCACAAAAGGTTATTTTAAGCGAAAGATTGTTCACAATATGGTCACAAAGTTGGACTTCTGTGCAATGTCAACTCGGCTCCGATTTATTTTTTTCCATTTTTAGCAACTCGTTGCACATCATTGTACTGCATTATGGTTTTCATATTTGTTTCTGATACTTTCCTGATAATACAGATTGTGAAATAAAAAGATGAAGCCTGTATCTTCTTAAGTGTCTCTGTATCCCTTGTCTGAAAATGGCTTTTCATTAGGTTGGCGGGCCACGGACGAAAGCCTAAAAGTTTAAAATGTCGTATCTCAGGAACTAATCAACATATTTACAAAATCTTTTTTGCTGTTTGTTTGTTTCTTAATGCTCTATTAATAAAACAATGTAAGGAAGGTCTCAAGTTATAATGAAATTTTGGCTGCCACTACCTACTATAATCATTTAGCCACAAAACATTACAGGCATGGTGGCAGAGTAGCTTTGCGTTTTCTAAGAGCTTCTAAATTTTGCAGTTTAGTCTTAGGAACTAGATTGTGGTATCCGGGAGCCACAGTCGGACCACATTATTCGCAATCACATTATATTAGTAGTGTATTTACATTAGATTTGTGAAGAAAATCAAAAGGTCGTAGTGACGACGTTGGCCTTAGTTGACCCCAAGCAAGGCCAGCTATCGCTGACATCGGCCCGAGGACCTTTTGTGAACTGGACATACATGTAGGAGCCACAAAACTTGTGCTCATTATGTACCATTGTATACTAGAGCAAATAATTATTAGGCTGACCTATACTTTACACCTATGTGCGTTGTGTCAGTTGCTAAAATTATGCTCAAGAACCAGATTACACAAGAGATTTTTTTTCAAGAGGGGATAAAGTTTCACACTTGCTTAGGCATGACTATGTTAATGTATCTTTTTACTCCAAACTATATTTTTCAGATTGCAGAACATCAACAGAGGGGAAATGCACAACCGTTACAGACTGTGCAGCCGTCTATATTGTTCATTCAGGTAAACATGACGCAAACATGAGCTGCTCAGAATATTTACAGCCAGGGGTTGATTCACTGGAGATAAAGCAAGAACCTGATTTCACAGCCCTAGGGTATCCAAGCGACAGTGTAGTATGTGGGTCAACGTCGGAGACAATGCCAGATCATACCAATGAAAATACAGCTTTTGAAATGCAAGACAGTGGACAAGTGGAAATGATGCAAGTTATGCCAGCTGAATCAGAGACTAGTGAAAGTGATTCAGAAAATTTGACTTCAGTGTCAGCATTTAACCACCTTGTGCATGCAACCACCAGTACTTCTAGTACTGGTGCCTGCATGAACGGGGTTAAAAAGGCACAAAGGAATAGTGAAGATTATATAGGAAACGAGTCACAGAAAAAGAGCAGAGAAAATGTGCAGTGTAATTCTGATGCTATGAAGTCAAATGTTTGTCAGCAGTGTGGGTCTGTCTTTAGTCGGTCCAGCAGCTTGAAGCGACATTTGAGTCAGGTTCACCAGGCTGAGCGGCCATTCAAATGCAGCCTTTGTGAAGCCACTTTCAAAGATGCTGGTAACTTGAAAACACACCAACTTACTCACACAGATAAAAGGAACTTCATCTGCCCCACATGCGGGTTTGCTTTCAAGCTGTCTCGTGACCTGAACCGTCATCTAGCTACTCACACAGGCCTGAAACCCTACTTGTGTGTGGAGTGTGGGGCTGCCTTTGTCCGTGCCTCTGCTCTCAAACAACACCAGCTGACTCACAGCCCTGACAAACCACATGTGTGTCCATTATGCAAGTCGGCCTTCAAGCATCTCATCAGTTTGAAAAAACACTTACTGGTGCACACAGACCAAAGACAATACACTTGTAAAAGATGTTTTGTAACTTTTGCAGAGCTGAGTGATTTTACAGAGCATGAGAAAACTCACCCGCCATTGCGCAGGCGCAGTCCTTGTGTTTGCGACAAGTGTGGAGCATCCTTCAGTAAAATGAGTAACTTGAAAACTCACTTGCGCATTCATACCGGTGAGAAGCCATTTGTCTGTGAAATTTGTGATTCTCCTTTCAGCCAGTCTGCAACTTTGCAGAAACACATGAGAACTCACACTAACCAGAGACCTTTTGTCTGTGAAGTTTGCAACGCTTCTTTCAGGCAGTCTACAGTTCTGAATAACCACAAGCTGATCCATACAGGCGAGAAAAATTTTGCGTGCAATTTTTGCCCTGCAGCTTTCAGACAGAGAGGTCATCTGGCTACACACATCTTCAGGAAACACGCAGGATGCTGTCCACAAGATTAAAATTGTAAGTTGGTTTTGGTTTATAATTGAATTGTTCGTTATTTGAACTGTTTTTGCACAGTAGATTTGCTAAACCCTCTTGTGCATGCAGTCATTAGTACTGTTTACAGGACTGGGTGCAGTATGCATAATGGGTTAAAACTGAATTGTTTAACCCATTCAGCCCTGACGCACTACAGCAAGAGATGGGTCGACCATGATAATTCAAGGGTAGTGCCAGATTAGCTTGGTGCCAAGTTAATCTGGCACTGCCTTTGAATTATCATGGTCGATCCATCTCCTGCAACAGGTGCATAGTCGTTAGATGATGCCTCCAAAATTTGGGAAATATGTGCATCGGGCTGAATGAGTTAAACTACAGCAGAACAACTTATGAGAGACCACCTTTCATTAACCCATTTACTATTTAATCCCGAGTCCCTACAGCAGGAGATTGATTGACCATGATAATTTAAGGGTAGTGCCAGATTAGCTTGACGCCTTCAGGCACCAAGCTAATCTGGCACTACCTTTGAATTATTATGGTCAATCCACCTCCTGCAACTGGTACATAGTCATTCAGTAACACTTCTAAAAGTGAGGAAAAGCACCTGTGGGGCATGAAGGGTTAAAACAATCATTTAGGCTGTTGAAGCTGCATAAGTGTACAACTGAGGCTAAATGCTTCAAATCTGTACACTGCCAAGCTACTTTATAGTACTTACAGATAAGGATATAGACCAATGGCTGTAGTTCAAGAGTGGTGCCAGAATAGCTTGGCGCCTGGAGGCGCCAAGTATTCTGGCACCACCCTTGAACTATTTTAGTCAAACTTATTTCACACACTGAATGATAAGGGTTAAGGGCAGATGACACTTTTTTCTTTGAGTTCTCTTTGGAAAGCACCTGTCTTAAATTCAAGACCACTAATTGCTTGCCAAAAAAGATGGTACCCATCCCGCCGTGAGATGGCCTTAGATGCCTGCTCGGCGTTAAACCCAAATAACCAACCAACCAATCTGATTTTGTCTCGATGCACTTGGTACTTGTAAACTTGTTTTTAGTGGAACACATGCGACACAGCCATGCATACCGATGAGCTTGTCAGCTCCTTTGATGCTGATTTTATGTTCCAAGTGTCTGTTGACAGCTTTTATTTTTGACAGAGGATTTTTTGGTCACTCTCTGAAGCAGTGTACCAAAAGTGTGATATTGACCGCAACAACAAAAAATCAAATTCGTCTGAATGTTTTTTTTTCTGTTTTCTTTTAAATCATCATTTTTATATCAGAAAAAAATGAATTTAATTTATATTTGCATTTTGCTTAAATTGTGTTGTGAAGTGGTAAAGGTGCGAAAGTCAACAGGCAACACAGATGAACAAAATGACACACAAACTCAGTTAATAGTTTGGGAATTATATTGATTATGACAGTAATACCATGAAATGAAATGCAAACATGAAAGATAAGTGATATTTGACCGGTGTTGTAAAATACTCATTATTTTCAAACATCAATCACCGTCATTGCATCCTGATCATTTCTGTAATCTGTTATTATTGCCAAAGCAAATTTGTTCTGAAATAAAAAAAACACAAACAAGTAATCTTAAAAAAACCCAGTAACAACAACCCAAAAACCTGGAGGACTTAGCAACATTAGCAAATTTATAAAAAGCACATGACCCCAACGTAACACTAACAGAAAACCAAACAATGTGACCTAGTTCATTTTGACTGACGCATTTGAACTATCATTAGAAACTTGTTTTAATAAGAAAATATAAAAGATCTCTCAAACTTTAATGAAAACATCCCAATTTTACAGTATTAGAAAGAAATGCATGGGTGTGCGGGGAAGGGGTATGGTATTGGTTTTAAAAAATATTTCATACCTTGAACAATAGCTAGTTATATTACGAGTTGGGCTTTGCCAGTGGTTCTTGTCGCCTCGAGGGTCTGGGGGGAGGGTGGGGGGGGGGGGGGGTCAATGTCGGAGGTAAGGATCGAGGGCTTTAGACTCTTACTTCCGACATTGACCCCCCTGAACGGTTGATTGTACATTGCTTAACGTCCCGACAGCAACAAGGCTTTCTCAGGACGTGCCTGCACTGCTTGTGAAAAAAAAAAACTAAACAGAAAATTGAATGTATGTCGCCAGCCGGTCAAATACGTTAAATAAACCTACAACATGGGGCCTAAATAAAGCTAAGACCGTCTAGCAACACACATCCAACATCAAGAGCTACAGGCAGTGCAGACAGTTGGGAGAGTTTTAAAGACAAATACAGGTGAATGGACCAAGGGTAGACAGAAACACATGCCCCAGAATAGAAAGGAAACCCACCCTGTGGGGCTGAAAAGGGTGACCCTGGGAACTAAAAAGTACCTAACCCCACCCAAGTCCCCCAGGGCAGACCCGGGTGGGGGCCCCCCTGAACGGACCCGAGAGGCGACAAGAACCACTGGCGAAGTTTAACTTGTAATACGATTTTTTTTTTTTTTTTAACTGTAAAAAATATCTCATATATAATAATATATGCGTGAAGTATACCCTTGAAAGGACCCCACACTTCATGTCACTCTGGTCAGCCCCACAGTGTGGGTTTTCCCCTCTATTCTGGGGCATGTGTTTCTGTCTACCCTTGGTCCATTCACCTTCCGCCGTGAGATGGCCTTAGTCGCCTGCTTGGCTTTGAACCCCAATAACTAACTCCATTCACCTTAATTCTCCTTTTTTAAACTCTCCCTCCTGTCTGCGCTGCCTGTAGCTCTTGACCCCCCACCCGGGTCTGCCCTGGGGGACTTGGGTGGGGTTAACTGCTTTTTAGTTCCCAGGGTCACCCTGCTCAGCCCCACAGGGTGGGTTTTCCTCTCTATTCTGGGGCATGTGTTTCAATCTACCCTTGGTCCATTCACCTGTATTTGCCTTTTTTAAACTCTCCCTACTGTCTGTCCCCCACCCGGGTCTGCCCTGGGGGACTTGGGGGGTGGGGTTAGGTATTTTTTAGTTCCCAGGGTCACCCTGGACAGCCCCACAGGGTGGGTTTTTCTCTCTATTCTGGGGCATGTGTTTCTGTCTACCCTTTGTCCATTCACCTGTATTTTCCTTTTTAAAACTCTCCCTACTGTCTGCACTGCCTGTAGCTCTTGATATTGGATGTGTGTTGCTAAATGGTCTTAGCTTTATTTATGCCCCATGTTGTAGGTTTATTAAACGTATTTGACCGGCTGGCGACATACATTCAATTTTCTGTTTAGTTTTTTTTCACAAGCAGTGCAGGCACGTCCTGAGAAAGCCTTGTTGCTGTCGGGACGTTAAGCAATGTACAATCAATCAATCAATCCCTACTGTCTGTGCTGCTTGTAGCTCTTGATATTGGATGTGTGTTGCTAAATGGTCTTAGCTTTATTTAGGCCCCATGTCGTAGGTTTATTTAACGTATTGGACTGGCTGGCGACATACATTCAATATTCTGTTTAGTTTTTTTTTCACAAGCAGTGCAGGCACGTCCTGGGAAAGTCTTGTTGCTGTCGGGACGTTAAGCAGTGTACAATCAATCAATCAATCTGTAGCTCTTGATATTGGATGTGTGTTGCTAAAGGTCTTGGCTTTATTTAGGCCCCATATTGTAGGTTTATTTAAACGTATTGGACCGGCTGGCGACATACATTCAATATTCTGTTTATTTATTTTTTTTTCACAAGCAGTGCAGGCACGTCCTGAGAAAGTCTTGTTGCTGTCGGGACGTTAAGCAATGTACAATCAGTCAATCTCAAATACTATTCACAACTTTAAACTTGGTACAGAGATACCTGTTGGTAAGACTTTCCTATGTATACTAATTTGGATGACCCCTCGGAAAGGTCAAGGTCACAAGAGATCAGGAAATAGGTCACCAATAGCCCTTTTTGAATTTTATTTTCTCTCAAAGTATTTACAACTTCCATCCCAAACCTGGTACAGTTCAACAACTTTTGAACGGTCACTGAACTGTACGGTTCCCTGTCATTTATGGTCAATTTCAGGATGTACAAATGATGTTTACTATATAAAGTACCAGGATTATACAGTCACCTGCTGAATGGAAAAGAATTTAAGATCAGCAAATGATGTCTGTTGTTTGGTAGAATTTTTTTTTTTCCCCAGGAATTTCGCAAACTTTTCAACCAAATGTAGCAGACAGGTAGCTGATGATAAAATCTTTCTATGCATACTAATTTGGTTCACTACTCATAAAGGTCAAGGGTCATGGGAGGTTGACAAGTGAAGAATTTATAAATTTTGAGAAAACGTGACCTGTTGGAAAGGTCAAAGTCACAATGGTTAGATGTTGATTGGTCATGCACGAGAGCCCTAAGGACTTTGCCATTCTTGTTTATGTGTGGTATTGATCATTAGAATTATGTATCAGTAGAACTACGTGTCGATAGCACTACAGCCAAAATGGGTCTACCGACACGTAATGCTAATGACACATAGACTTTTGTACTTTGGAAGTGGTAGTGGTATCGACACATAGTGTTGGCAACACATAGTACTAGCGACCGTAGTGCTATCTAGACACAGTGCTACACTATTGATGGTAGAGCTATTGACATGTAGTGCTATCGACATGCAGTGCTACACTATTGACGCATAATGCTATCAATCGTAGTACTATCAACACGTAGTTCACATGATATGTAATGCTATTGATATGCACCTTTTCAAGGGTAGGCTGAAGAAAACTGCGGGATGCAGTCAAAAAGTACAATGTACGTTGTAAGTAAACTCTTGATTTCGAGTCAAGAATGTCTTACAATGATAGTGTGAAGTAAATTTCAGCAAACCATGATAACTGTGAAAACGGCTGTCACCAAAGGTAGCATTAACCACACAAAAATATTGTTTTCCTTGTGTTGAATGACCTTCATCAATAACCAGCTGCATTGATGGACCCTTGACTAAGGCTGCTGGTTCCCAAAACATATCTGAACTGGAATCCCTTTTGAACAGCTTCCGACTCCTTTGAACAGGAGATGGGTGTCCCGCCAGGCAGCATTCTGTCTCCTGTTTTATTTAGTATTAAAATCAATAACTGTAAAGGCCGTCAAGGATAATTCTGAATGCTCTTTGTTTGTTGACGACTTTGCTATGTGTACAAGAGGTTGAGGACTTGCGTCACTTGAGAGGTGCTTGCAACTGTGTGTTGATCACATCCAGGGTTGGGTGTCTTTCAGCGGATTCAAGTTCTCATCCTCCAAGACAGTCTGTGTGCATTTTACTAACCAGACAAAAAAATTTCCAGAACCTAGTCTGAACATTGCTAGAGTGCCAGTTAAGGTGGCCGAGGAGGCAAAGTCTTGGGGGGTCATCTTTGACAAAAGACTGACCTTCCACAACCATATTTATTACCTTAGAACCTCTTGTCAGAAGGCTCTCGATGTTCTTCCATGTCATTGGTCGCACTGACTGGGGTGCAGACCGCACTGTCTTACTTTGACTGTACTGGGCCCTTGTTAGGCCCAAACTGGATTATGGCTCTGTGGTACATGGCTCGGCTTCCAAGGCTGTTCTACAGCACCTGAACACAATTCACCATCAAGGTCTGCAAATATGTGTGGGGGCCTTCAGTACATCCCCAGTCTGTACATTGAGGCAGGAGAGCCTTCTCTGAAGCTCTGCCACATCCACCTCGCACTCAGCTATGTTCTGAAACTGAAGGCCCATCCAGACAATCCTGCCTATGATTTTATTCTTAAACCAACATTTGCAGAGATTTATGATGCCCATCCAGGAGCTGTCCGTCCATTTTCCTTCCATCATCCGACCTCATCTGCAGGTGGCCGGAGTGGACCTGGACAAAGTTGCAGAATCTCTGCAACACATCACTCCACCCTGGGTATTACCAGATCCTGACATCTTGCTGGACTTGACCGCCCACAAGAAGGACTCTACTCCACCAGTCATTATATATCAACAGAGCCTCAATGAACTCCTTTCAAGTCTTCCTGGCTATTCACATATTTATACGGTTAGGTCAAAGTCTGAGGATGGGAGAGTGGCTGCGGCCACAGTGTCCTCTCACCATCCTAGACGCCCATTTAAGCACCACCTTCCAGACCATTCATCTGTATTTAGTGCAGAGCTGCAGGTGGTTCTGCTGGCACTTAAGCATGCTTATTGGTCTAGGGAAAGGAACATCCTGATGCTGTCTGACTCTCTTTCTGCCCTGCAGGCCCTTTAAGGCGCAGGAACAGACCACCCACTGCTGGTGCAGATTAGAGAGCTTCACGCAGACTTGATGAAGTAATATTATGACATCATTTTCATTTGGGTCCCAAAGCATGTGGGCATCAAAGGCAGCAGGATTGTAGATTCTGCTGCCAACGATGACCGCAGCGACCCTGTCCCTGACGCACAGACTGTTCATAGTGATTTTAAACCTGTGATTAGTGCGTACATAGCCTGTGAGTGGCAGTCCGATTGGGACAAAGAGGAAGCTAACAAGCTGCATGAAGCTCTTACTAAGGTGTCCGACAGTCTACCTTTAAACTGCAGCAGCTGCCGTGAGGAAACTGTCCTTGCTTGGCTCCACATCGGGCACACGTATGTTATGCACTATACTAAAACAGGAGGAGCGTCCATGGTGTTATGCCTGTGACGAGCAGTATTCTGTTAAACACTTTTTGCTGTCTTATGCCGATCTAATTGACACAAGATATAAGCACTTCACAGCAGATTCCTTTAAGGTTTTGTTTCAGGATGTTCCTTCCGACAAAATCTTCAGTTTTTAGAGAGAGAGTGCAATATTTTTAATAAGATTTGAGCATTTATAGACTATGTTAATTCTATTATTTTGACAATCCAGACCAAAAAGAAACACGCTTAGAAAAGACAGTTACAACACAATATATTCATATTTCGGGTAAATACCCTTTGTCAAAATAGAAAACAAACAAATAGAGAGAACAGTCGCCTCTTATATTCTTTTCAATCGCAGAAAGAATGTGGCAACTGGAATGTAACTGTTCTGTCTATTTTTTTGTTTGTCTATTTTGACAAAGGGTATTTACCCGAAATATTAATAAATTGTGTTGTAACAGTCTTTTCTAAGCGTGTTTCTTTCTTTCTTATTATTTTGACCTTTTTTGAGAGTCTGTAGACGTTTCCTTTAAAGGCCCGTATAATACATGACATATTAGCATGAAATATTTTAAAGATATATTTACATCTTGTCTTAAGTAAGACCTTTATTTTAGTCTGGCTGGCCAGATATTTACCCGTCCCACCGTGAGATGGCCTTAGTTGCCTGCTCGGCGTTAAACCCAAATAACTACGTGTAGCTAACTTGAACAGCTAAGCTGACATGTACCAGTCCCAGCATGTCAGTCGCTTTCACCCAACAAAGCAGACAGTGTTCCCCCAAGCCTGAAATGCCTACCTTCCAAAGTGACAATCGGGAACATCAGCTCCAATAAAATAAGGAACATGGCAAAATTTCCAGGAACACCACAATCGCAATCCTTATCGACGTGGATACTGATAGTTTATTGAAGAGGAAGATATATACACTATAATAACTGCTTTTAGCTAAGAAAAAGGTTTGCAAAATGCTTGAAAGGATATATACACATATAATTCTATTCAAACTAAAACATAGTCCAAGCAAAGTATTTTCAGCCATGTAGGGACTTGTAGTAGGCACTCTTGAAGTCACTAATCTTGAGACTTGTACGACCTCTCCAGAACACTCCCTGGCCTTCCCTTGATCACCAAGGCCTGTAATGTCTCATGCCCCATGCTGCCTCTGAACTCTGTTGCATTTTTTCTTACTTGAGAAAAAACTCTCTCACAATGAGCACATCTATGAGGTATTGTGAGAATCACTACCATAACCTTTGGAAGCACTTTGAAGCACCCCCCCCCCCCCCCCATCATCCATCATCTTTGACATTTTCCCCTATGTCTTGTCTACTCTGTCATCACTGCACTGTCTGATGTCCTTACTTTGATAGTCTGCAAACTCATTGGCAACATCCTCTACAGGAAAGTGTTTTGGTACAATGCAAGGATATCTGGTAAGAAAGTACTTCAGTGATGAAAATGTGCTCTCTAGCTGCTTGCGTGGGTCAGCAACTACTGCATGTTTCAGAACTTCATCACTGAATGTCAGCTTGATCTGCAGATATTTGCATGATGAGATGTAAAACTGTTTTGCTGCTAACAGTAACAAATAATTCTTTCTTTTCCTCTCTCAGCTCGTTGAGGACTTCTGAAACTTGACCCAATGTAATTCACCATTGTCTTTTATGTTGCAAGATCAAATCAACCTCCACTGCAGATTTGTACAAAAGGGGTGAAGGCTTGCTTGACAAAGCGAACAAGAAGCTGCCTCAAAAACATTTTAAGGAGACACTTGAAGTTGAAGCAGCAGATAAGCGACTCCTCACATTGCAGTTTGTTATTAATAGCCTCAAAAGGTGCCAGGGCATCCACAAGAAACTTACAGTATGCCTTGTTTGTCCGAGACTGGAACAGCTTTTGAAGTTTTTTCTTTTTCAGCAGAACCTGAAACAAACCAGAAGCATCTTCTCAGGGATTTTATTTATTTATTTATTTAACCTTAGTTACACCCCAGACACTATCTCTTGATAAACAGAATTAACAGAATATTAAAATTACAAGCAGATTATAATGCTCAGAATCAAAAGAAAAATAATACCTTTGGCGATCCTCCTTGAAGAAACTCCGCCGTGAGATGGCCTTAGTTGCCTGCTCGGCATTAAACCCAAGTAACTACTTGAAGAAGCTGTAGAGTGCTTCCCAACTCTCAATGACTCTAGGCAAGCAGTTCTGGATGCAGAGCCAACGTGTGCTGACATGCTTGATGATTTTCTTCTCCTTGAGATCATAAAGCAGCTGCCATTGCTTGAAAGAACTTTGATGCTTGCTTGATTTGTCCAAGTAGTAGTACACATTCACCAACATTTGCTCCACATCAAACCGCAAACGTGATGCTCCTGCAACATGTTGCAGAACATAGTGCACAACAATGAACACAAAAATCAAATAATAAAACCAATATCCCTACATATAACCTACTTACTACCACAGCATTAAAAGTGAAAACAGCAGTACAACAGTTACACAACTCAAACACTCGAGGTGATTTGTGCACCTTATCTTTCTGTGCAGCGATGTAAATCAAATGGCAGATACATCCTGAGAAGCATGCCTGTGGATGTGCCTTCAAAAGGTTTCCAAAGCAGCCGTTGACTTTACCAGCCATCACCGGAGCATTGTCAGCACCCAGAGCAATGCAATTACTTGCAGGAATGTTGTGAACATTAAATTTAAAAGTGATGAGGTCACATATTCTTTGTCCTTCGAAAGACAAACCCAAACCAAGATGCATTAATTAAATTCCTAAGTTCCGGAGAAAGACATGGGTTATATAAGAGACCTGATCCATTCGTTTTGAGGATGGAAATGATCGTCTTATTCTATACCTGCGTATTTCTCTGTGGGCTGGCGATTGGGTGCCTGATAGGCGGGGGCAGGGGATCTAACTGTTGTCTGTCCAGCGCTGTGATTCCCCTTGGTTTGCATACAATTCTGCCAGCGCTAGCCTCACCTATATGGTTTGTGAGTATCTATAACTGGAGGCAAATTTGTATCGTTACATTGTTGTGTAATGTTCTGTGCATCTACTGTGGGAAATCAGGGTATTTACCCGACCACATATAGTAGCGCACCTTCATGTTTGTGTATGTATGTTTCTCCTGCCCACTTCCTAAGTTCCGGAGAAAGACATGGGTTATATAAGAGACCTGATCCATTCGTTTTGAGGATGGAAATGATCGTCTTATTCTATACCTGATGTCCAGCGCTGTGATTCCCCTTGGTTTGCATACATATATTAATTAAATTAGCACAAACAGAGAACAAATAAGAGAAAGAAAAGATAGTGATCATGATGATATTGATAGTGATCTTGATAAAGTGAAGAAAAAGATGATAATGATAATATAGTTTATTACATATTTAGTGAAGACATTTAGGTATTGTTTAGTTTTAGACTGTTGTTTTTGTTTAATTTAACATTGTGGCCTCTGGTTAAATTTAAATCAGAAACTGAAAATAAGAAAACAATAGAATTTTGGTTGTAGTAACTATGCAAAATGATGATCATGCTAAGACTGGAAGAAGAAGAAGACAGTAAAAGAACTGATCTGTGGCAGAGCCTTCACACTTTTGAATGGACATCAACTCCGACCTCACTGTCAGATCGAACGAATCATATGTATGAACCACGATAGGGAACAGTTTGTTGCTGCCTGCATCATTACTTCCGTCTGTTGATATGGTGAATGGCTGCGTTCGGGGTTGATCGGCAATGTTATTAGCTGTCTTTGTTGAAATTTCTTTCAGAATTGCAGTTCCTTTGCTTTGCCCTCACTGCATATTCTTGGTGATGTTTGAGTCCGGAAACATACGAGGAAGTGCTTTGTTAAAAGTGTCAAGAGAACTGATGGGAAGGTTTAATTTTGTCACCAAATCAGCAAGCATCACTTCTGCTTGTATCACTGAAGCACCATCATTTTTGTTTGCTGCTTGCAATGCAGACGCAGACAAAATAAAATAGCCTGATATCTTTGCACACTTTTTTTGTTCCAAATCTTTCTTCTCATTATCCCTGTGTTCCTTGGACTCACAGTGTCGACGACAGTCATCGTATCCGCCATGTGCGATTGAGTCACACACTCGGCAGTAAGAAGCAGTTGCAGCTTTTTGTCCTGCTGACAGAGTAGGAAACTTTCTTGTATAATCCTCGTGAAATGACTGAGGTCTTCTCGGTTTCTTAAACTCTGCCGTCTTTGGTGGTGTTTTGTCTGAGTCTTCTTCATCACTCACAGTAATGTGCTCCACTGTACGCTTTGTCATGCTTTTGAAAAATCAAATGGCGGCCACAGCATGCCGTAAACAGACTGACTGTGCATAAGCGGCTTCGGTTTCATTTGGGAATCATTGTAAGCGGCTTAAGTCTCACTCGGATTTGGGGAATCATCGGTAACTTCTGCCAAATGTTACACCGCAAGCAATAGGCACGTGAAAAAAAAATTCTAGACGATTTTTCATTTTCGGGAACGCTCGTATAATTCCCGTACTTTCAGGAACACAGCCTTCTGCCTTCAATTTTCAGGAACAAAATACGGAAAATCGTAACGGTAGGCAGGTCTGCAAGGGTCATAATTACTCGCTACCCCAAAATTTATTTGGGTCATTTAGCAATTTCCAAGGGTTCAGCCACCACACACACAAACACACACAAAGAGAAACAGCAGATTATATGACTTTGACAAACGTTAACTCGTTGGAGACAACCTGCACCCGGATTTGTGGCTTAATCAGGATGCATTTCAGCTCGAATGAGTTAATATCCACAAACTGATTTGAAAAGAAATGGAACTGTTCTGGTCACCTCGCAAACAGTTATAAACAGAAATCAAAGGCTGCAAAATATCTTCTCGTCTTTGAATTTGCACCAGCTGAATTCTTCCAGCCAGCGACAGCTGAGTTTTTGTTTTACACCACCTATTGTCTTCTCTAATGCAGACCTGCCAACTGCTACACAGCTGTGGTAGTAGTATCTTGGATAAGTGGTAGTAGTTTTGGAGAAGTCAAGAGTAGTTTAGAACGCAAGAATGCAAGTCACTAAAATGGCAATTGCTTTATTCAGTTCTGGATTAAGTTCAGCCCACCCGAGATTGCAGTGATGGAGAAAGTTTTTAAGCTAGGGGTATTTATACCCTCAACCAAAACATGTGGTGGTTTTCATACCCTCATTGCAAACATAAGGGGTTTTTTATACCCCCTTTCAGTTTTTTAGGGGGTACACCAACATACGTAATAAACACTTTGCGTGCACGCTGGCGGGAGTATTTATGGGACAATTAGGATAGATAATAGCTGGTTGATTGTTTTGTTTAGCATGTCAATATAATTCAACTTTGCAATTGTATCAGGATTGATTTGTGTCTGACTTCCTTACACACAGTGACACACACTTGTTTTAAACAAACATTTAATACCCTGTCTCATTACTTACTAGTCAACATCGGTAATTTAAGTATGCAACAGTGATGGAGTTACAGGAATTGAATGTCCACATGCAGTCTGTCCAGACTGTCAAGTTAGTAGTTGATGCTTTTGTGTGTTAGGCTAGTCAGACATTGGTCAATTTGATCCTGTCTCTTGCAGTTTTGAATGACTTGGTTGCTTTTGAAGTGAGGTCCAGGCCTAATCCCTTCACTGCCGACTTGATCTTCATTTTCCTTGACAGACTGCATGCGGACATTCGGTTCCTGTACCTGCTTTTCACCCGATTCTGTTCGCTAAAGCCCCTTTCACAAAGCACAGAAGTAGTGGGCAAGCATAGGCATATGTGCCCTAGGACGGAAAAGTCAGGGTAGATGTCTTGAATGTCTCCTTTCTGGAGAAGAATGCAAACATCTCCTAGGGACCTATCCCGATGACCATTGACGAAGCATTTGAACTGGGAAAAGTCCCTTTTTGCCCTGTCTCCCTCAATTTTGGCCTGTAAAACCTGACCAGTGCTCGAGGTTTTGATTTCTACCCCGTTCACATCTTTTGTGCTTGAGATTTTCAGATCTTTCCCATACACATCTATAATACGCTTCAATTGGTCTTTTCCATGATTATTTATTCCTTGAGCAGATTCAGGCAGCTTTTCAGGGTTCAAAATGTCATTGAGGTCATTCATGAGACAGGCAGAGTCCTGTGGAAGCCTTTTGTTGATTTTTGATACAACTGCAGACACATACTTTTTTTTCAGGTTTTGAATCGCCCGTTCTGCAACTGGGCTTGGGTTTAACCCGGCCAGTTGTTCTGTTGCATCTTGCAAACACTGACCATCAGTGACCTTCATGCTGTTCAGAGTAGTGAGAGTGCTGTTAAGCATAGTGTTCATCACACCTATATCTACAACATCTTTTTGAAAGACTTTGGATAGTTTGCCAAAAGGGCGCAACACATCAAGCATAATGCATGTCTTGGCCAAAAATGCATAAGAGTTTATCTTTTGTGCCAACCCTTTTGCTTCTGGGGTTTTGTTTGTTTCCCACTCATTTTCAAGCGAACCCACCAGCACTGCCCATGAGTCATGAATCGCCTCAACAGCACTCTCCACAGAAAGCCATCGCACGTTGGCTTCTTGAACTTTTTGACTTCCACTTTCAAAGCTGCCTGAAGCTTTCTTACACATTCATATCTAACTGCTGAGTATTCAAAAAAATTGTAAACTTGTGTGATTGTGCGCTGAACATCCATAAGTGTTTCACACGATTTAGCTGCATGAAAAGCAGCCAGGGCTAAACGATGAGCGGCACAATGTATTGTTATGACATTGGGGTTTATTTGTGCAAGTCGTGTTGCAACACCATTCACTCTGCCAACCATAACATTCGCCCCATCAGATGCAAAACCAACAAGTTTGCTGAATGTAATCCCTCTCTGATCTAAAAAACCAACAATGGCCTTCAGAATTGTATCAGACTTTCCATCAGTGACTGTGATGTTATCTCCAAATACTATCTTGGGTTTCCCATTGACTAGAAGTTTCAAGTAAATGATCAAGTTTTTATGAACACTTATGTCCACACTCTAATCCACCATCAGTCCAACAAAAGCAGTCTGTGCAGTCAACTCGTTGATTTCTTGCTCTGCCGTATCCGCAAGTGCTTTCTCCATTTCTTCATATCCCCACTTGTTCATGTAGGCAATCTTTGTCCCCTTTCTGAAGGCCTGGCATCCATGCTTGGTCTGTAAACGAAACAGTAATTTTAGATCAGAGAGAGAGAGAGAGAGAGAGAGAGAGAGAGATATGAATAGAGAGAGACAGGGAGAGAGAGAAACAGAGAGACAGAGAGAGAACTCGTTTATTCCGGATAATAATAATTAGGTCCTTAGGACATCTCTTACAGGTAGTCCTGGTTAAGGACATTATACATTTTAGGTATAATATTTATAATACATAAATAACAAAATAAGTAACTGAAAAAAAAAAAACCACCGTAAACATGAAGAGTTTAAACTTTAACATGAAATCAAAAGAGAGAGAAGAGAGAGAGAGTTCAAACAGTAAATGCGAAAAACAAATCGAGAGAGAGAGAGAGAGATTCTAACAAGCTCATACCCCCTCCACCCCCTTCTTTAGCCCCCTGTCAGAGCCCCAACGCCACACACATCGTGTGTTTGACTTTTAAACTGCTAACTGACTAACTCAAAGTATTCTTTCTTACCATGTGTTCAATCAGCACTGGGAACTTTGGAGCCGGTAACTCTTCCACAACCATCATTTGCACTGTATCCATCATACAATCGAGCTCTGTTTCATCAACAGTGGCGGCGAACTGATCCATCTTCGGTGTGTGTGCTGTGGCACTGGTCGCACTCGACTTGTGCTCTAATGATTTTTGATGCCTGGTCAATGCCGATCGCTGAAAATTCGTCGAACCTTCGTCCGAAAATGGACTTTTAGTCTTGTGTTTGGCGCATGTTTTGCACAGCATAGAACCATTTTCTTTCAGTGTTAGCCACGGAAATTCCAGGAGCCATTTCTCCTGGAAAGTCTTTTCATCCGTTTGAGTTTCTTCAGCTGGGCCCGGTTGCGGCTCACCTTTTTCTTTTCTTACCGAGCACTCAAAGCCAAAGGCTGACAAAAAAGTTTGTTTTTCTTTTCCTTCATCTTGTTTTAATTTTTTTGAGCAATTAGTTTTGTCTGCTTTATTTTTCCTTTTCTTCGGCTTCCCCTCAGATCGCTGCTTGTCGGCCATGTTTATAATGTTGGGTTGTTGTCAATCTTATATAGCCAATCAAAAGCGTCGAGAAAAAATAGTGAATATTATCGTGCATATGATTGGCTGTTTCTCAGAAGCGACAGAATGAATAGGAGGGGGAGAGAGGGTGGTAGGCGGTCGCGCAGGACGCACAGACACATGATCCAAATCGAGCGAAAGCTGTACGCACGACCGAAATAGTTGTACCTGATGATGATGATCATCATCATCATCAGTCCCTTGCCCGAACTGGGCGTTGGGTGGACTGAAAGGCAACAGCAACAGACAGTGCTCTCCACTGAGTTCTATTTTGGGCGGTGGCAAGCAAGTCTGGCATCTCGAGTTCGGTCCATTCTTTTATGTTTGCGACCCAACTCTTTCTCTGACGACCTCGCCGACGACTTCCTTCAAGAGTGCCTTGGAGGATAGTCTTGGACAAGGTGTTGTGTCGGGTCACGTGGCCAAACCAAGCAAGCTTGCGCCGTTTCACGGTTGCCAGAAGGGGTTCATGTGGGCCCACCAGGGAAGTGACGATGCTCCGTACATATTCGTTGGTCTTGTGCTCGCGGTACGAGATGCGGAGCAACTTCCTCAGGCACTTGTTCTCAAAGGCCTGGATTTTCTTTTCTGAGTCCGCAAGCAGTGTCCAAGTCTCACAGCCGTAGAGTAGAATAGACACTACGAGGGACTTGTAAAGCCTGTACTTGATGGTGAAGCTGATGGAGTTACTTCACCATATCCTGTCCAGCCTGGCCATTGCGGATGTTGCTGTACCTATCCTGATACGGATCTCTGCTATGCAACTACCGTCTTTGGACAGGGTGGCTCCCAAGTACTTGAAACTATTGACCTCTTCTAGCTTCTGGCCGTTCATGTGGATGTTGCTGCTGCTGTCGCTTGTGGTGTTGATCATCACTTTGCTTTTATCCGTACTGATCTCCATGCCATAAGACCCTGCGCTACTTGAAAGTTTGTCTGTCAGGTTTTGAAGCTCACTATTGCTGCCTGCCATGAGGTCAATGTCGTCTGCGAATCGAAGATTGCACAGGGATCTGCCACCAATAGAGATTGAAGTATGGTGGTCGTGGAGGGATTCCTGCATGATCTTCTCCAGGAATATGTTGAAAAGGACAGGAGAGAGCAGGCATCCTTGACGGACACCGATCGTCGTCCTGAAGAACTCGCCTGACTGATTGTTAAGTAGAACCGCGGTGCAGGCGTTCTTGTAAAGCGCTTCTATCATTTGGATCAGTCCCTCCTCTATGTTGAACGATCTCATGACTTGCCAGAGTCCGTCGTGCCAGACGCGATCAAATGCTTTCCTGAAATCAATGAAGTTGTGGTAGAGTTCGCGCTGATGCTGCAGATGTTTCTCGATCAGGACGCGGCAGTTGAAAATCTGCTCTACAGTGCTTCTTCCAACTCTGAAGCCAGCCTGTTCTTCTGCCAGCAGTTCCTCGGCGAAAGTTTTGAGGCGGTTGAGAATGATTCTAAGCATTACTTTGCTAGGGTGACTTATCAGAATGATAGTTCTGTATAGTTCTGTAGTTCTGGCACTGTTTCAGATTTCCTTTCTTGGGGAGCGGGATCACTAGAGACTGTGTCCATTCTACTGGCCATTTCTTTTGCTCCCAGATCTTTTGACAGAGTGTAGTGAGGACCTTCGTTCTTACTTCTCCTCCATGTTTCAACAGTTCAGCAGGTACGTTGTCTACACCTGGAGACTTTCCTCCCTTCAGGCCGCGTACGGCTGCTTCCACCTCTTCAGCTAACACTGGCAGGTCTTCAGCCTTCCTGGCCCCAGCCTGGTTGATTTGGAGGATGCTGGTGTCTGGCTCAGCCTTGTAGTTATACAAGTCTCGGCAGTACTCAGTCCATCTGTTTAGTACAGCAGTGTTTTCCGTAAGGAGTTGGCCGCTGCTGTCTTCGATGACTGTGGCTGTTCGCTGTTGAGTCTTGGTGAGGGTCCTTAGCGTTTCATAAGCCTTCTTGCTGTTGCCTTTTGCCATGCCCTCTTCCACGCTACGACACTGGTCTTCAATCCAATCTTCTTTGGCTTCTTTCATCCTCTTCCTGATCTTCTTGTTGACAAGCCTGTACTTGTTTGCTGATGTGAGGTCTTGGCCTCTCTTTTTCTTCCAGGCTCTCCTCTCATCACAGAGATCGAGGATGTCATCGATGACCCAGGGCTGTTTGCGCTTCCTCTGCTTCCCCAGCACTTCTTCTGCTGCAGAAAGTAACACCTCTTTTATATTTCCAGCAAGGGTGTCTACGTCGCAGTCCAAAGTAGCCAAGGCTGCAAATCTGCCTCCCACCTGGGCTTGGAAGACCTCTTCTACTTCCGGGTCTTTTAGCTTCTCGAGGTCGAATCGGATGCGAGGGCTCTTGCTGTCTCGTTTCAATGCTAGCTTCAACTTGAGGCTAGTAAGGACGAGGTTGTGGTCGCTGCCAATATCAGCGCCAGGAAAGGACCTCGTTTGTGCTTTGTTAACGCTGGATTTGAATCGTCGAGGCAGCAAGATGAAGTCAATCTGGTTATGGACCAGGCCTCCTGGCGATTGCCATGTCACTGTTCTTGACTTCTTGTGTGGATGGAGGGTATTAGCAACGGTGAGACGGTGACTCTGTGCGAACTCTAAAAGTCGCAGGCCTCTGTCGTTTGTTTGTCCAAGGCCAAACTTGCCAGCTGTTCCTGCCCATTGTTGGTAAGCGTCAGGGCCGATCTTTGCATTCCAGTCACCGAGGACAGCCAGAATGTCTTTCTTAGGTGTTTTCTTGATGATGTTGTCCAGTTGTTCGTAAAATTCTTCTAATTCTTCATCATCATGATCTGCTGTTGGAGCGTATACTTGTATATTAGTGATGTTGTGCATTCGGGCGGAGATGCGGATGGAGATTGGTCTGCTTGACACGGGGGTGCAGCTGATGACAGGTCGGGGCCCGGATCACCAACGACCGCGCACCCCATTGGAGGTCTCCAGGGTGGGGGCGACAAGTGTGTTACTGGAACCAAACCCACCATCAAGCTGCCCACGCAAGGAATAACTATCGGAACTTGGAACGTTCGCACACTCTACCAGTGCGGCAAAGTGAAGGAACTCACCCACGAGTTAAAGCGCTATCGCTGGGACATTGTAGGACTTGCAGAAGTTCGATGGACAGGCTTCGGAGAAACAACAACAGATGAAGGCCATAAAATCTGGTTCAGCGGAAAAGAAACCAAGCACGAACATGGCGTAGCTTTTATCGTACCTGATGATACCTCTCAGCAACTTAGCTTCACGTTTTCATACCCCTTTGGCACTGACTTTGTGCGTGTTTATACCCTTGCATTAAATTTTCGTTACGTGATTTCCCAATTCAGTACGTGAAACACGTACGATTGTACGTGATCTCCATCACTGGATTGTCAAGAAAGTTCATTTTGTTCAATGCTTCAGTGAAGCAGCAGTTGTGGATTTGCACTTTAGCAACAGCTTTCTGTCCAATGAATTGTTATAGCAAGTTCCTCCTGTTGACTTGAGGATCAGAAGTGCTTCAGTTGTTTCATGGCCCGTTGACCCCCATTGACACGAAAGTCGATGCCACAGACTGTGCATTGTGAATGCTGTTCGCTTAACGCCGAACGCTTGATGCACGGAAATTTCTCAGTATATATAATATAGCGATCGGAACTTTTGCTGGCTGGTACAAACTTTCTTATTTTTAGGTGATGCGCTTTTCGATTCGGGCTCCTTTCGCTTTGGCATGGTTCAGACTGTCTATCTGACACACTTTCTGAATGAAATTGGATGCACTCTGGGAAAACCGGAAGTTCGTTATCATTGGCCCCAAACCACATGTTTTTACCTACTACAAACGGAAAACAACACACAAAAAAGTTTTGTTTTTTTTTTGTTTTTTTTTTACCGTAGAATTTCATAAATGATCGAAGTAGCGTAGTATTGGGAATGTTGGCATAGAAAAATACGGCAAAATCGTAGTATTTGGCAGGTCTGCTAATGTACTTATGTCTTCTCTAATGTGCTAGGTGCAGGGTGAAGGTTTGAAGCTCCTCATCAAGTTCTGTGACCAGCTGGTCAAATGCCCTCTTTCCTTCAGTCACCTTTTTGGTCTGGATTCCTCTTTCCTTCGTAGCAGTTGGCGACTGGTTGTCTTTTACTGCCCTGTCTTGTCGGTGAACGTTTGTGGCTCCAGCTTCCATGCCTGCCAGGAGGATGATGCGTCCACATAAAGATCAAGGACAGGGTGCAGATGAGCGTGGACAGCACTGGCTCCACATTGGTCACAGTCCCTGTCGAGACAAGCTTTATTCTCATTAGTTGCAACACCACAACCAGTCATTTTGGCCAGGTCATACTTTGTTGGTCCAAGTGCCAGATCTCGTCTGTTTTGCTTCATGAAGAAGCTGTTTATAGCATCAATTTTCAGCTCAACGTTGGCACATTATTCACAACAGCAGCTCCGTAGTTTATTGTGTTTCACAGGTTTTACATTGCTGGGCCTGCATTTGACAAACCTGGAAAATGACACCTGCACATCGCTATTTTCTTCTAGGAACTGCTTTTATGCCCCCAGCTGATTTTTTTCCATAAACTGCTTGGACAGGTTTCGACTGACAACTCGCGAAGCACTACATCCTGAAGTATTTACAACATAATCTATAAAACAAGATGAGGATTTTATCCCAAAGTCTACCGTATTGTTGCGTTTTTATTTTAGGAACAAAGTTGTTCATATTTTTTAGGTTATCCTTTTGATCCATTTCCCTCCTCTCTAAGCCAACCTCTGATCAACAAAGCGCCGGTGCAAACAAATACATGTAAAGACGGACACACAGCAACTCCCACTATTAGTACTCTTTGTGGGCCCGTGTAGCGACAGGAATTCTGATGAAAATGACGTCGCTATAATCTTGCCCTCACCCGGGTCTGCCCTGGGGACTTGGGTGGGGTTAACTACTTTTTAGTTCCCAGGGTCATCCTGGTCAGCTCCGCAGGGTGGGTTTTCCCTTCTATTCTGGGGCATGTGTTTCTGTCTACCCTTGGTCCATTCACCTGTATTTTCCTTTTTTAAACTCTCCCTACTGTCTGCACTGCCTGTAGCTCTTGATATTGGATGTGTGTTGCTAAATGGTCTTAGGTTTATTTAGCATATTAGACCGGCTGGTGACATACATTCAATATACTTGTAATCGGGTCAAGGTCAGGTAAGAAATGGATAGCAGCCAGTCCATCGGGCCTTGCATCAATCTCTAGGATGAATGGCTGTGATAAGTCAGCAAACCCAAGAGTAGGGGCTGAGGTCAGTGCTCTCTTCAGAGCATCAAATGAAGCTTGATGATGTGAGTCCCACAAGTGAGAGATGGAGAGAGTTTTCTTCTTCTTATTGGAGTCCTGGTTTGCTTGAGTGACCAAGTCATGGAGTGGTTTGGCGAGTTTTGCGAAGCCACTGATGAACCGTTGGTAGTAACTGGCGAAACCGAGGAACAGCCGCACTTCAGTTGTGGTCGTTAGGACTGGCCACTTTTGCACTGCCTCTACCTTTACCTTTTTGCAGCGGACACCTTTTGCAGAGATAGTATGACCAAGGTATGTCACCTCAATAGCCTGAAAAGTGTCGTAAATGCTGTCTTCGGCTGCTCGGTGGGGTGGACAGCGATTTAATGGTAGCCACTGGCCAGGTCGACAGTCAAGAAGTACTGGGATCTTACCAGCGCGTCGCCTACCCGGCACCGGCCTCCACGTGGCATGGGTGGGTAGTCCACTCAGTCCCTGACTGAGTGGGATAGCAGACGGGTGCCATCTTTGTCCAGGATTAGGACTTGATGTCAGCAGATATGTTGTTCAGTCTTTTTCACTGGTCCGGTTTTTAAGGAGCTGTGCTTACCCAGGTCTTACCATGTTGGATTGGTCCTTAAAAATACGCGCGAGCTTTTGGTCCTTTGGATCCCAAGTGTTTGCCGTGCTTGGAGACCCGTGTCGGGGGAGAAGAGGATCCTGGTGGCTGAAACACTCCACTTTGGCCTTGACTTCTGCCTAAACGGGAGGCTAGTCATACCGGCCTAGTCAATCGGCTCTTGTCACGTCTAGCCCTATCCCCCTGTTGACATGCGGGTTGTTATACGGAGCACCATGCTATAGCCTCTGATGCTGATTAGGTGCTTTGCGCCAGTATTCCCCTGTATTCAACAGTGTGATAGAAGGCGGTGGCTCAAACGGTTCAATCGGGCTTACCCCCTTGAGTATATCTTTTGGGCAGTCTCCATTGTGCATTGGCTGGAGACCCGCCGACAATTGCACTTTCCCTTGTTGGGCTCGGTGGCGGGCGGGGACCCCCGGGGGATGAATATCTATCATACTATAATATGGAAAATATCAAAAAACCAAAACTAGCACCAAAGCGGCACATAGCCGCCGACATTGTCATTGAGAACGATAGTGACTCTGACTGTGAGGAAGCGACACCTCAGGCGTCGGCCGCCTGGCCTCGCTTTCTCATTATCCACAGCAAAGTTAAAGAGAAGCCTGTTTCAAAGCTGCACCCTTTCCTGGTAGGGGAGACCCTCAGGAGCCGTGTTGGCAGGCCTGAGGCCCAGCGCCTCAGGTCTGGTGACTTGTTGATAGAGTGCCGTACCCGGGCACACGCCAATGGGCTATTGAGGCTCTCCTCCATCGGAGACACTCCAGTGGAGGTCACTCCCCACAAAACAATGAATTCCTCTAGAGGAGTGATTAAAGATCAAGCATTGGCCGAACTGTCTGAAGATGAACTTGTACGGAACCTTAAGTCACAGGGGGTGACCTACGTCAGGCGCTTCATTTCCAAACGAGGTGGTAGGGAGATCCGTCTCCCTACCATCATCCTGACGTTTGGCACCCCCACAGCTCCTACTACCATCTGGGGAGGTTACTACTCCCTAAAAGTGAAAAAGTACGTCCCTCTCCCCCTCCAGTGCTTTAAGTGCCAAAAGTATGGCCATGGGCAGAAGACATGCCGCCAGGCAGAGGCTCTATGCGCCCGTTGCACTAAGCCCGGACACTCTGCTGAGTCCTGCACAGCCATCCCCCTGTGTGTGAATTGCCAGGGGGTGCATATGGCTTCGGACAAGAAGTGCCCTCGTTGGATCTCCGAGTGCAGGATTCAGCAGGTGCGTGTGGAGAAGGGGCTGTCCTTTGTGGACGCAAAAAAACTGGTTGACGGTCCTGGTGCAGCTGAGGCGGCGCCAAACTCAAATAACAACTTTGTGTATACTTTCAGTGCTGCGGTGGCAGGCAAGCGCCCCACCAAAGACTTCTCTTGTCAAACCCCAACTTCTTGGTTGGGGGCGGAGCCTCGGATCCTCTCGCCCCTGGAGAGTAACCCTCCTCCGGTGGTGACGAGGAGCCAGGGAACGCAGAGGGCGGACGCTACCGGTCCGGTGGCACCGCCTTCTGCTGCCCCTAAGCCTCAGCCCCCACCCAAACCTGCTAGTTTGTCAACGCCAAAGGTTTCTGGCTCTGGTCAGCCTTCTAAGGCCGCTAACTCTAGCGGCAGGACCGCTGCCCAGGACCAGAAGTCTAAGAAATCTATGGGACCGCCGTGCGCACGGGCCCAGAAGGGGAACACTGATGTCCCCCTTCAAAACAAATATGCTGCATTGGAGGAGCAGATGGAGGGAGTGGAAGTTGCCGATGCTGCGGCAGCTCCACCCCCTTCATCTCCTAAGAACCAGAGGAGGCCCGGGAGCCGGCCCCCCTCTGTTTCTCCGACTCCTTCCAAGGCAAAGGAAAAAGGGGGGAAAAACTCCACACCCCCAGATAAGACATAATCATGGACTCTCTGCTTCAGTGGAATTGTCGTGGTTTTCAAGCTAACTTTGAGGAATTACGTCTTTTAGTCAAGTGCTATAACCCCTCAGTAATATCTCTTCAGGAGACTTACCTGAAGACTTCTGACCCTGTGTCCTTTAATGGTTTTAACGTTATACATAAAGGCTCTGATTCGGAGAGGCGCTCGGGTGGAGTGGCTCTTCTCATTAGTAGCCAAATTTTATGTAGCCCCGTTAGCATCGACACCTGTCTTCAGGCTGTCGCAGCTCGGGTTACCTTGAAGAAGACCATAACCATATGCAGTATTTACCTGCCACCATCCCTGCGGGTCTGTAGTAATGATTTTGTTAATTTAGTTGATCAACTGCCCCCTCCCTTTATTCTCATGGGGGATTTTAACGGTCACGCTCACCTTTGGGGTAGTGACCACTATGATGGCAGAGGTCAGATGTTAGAAGATGTTTTTTCTCAACTTAACCTATGTGTCTTTAACGATGGTTCACCTACATACTCTAACCCAGGTTCAGGATCTAGTTCTGTTCTAGACCTCACTGTGTGTGATCCTTCTCTCATGCTGGACTTTGACTGGAAGGTTCACGATGACCTGTGTGGTAGTGACCACTTCCCAGTAGTCCTGTCATCGGTCAGCTGTGGGGAGGATCCGCCGGTGGGGCGCTGGAATCTTAAGAAAGCTAACTGGCCTCTGTTCGCCTCCCTCTGTCAGTCTCGTATTACAGAGGAGGTGGTCATGTCATCTGAAGAACCTATTTCTTCTTTTACTACTATTTTGTTGGACGTAGCGGGTGAAACCATCCCTAAAACTTCCGCATCAGTCCCTCGAAAGCCGAGAGTACCATGGTTCAACGAAGAGTGCCGCAAGGCCCAAATAACGCGCAAATCTGCTCAGCGACGTGCTTTCCGTAATCCGTCGCAAGTGAATATTTTAACCTTTAAAAGACAGAGGGCGAAAGCCCATTACATTTTTAAACATGAACGCCGTGCTTCCTGGAGACGCTTCGTCTCATCTTTAACTTCTCGGACTCCGTCCCAGAAAGTATGGAAGGCTGTTCGGAGAATTAGGGGCAGAGGTGGCTCGGCTTCTGTTGGCCATCTTAGAGATGGTGCCAGCTTGGTTACAGATAAAAAAGCTGTGGCCAATTTGCTTGCCTCCACCATGGCCCATAATTCTTCAACGGAGCAGTATTCACCCTTCTTCCAGAGAGAGGAGAAGCGAGAGTCTCGTATTTGTGATTTTAAGTCCGATAACTCAGAAGACTATAATGTCCCATTTACATTAATCAGAATTGCAGCAAGCTTTGCAGAAATGTAATGACTCTGCTGCTGGCCTAGATACCGCCCACTATCAATTCCTAACGCATCTGCCTGAGAGGTCACTCCTTGTACTTCTCAAGGCCTTTAACCATATCTGGAGAACTGGTCATTTTCCGCCGTCTTGGTGCCAGGCTGTGGTTGTACCGATCCCCAAGCTGGGTAAGGATCCTTCCGACCTGGGCAACTACCGGCCTATCGCTTTGACATCATGTTTATGTAAAACTATGGAGCGCCTGGTCAACGCCCGCCTGGTGTGGCATCTTGAGTCGCAGGGTCTCCTCACAGTCCTCCAGTGCGGTTTCCGGCGCTTCCGTAGTACAACTGACCATTTAGTCCGCTTTGAATCATTTATTCGAGATTCTTTTGTCAACAAGCAGCATGTCTATGCAATTTTCTTCGATCTTGAGAAGGCGTATGACACTACCTGGAAGTATGGCATAATGTCTGACTTGTTGGACATGGGTTTTAAAGGGCACCTGCCCGTTTTTATTCACAATTTTTTTTGACTAACCGGTCGTTCCATGTCTGTGTGGGCTCCACCCTCTCCGACTCCTTTGAACAGGAGATGGGTGTCCCACAGGGCAGCATTCTATCTCCTGTTTTATTTAGTATTAAAATTAATAACATTGTAAAGGCCGTCAAGGATGATTCTGAATGCTCTTTGTTTGTTGACGACTTTGCTTTGTGCGCACGTGGTCGAGGACTTGCGTCCCTTGAGAGGCGCTTGCAGCTGTGTGTTGATCGCATCCAGCGGTGGGTGTCTCTCAATGGATTCAAGTTCTCGCCCTCCAAGACTGTCTGTGTGCATTTTACTAACCAGATGAATTTTTTTCCAGAACCTAGCCTGAGCATTGCTGGAGTGCCGATTAAGGTGGCTGAGGAGGCAAAGTTTCTGGGGGTCATTTTTGACAAAAGACTTACCTTCCGCAACCATATTAATTACCTTAGAACCTCTTGTCAGAAGGCTCTCGACATTCTTCGTGTCGTCGGTCGTACTGACTGGGGTGCGGACCGTACTGTCTTACTTCGTCTGTACCGGGCCCTTGTTCGGTCCAAACTGGATTACGGCTCTGTGGTGTATGGCTCAGCTTCCAAGTCTGTGCTACAGCGTCTGAACACAATTCACCATCAGGGTCTGCAGATATGTCTTGGGGCCTTCAGGACGTCTCCAGTTCCTAGTCTGTATGCCGAGGCAGGGGAGCCTTCTCTCAAGCTCCGCCGCATCCGCCTCATGCTCAGCTACATTCTGAAACTGAAGGCCCATCCAGACAATCCTGCCTATGATTGTGTTTTTAAACCATCGTTTGCAGAGATTTACGATACCCATCCGGGAGCTGTCCGTCCACTTTCTTTCCGTGTCCGACCTCATCTGCAGGCGGCCGGATTGGACCTGGACAGAGTTTCGGAATCCCTGCAACACATCACTCCACCTTGGCTCTTACCAGTTCCTGACATCTTGCTGGACTTGACTGCCCACAAGAAAGACTCTACTCCACCAGCCATATACCAACAGAGCCTCAATGAACTGCTTTCAATTTTTCCTGGCTATTGTCGCATCTATACCGATGGGTCAAAGTCTGAGGATGGGAGCGTGGCTGCGGCCGCAGTGTCCTCTCGCCATCCTAGATGCCCATTTAAGCACCGCCTCCCAGACCACTCATGTGTATTTAGTGCGGAACTGCAGGCGGTTCTGCTGGCACTCAGGCATGCTTATCGATCTAGAGAAAGGAACTTCCTGATTCTGTCTGACTCTCTTTCTGCCCTGCAGGCACTTCAGGGCACGGGAAATGACCACCCACTGCTGGTGCAGATCAGAGAGCTCCACGCGGACTTGGATGAAGGAATATTATGATATCATTTTTATTTTGGTGCCAGGGCATGTGGGCATCGAAGGCAACAGGATCGCAGATTCTGCTGCCAACGATGTCCGCAATGACCCTGTCCCTGACACACAGACTGTTTGTAGTGATTTTAGACATGTGGCTAGTGCGTACATAGCCCGTGATTGGCAGTCCGAGTGGGACAAAGAGGAAGCTAACAAGCTGCATGAAGCCCTTCCTAAGTTGTCCGACGGTCTACCTTATCGCTGCGGCAGCCGCCGTGAGGAGACTGTCCTGGCTCGGTTCCACATCGGCCACACGTATGTTACGCACTCTTATTTACTTAAACAGGAGCAGCGTCCATGGTGTTATGCCTGCGACGAGCAGTACTCTGTTCAACACTTTTTGTTGTCTTGTGCTGATCTAATCGACACAAGGTATAAACATTTCACGGCAGACTCCTTGAAGGTTTTGTTCCGGGATGTGCCCCCGGACAAGATCTTCAGTTTTCTGAGAGAGTGCCATATTTTTAATAAGATTTGAGCGTTTATAGATTATGATGTTTCTATTATTTTGACCTTTTTGAGAGTCTTTCGACGTTTTCTTTAAAGACCTGTGCGACATTTTAGCCTGACATTTTTTTAAGGTATATTTACATCATGTCTTAAGACCTTTCTTTTAGTCTGGCTGACCAGATTTTTACCCTTCCCGCCGTGAGATGGCCTTAGTTGCCTGCTCGGCGTTAAACCCAAATAACTAACTAACTAACCTACCAGCGCGTCAAAGGACTCTTGTATTCGCAGTAGGGGAAAGGCATCTTGGATTGTTTTGCTGTTGCGGCGGCGGTAGTCTACGCAGAGGCAGAGTTGCCCATCCTTCTTGCGTACAAGCACCATAGGGGCAGCGTAAGGACTGTAACTTTCTGTTATCAGCCCTGCAGCAAGAAGGCCTTGTGGGTGCTCTTTCACTTCCTGAAGTTGCTTTGGGGGAATGCTCCTGTAGGTGTGTGTGACTGGGACTTCATCCGTTGTTGGGATCCTGTGCTGCACAATGTCCGTGTAGCCAAGATCAGTGTCATCTTTCGCGAATATGTGTGCGAAACGGTCACGCAGTTGTTGAAGCTGGGCATGGTCTTCATCATCCCCTTCGAAGTTTGGGCATGGAACAGAATCGGGAGCTGTCACCTCGGCAACTACTGGCGCAATTTCTACAGTAAGTTGGTTGCACTTAGTGTGGATTTGAAGCTTGTGTTGTCTGTCTACCACGGTTGCAAAATGTAACTCTGCATGTTGACAAGGCGTACGTAGCATTCCATTGGCTTGCTGCTGACAAGTGTTGGCACCAACAGGATACCTTGAGGTAGGGGCTGCGCAAGTGGTAGAGCCAGCAGCTCCATGGCTGGGCGCTGTCGCGAGGTGATGCGTATGGTCACTGCAGACATAGCTGGGATGCTGGATCTTGTGGCCACCCTAGCTAGGCCTTGCATGCTCCTACTGTCGAGCTTCATTTCTTAGATGGCAGCCCGGAGCACAGGTGGAAGATGAGGTTTTGTCCCAGACAGTTTTCCCAGCACGTTCATGCCGAGCAGGCAGGGACCCTGGACTTGGCAGCATTGGTGAATGAGTCTGAGGAGTTCTTTGTCACCAAAACTGGAACTGCCAGGATGGTTTCACGAAAAGTTTAATGTCCACCACAGTGATGCTGATATAGTTGACTTCCAGCCCATTGGCTGCTTTTAAGGATATGAACTGACGGGTGTCTAGGGCTTTGTCCTTGAGGGGCTGGTGGTAATATGTGGAGGTAATGGTAGACACCTGGCTTCCAGTGTCAAGAAGGGCTTTTGTTGTTGCTTCATCAACATCCACATTTACCAGTGGCCTACTAGACCCTCCAGAGAACTGGCCTCCCCCGTTGTCTGACAAATGACAATGGGGGACTCTAGTTTCCCTGCTGCTGTCCGGTGTGCTGGGGCTCAGTCTGGGGTATTTGTTGGGGGGGGGGGGGGGGGGGGGATAAGGGAACTGGGTGAAGGGGGCAGGAGTTGGTGGCCATGGGTATGGATGATAGTATGCTGCGCCAAACGGTGGTGGCGGCTGATATGTGTAGAACTGGCCTGGCGGCGCAGGGTATGCAGGGCATTGGAGGTTTTCCCTGTAGCATTGGTGTGTCCTGCACTTGAACTGTCTGTGCCCGGGTCAGTGGCACCAGAAGCACTTAGGCTGGTTGTAACGGGGACCTGGTTGGTGCTGTGCACCCCGAAATCTTTCCTTGGTAAACTGGGATTGTTGCTGCAGCTGTGCCTGCAGCTCAGTCCTGGCTGTGACCACCGCCAGCTGTCGTCGCAGGGCCTCCACTTCTGCTGTCTCATGGGATGCAGTGATGTGGTCTACGCGGAGGGTCTTGTCATCCTCCCGCATCCACCTCAACGCCTCTTCCTTGGCCTCCAAAAAGGTGGCTGCAGGTTTAGCAGCAAAGTAGCATCTTAAGTCCCTGCTTAATTCCAGCAAGTACAGTCCGCTTGTGAATTTGTCACACAGAAGGAGGTCATCTATGCTTCTGTCCTGTAACTTGTTTGCGCGCTGGGTGAGGGCAGAGAGAGCATGCGCGTAATGCTAAATGTTCTCTCCCTCCCCCTGCATTCATCCCGCTTATCGCCGAAAATACTCTCGGGTGTCATGGTCAGTGTTTCTTCAGTTCTTGTACAATGTTCTCACTTCTTAAATCCTGTTGATGCCGCCACTTGTAACCGGGTCAAGGTCAGGCAAGAAATGAGGGATGCAAAAACGTCGAAGACAGGGGTCGCTGTGACATGTCTTTATTGAGGCGAAGAAAACTGAAGAAACAGCGCCTTACGAATGAAACAATTGTGCAACATTAGAATCAGAAATCATCATAACTCTCATATATAACATAAAAAAATGTCTAGAATTAACCATGGCAGTATATCGGCAGTATAACTATCAATATCAAGCAACATCATCTTAAATGTCAAAGTCAAATAAACTTTTACATTACCCTAGTATGTCATCATGTGAAGTATCAAAATCAAATAAATCAGCAAATCAACGCAAAAGAAAAATCTAAAAACGTAAACCAACGCAAAAGAAAACATCAAGGTAAATGATGAACTATTGTACTGTATGCGCGACCAGCCAAATTATGAGTAAACAATATATCAAATTTCAATACTAAATCAGAGAGCAGAATCAAAAGAGCATGCAATAAGAAACATAATACTAGGCACCACACAAACACAATTGTCCAAAGATTTATTAGCTTTCATTCCCCATACACAGTCATACGCAATGACAACAGTCTCATACATGTGCTATACCAGCTTGGTTACACACTCTCAGGCAACCTTGGGTACAGAGGGATATGGAGTGGCATCCACACACAAATACACACTAGTGCGACTCACTCATATACATCCGCACATAGTGACAACACAAACACAAACAGCCTGGGTCTGAACTACTGTAGAATAGGGAGGCAGAATGCATATGTGACCTAGTGCAGGTGTCACGCATAATAATCCTAGGCTAACCCATCAGCTAACCTTCGTCATCAAACAGCCATAGAGCTTATCAGACCTGGTAAGTTTATGACAGCTTTCACAGTATTTGTATTGAGCATTTCCCATTTACACACATTTTTGGTCAAAAAAAAAATTGAACCAAATACCCAATTGTAGTGATTTTTCAAAAGAATAACTTTAATACTTTCAAATAAAGGTAACAAACCATATAGGTTCATTGGTTTGAAAAGAGGTATGCTTGCGCAAAGTGTGTCACCTGTTCTAAGGCCAAAACAAGCCATAGTAAAGGTTTCTGTTACACTTGTCATACATGGTCACAAATTGTATAAAACTAAAGCACTACTTCAAGTGCAACAAATAAAGTAATAAAACCTTTATATAAGCGGACATATCATATAGCAGGGTCAGACTGACTTCAATACGGTGACATTTCAAGATAACGTCTGCTCAATAATTTCTCTCAAGCAATAATTTTACAGATTAGAATGAGTAAACCTTTAGAAATGTGTACAATGGATCCCTGCCGACAAATTAGTAACATTAAAATGACAATACACTTGAAAAGCAGATGAAATGGTACCCTACCCCCCTAAATCGCAAAATGTATGAAAACAAGACGGAATCAAACCAGTGATACAAGCATGGCCTATCTTTGCAAAACACATCAGTTATATATGTGTCTGCATGAAAGAAGTGTAAAAACACACATAAACATGATAATGCAGTTTAAAAAAGCCTATTTTCCTATAGCAGGTATTTAAAGAAATATACTGTAAATTGGGTTATTCTTGAAGTGTCTTAATCTTCTTGTATTATATAATTATATATATATATACTTACATTTTTAAATGTAATATAGTTGCAGCAACTATATTACATTAAAAAATTTAAGAATATAATTGTATAATACAAGAAGATTCAGACATAATGCATTAAATTAAACAAAGTAATAATGTCCTCTATTGTCAATAACAAGCTGTTTAAGTTTTGTCAGTTGTGACATATTTACAATTTTTATTTCATCAATATCTGGGGAAAAAAAGAATTTTTTGCTGCTTCCAGACTTCATGAACTTGACATTGACATCATCACTGCACATGTCTTGGATCAGATAGGGAGGAGGAGCAATAACACATGCTGTGTATTGAACAGTAGCTCCTCGAGCTGTCTGGAATTCGCAATTCATCTGTCTGCTACCAATGACAATGTAGCAATCGATATATATGTTTGTGCACAACTGCTGACTCGATGTATATTTCATCGGAAAAAAACAGAAAAGAAGCAGGTTAAACATTACTTCTGCCTTGCTAGCCTTGAATGTTGGTAAAATTAATCGAGTTATGTCACAATCAAGACATGTGCGTTCCGATTTATATAAAAAAAAACTGCCTAAACTGTTCATTCTAACATGACTGTTGTGACCGTGTCAATATCGATCGTTGGAAGCAGACACCATTATTCTTATGAATTTATTAAAAGAAACATTAATCTCACCTGCTAACACTGCCCCCGCCAAAAGAGTCGGTTTCCGTTTTACGAATTCTGCGTTATAACTTCCGGTGGTGTAAAAAATCGTAATTAAATATTATATTTTCTGAAATCGCGATCATGTTGCAAACGGTAGCAGATGCCAATAATGATTAATTATTTTTCAGATAGATTAAATGATTAATAAAAAAAATTATCCACACTAAAACTGTATATATCATATCATTGCATCGAAACCCTGAAGTTCGTTCTATTGCCTTTCTACTTTTAGCGCGACGTCAAAGTGTTGCCGGTCGCTATAGACGCACTCGGTAGCAGACTTTGGCGAATTCAATCGCATGTTACGCTGGGCCATTAACAATGAAATATTTTCATTAAATTTGTAATTTTTTAATCGGAAAATCATTTTGCATCACATTTCTACATTGTTACGTAGGATGACACGTAACTTTTGCTGATTTGTGATTATTGCACATATTTGAATGTGAGAGTGCATGTTCACAGGGAAATGGCGTCTGTGGTAATCGACATGATCACACATGTAAAAGTTGTCAAAAAGAAAAAACGCTTTCGACAAATTGATGAATTTCATGGTCTTTTTATTGTCACAAGCCATATGAACAAGCACAAACATAAAAAAAATAACAAACAATAATAGAACGTGATAATTTTCTTCAGAAAATTTAAAGCTACAGTGAGACTGTTTACTGTGAAAGCTGTCTTATAGTATGTGCATGTGTAGTCGGCAAAAGAACGTGAAAACCTCCTCACAGAAAGAGAAGGGGAGGGGGGGGGGGGGGGGCTCTTATGCACCATAATAACTTACTGGCCCACAGAAATACAGTGTGTTGATCTGCGATCCCGGACCATGCGACACTAGGCCGAGGGATGCAAAATCACAGACCAGCACCACCAAATTCTCACAAGACCTGGTGGTCGTAGTGCACTCATCTCAATAATAAAGCCATTTTCAGACAAGGGATACAGAGACACTTAAGAAGATATATAGGCTTCATCTTTTTATTTCACAATCTGTATTATCAGGAGAGTATCAGAAACAAATATGAAAACCATAATGCAGTACAATGAGTAGTGAGTTGCTAAAAATTGAAAAAAATCAATCAGATCCGAACTGAAATTGCACAGAAAAAAATCAATCGGAGCTGAGCTGAAATTGCACAGAAGTACATTTTTGTGACCATATTGTGAAAAATCTTTCACTTAAAATAACATTTTGTGAGATGATTTTAACAAATATATATGCAAACAGTAAGCCTATTTTTTTTCAGACTGTAATATACATAAGCCTTTTTAAGGTGCCAAAGTCCAGAAAATGCTCAAAATGACGCATTGCGGACATGTGCAATGGTGCAGAACTAAAAAATTAGAACAAATTCTGAACGCCTTGTTGGATTTTCATGTGGTTTGGACACAAGTCAGAATATATATTCTGCTGCAATATTAATGGTAAACTTCTATACATCGAATCATTCATGTTGAACATGCTACAAATAAAAGATAAGTATCATCGACAACATGTTAAAAACACAAATATGACTGTAAAACTTCAACCATTATACAGATTTTGATGCCATTTGGCACAGAGAAAAAACGGATATTCAGCTATGATTATGAACAGAAAACTGATGTAAAGAGACACCTGAAAATATTGTACATGTCATATATTGACAAATATATTGACAAATATGTATCTGAAATAGCAGCATGGCTTGATCTGATTCTGAACCTTGCAAAACAGTCTGCACAGTCAAAAGACAGATATAAGTACCAGTGAAACCAGCTCGCTGCTTGAAATATGCAATCAGCACTGAACAAAAAATGCACACTACAACAGAGTGTTCTTGAAACATTGGTAAAGGACTTCGATGTTTGCAGGAGAACTGATCATGAAAGCAAGTTTGGAGGAGGAAGATGGCACAAGTACAACTCCCCCTGCAAACACAGACTCACTCTTAATCACGCATCTGTCTTCTCGCATAGGCCAGCACAGCAAAACCCCTGCTTTCTTGGATCTTTCAAAAAAGTTAACTTCTGCCTCTTCTGTGGAAACAATGCGGGCAACCTCACCAACATAAAGTCGTCCCAATAAAAGACGGCTACCATTTCACCGGGCAGGTCAAGAGAAACGGCAGGAATGGCCTTGTCTTCTCTCCAACCTGAATCACTGGCAACATCAGATTCTGAAACAGAATCTGATATGGCCGATAACTCAGAATCTGAGAAAGTGACACGTCGCTGATGCTTGCGAGGCTGACAGGCAAGAGGCTGAATGTTCGCTGCTGCATTCTGCTCATCTGCGCCCAAAAAGAGTTTCAAGTTGTGAACAAGCTGAGGTAGTGTACCAGTTACCTCCAGTAAAGGAGAGGAGTGCTTCAGCACAAGTTTCTGGTACAAGATCTCAGTCTTCACAGCTTGAAGCCTACTTGCTGCAGTGGTGTGGACAAACAGGAGGTGGTTAACATCATCATCATGTACACAAGGCTCTTGATGAGGTGCAAGCTTAGCCATTCTATCTCGGATCTTCTGTTGACATTTCTGCTCTGCCTCTGTTCTCCTGTCTCTGTGTTCCTGGAGAATTAGCTCCCGTCGTGCCACAGCTTCTTTTGCCTCCTGACACGTCCTGAGAAAGCCTTGTTGCTGTCGGGACGTTAAGCAATGTACAATCAATCAATCAGTCTTTTGCCTCCTGAACGTGCTTCTTCCGTGACGCAGGTGCCTTTTTCGCAGACAGCTCTAGAAGCTGGTCCTGAACTTCCTTTGACTCTGTCATCAGAAACTGTGAGAATGTAGAGCCTTTGCGTTTTCTGAATGACTCCAGGTCAAGAAGTAAGCCTTTTGTTGGCAACTAGTGATGCCAGATGGCAATCACCTGTCAAAAGTTGCTGTCTGGAGATTCCAAGTTGTTGCAGGTGTGGTCCTATGCCTGTCGTGTCATGACGCTTCTTCAGAAAATCCTTTTGCAGTTGTATAATGGTATGCTTTCCCCAGTTCAGCTTTGTCTCAGACACCAAAATCTCAGACGACTCTATGTCAAGTCCGGAAAAGGCTCAAAAGTCTTGTCACCCTCCTCTTTCAGAAGATCCCAGGGTCACCCTGGTCAGCCCCACAGGGTGGGTTTTCCTTTCTATTCTGGGGCATGTGTTTCTGTCTACCCGAGGTCCATTCATCTGTATTTGCCTTTTTAAAACTCTTCCTACTGTCTGCACTGCCTGTAGCTCTTGATATTGGATGTGTGTTGCCAAATGGTTTTAGCATTATTTAGGCCCCATGTTGTAGGTTTATTTAACGTAGTGTACCGGCTGGCGACATACATTCAATATTCTGTTTTGGTTTTTTTTCAAAAGCAGTGCAGGCACGTCCTGAGAAAGCCTTGTTGCTGTCGGGACGTTAAGCAATGTACAATCAATCAATCAATCTCTTTCAGAAGATAAACTTGAAGAAGAAGTGAGTTATCCAGTGCACTAAAGGTGGGCAGGTCGGGGCTCCTCCCTCTCCCTTTGTCCCCCACCCGGGTCTGCCCTATCAAAGCCCCCCCACCCGGGTCTGCCCTGAGGGACTTGGGTGGGGTTAGGTACTTTTTAGTTCCCAGGGTCACCCTGGTCAGCCCCACAGGGTGGGTTTTCCTCTCTTTTCTGGGGCACGTGTTTCTGTCTACCCGAGGTCCATTCACCTGTATTTGCCTTTTTAAAACTCTCCCTACTGTCTGCACTGCCTGTAGCTCTTGATATTGGATGTGTGTTGCTAAATGGTCTTGGCTTTATTTAGGCCCCATGTGTTAGGTTTATTTAACGTATTTGACCGGCTGGCGACATACATTCAATGTTCTGTTTAGTTGGTTTTTTTTTTTCACAAGCAGTGCAGGCACGTCCTGAGAAAGCCTTGTTGCTGTCAGGACGTTAAGCAATGTACAATCAATCATTAAAACCTATCAAAGCAGGTATTACTTGTCAGACATTGAATCAATGCACATGCCGATATATGTACACTGAGAACATGCAGTTTCCGCATGTAAAGCTGGATTATGTTAGATATTTAAAGAGGCCGTCTTTAAAGGAGGGCAGGGACATGCTTCTAAGGTTACATGGAATCGAATTCCAGAGAGTACTACCTGAGTATGTTAAGCTAGATTTAAAGATGTCGATACGAGGCCACGGAACCTGATAGTGCTGCCCCAGTCTGGGATGTCGTGAGAAAATTACTGAAAAGAATGGGTCAAGATAACGGGGCCCTTTTTGTTTACACAGCTTATACATAAAGATGGCTTTGTTACTTCAGGGGAAGCATACCAAGAACTTCAAGTTTCTTTTCCGTTGCTATTTGAGGATCCGTTGGGATAAGTTTAGCAGCCCTCCTGTGTAAAGTATTCAGCCTCTTTAAATGCACTTCACCTGAACCATCCCACACTGTTGATGGGTAGTCTATGTGCGACTTTACGTGGGCGTTATAAAAAATTGTACGCGTCTCTACATCGGTAATGAATTTCAACTTTGATAGCATATAACGTTTTTTTGAGACACGTTTACATACGCTGCTGATGTGAGTTTTCCACTTAAGTTGATCATCTACCGTGACCCCAAGGAGACGGTGTTGAGATACCTGTTGGACTGGTTTGCCGTTTACTGTTAGATTAAGAGAAAGTGGGTGCAGCTGATGTCTTTGACTTGTGGCTATCACCATGCATTCTGTTTTAGATGGATTAAGAACCATTGAATTAGAATCGCACCAATGAGAAACCTGCTGCATGCTTTCTTGCAGACGTGTATTAATCGCATTAACACTGTGATCAGGCGTATGAAGAGTTGCGTCATCCGCAAACAAATCACACGAGGTTTGGCTACTACTCGGATGCAGTGGTAGATCATTTATAAAGACACAGAAGAGCAATGGCCCGATGACAGAGCCTTGAGGCACGCCGCTCGTGACAATACCGTGGGACGAGTAGTTACCATTTAAAAACACTCTGCCTCCTACCGCTCAGGTATGAATTAAAAAACGATACGGCATCTGCATTGCACAAATATGCTTGAAGTTTAGACAAAAGGATGCTGTGGTCTACAAGATCGAAGGCTTTTTGGAAATCGAGATAGACTGCCCCAATCATTTGAGAATTATTCATAGAAGTTAACCAGGTGTCGACAAGTCTTGTTAATGCCGTATGGCACGAATGTTTTGGTCTAAAGCCTGACTGATGGGTATGTAGAAGATTACAGGTATCAAGGTACTGGTAAAGATGTTTGTGAACACGTCTTTCAAGTTGTTTTGACAAGGAAAACAAAAGGGATATAGGTCTGTAGTTATTTATGTCCGTAAGATCTTTAGATTTGGGCAGGGGTATTACTTTAGCATGTTTAAGCTCAGAAGGAAACGTGCTGTGTTGAATACACAAATTATAAATGTAGGTTAGTGATTCAATTGTGTAAGGAAGGGGAAGTTTAAGTATTTTGGGGCTAATCTCCTCAGGTCCGGACGATTTCTTGTTTTTTAGTGAATTTATAAGCTTGCCAACCTCGTGCAGTGCTAAAGGGGGAATACAAAAGAATGACTTACTCACTGTCCTTTGCGAACAAAAGTTAAGTAGAGCCTCATGACATGGATACATACTTGACGTTTTGCCTGAGGAGTTTACTGACTGGGCGACCGACAGAAAGTGTTCGTTAAGTGTCTGCGTTGAGCTGAGAGGGGATAGCTGATGATCTTCTACTGTTGCCTCTGGTGATAAGATTAAGCGCTCGCCTGAGAGAAGATGTTTCAATGTTCTGCTTTACCTTTCGTTCGAAAAGAGACTTTTGGGCTATTCGCACCATTGATTTGACACGGTTTCGTTGGCGCTTGTACTCACAAAACTGTTTTTGTTTTCTTAAGTTATTACGAAGTTCCATCGCTTGGATAATATCTTGTGTTAACCAAGTCGGTAACGTATGATTTTTTACTCTCTTTTTTTGTAAAGGGGCATGCTTATTAAGCACACTGTTGAAAAGATTATACCAGAGATCCAAAGCAGTGTCAGGATTGTCTTCATTGTGAACAATGTTGAATTGTGTTTGGTTAAGATCAGCTAAAAAGGCCGACTCACAGAAGTGTTTAAAGGAGCGATGAGAGATGGTGGTGTGTCCAAGCTTAGGCTGCGCTGGTAGTTTGGATGACCATAAACATACAGTGGGATAGTGGTCACTGATACAGAGGTCAGCAATACTAACGTTATATATACGTTTTGGGGACGGTTAGAGTAAATGTGATCTATGAGTGTTGCTGATGTGGAAGTAATTCTAGTAGGGGAAGAAACTAGTTGTTTTAGACCAAGCTGTGTCGTAACACAATCCCACGCTGCGTGAGATTTAAGCATATCAATATTGACGTCGCCTAGCAATAAGACATCGTTATTAGACAAATCAACATGCTCAGTGGATTGCAGGAAATCGTCATACCATTCATACAAGGCAGACGGGTTAGATAGAAAAACCCTATAAAGACTGGTCTGGTTTTAGGGCCTTTGAGCTCACGGCTCAAGCCAGATAACTCTACGTCAGGGGTTTCTAAGTCTTCACGTCGACGAACGAGAGTTTGGATAGAGTTATGTATGTAAACGGCAATACCAGTCCGACCAGGCATACAAGGGTCTCGCCGAACAGTACTAAAGTTGGGATAACTAATGGCATATCAGGGTTTAAACGTGTTTCACTTAAACCAAACAAGTGGAACGGTTCAGGTGCGTTTAAGTAAACGTTTAAATAGGAAACCTTATACAAGAGGTGGTAGATATTTAGATGCCCGATTTTTAGGTTGCACTGCTTCTTTGCGGGTGCTTCATTTTCATTAACGAAAGCAACCCTAAACTGCATCGCACTAGAAGCTAATATTATTTTTTTTACGTTAACAACAACAACAAAAAATAATAAAGGAAAAAGAGGAAGTACACTCTATAAGTGTCAATGGTGCACAGTAGAGTCGTACTATATGTGCACAGCGCTTCAGCTATCACATGTCGGGCGTGTCAGTAAGGCACGCTAATCGTAAAATAAGTTCAGCACTGCAAGCACGAGTAGCTGCTGGTAGTTCTTGGTGGTACACAACTAAAGTCTTACTGTGAAAGATAACAGTCCTACCGCTAGATAATCTCTAGGCGGTAGCAAGGTTGAGAAGTGACGGAAAGACATACCTTGCCAGACCTGACAAGCCCTTCTATCGACACTGCATGCCGATACCTACACGGTAAGAGCACAATAGAAAATAAAATGTCAATCCTCAAAAGAGAACGCACACGAAATTTAGTTTTTACCTCACAAATTAGGTATTATGAATACCGAAATATTGAAAACACTGTTTTCCGTTGTCAGATACAAATGCTGAATGAAGAGAACGGCCAATCCGCTTAGCCCTGGCTAATATAGTTGATCACACCCAAAACGACTCGGTAAGCATGTGTTGGATTGATACTCTGAGACCAGTGTCTGCCATTAATAGCCGGCATGGGGAGGGCTGGAAAGTATGGAGCACACATGCCACTGCCAGGGTGCGGGAGTCTGTACGGTGAAGGGTAGTACCACTGAGCACCATCAGGGGGATTAAGTTTCTGTTGCCCAGAGCTGTAGGCGGATACATCAGTTGTTGGTGGTGATGTTGCCAGTCAACAAGAGCAACTGGCGTATCCTGTAGTTTCTGAGGCTCTGACATTGTCTGTTCTTGCTGGTGTTGTGGTTCTTGCTGCTGTAGTTGCTGCTGCGGTTCTGTTTGTTTTTGCTGCAGTTCGCGCTGCTGCTGATATTGACACTGATTTCCCTCTACTTGATACGCAGCTAAAGGCGCACGCCCTGCAGCAACGTCCAAGTAGAGGTGATTAACAGTAGTCTCATCACTCGATCTGTCGGCCCGTTGAGTGGTTTTCCTGTGGCTATCTTCCCCGCCGTACTTAATGTTACCGGCCAGCCTGTGGGTCCCCACGTGGTGGATGGGGTCAAGGCGGCCTTTTTGATCCACGCGGTACAGCGCCTTGTGGGGAAGACCGCTTTTGGCTCTGAAAACACCCGTGTTGTCAACAAAGGTAGCGTCAAGCTTCTTGGCCACGTGGCACATTTTGGCATTAGAGGGGAAGATGCGCTGATTTAGTACAGAGTTTTTTCCCTGAGCAGCTGGCAAGATGGAGGAAGCCTGGATGCGCGCTTTGGGGAACGCCCTTTTGCATGCTGTGATCAGCTTTTCCCAATGCTGGCTGCTTGCAATCATTGACCCCCACGTGGAAGGTGACAAGTTGGACGTGGGGTGATTGAGGCTGCTTCATGCCAGTTAGGCGAGAAGTTTGCAGGCCGGACACTGAAGTGACCTGCACTATCTCACCTTGGTACGTAGTCATTTTCTCGCCCTTGACGTTTTGCAAAGCGGAGTCTCCAATGATTATGTTGATGGTGCCGGCGTGGACGTGATGATCAAAGATCTCCTCGCTGGGAGAAGGACGATTACGGCCCCTCTCACTTTGTTACCGTTCGCCTGCACCGCAGAATTCCCCTTGTTTCTTGGCTTCGGACGGAGGCGCGTGGACCTTGTAAGTGTACCGCCAGAAACCTGATCCCGTAGGGTACTTGACCTGATGAGCTTAGGTGGGGTAATTCGCACAGGGATCGCGTCACAGCAAGCGGTATGAGGGTTTACTCTGCCGCTGTGAGTAATCTCCTCAGCTCTTTCAGAGAAGGTGGGACGGTAGGGTGATGTCTCGGGCCGTGTTGACTGTGTGATGACGTATTTATTGACGGCTGCATCTAACCTCGCCACTTGACAGTACAGGTCATGGATGAGTTGGCTGTCATTGTCATTGTGCAATTTATCGGATAGCTGACTGAAAATGTGACACGTCGGTCAGCTGGTCCTGGAACTGGGATAGTTTGCCACGTATGCAGGACTCGAGGTCGTTGGTCACCATCATACCTGTCTCACGCACCTGGCGCTGTAGCTGCTCCAGGGTTTGCCGCATATCCACTTTGTTCTGAAACAGCTCCTGGCATAGGGATTCAACAGAAGCAAGTTGGGCTTGGAGCTGAGTGAAGATGGTTGGCTTTCCTTTGTGTCACTGATACCAGAGACCACGAGCTGACTGCCAGCAGTGTCCACTTGAGTGCAAGCGACCGCGATTCATGATGAGGACACGTGTCCTGTGATGAGGTCATTCACGGATGCTGTATAACCAACACTGCAGGTGGTGACCTCAGGAGAACAGCGAGCCGGATGCGACTTGGCCACGCACGAGTGAGGACACGTGATGGATATGGACGGAGGATTGACGTGAGAGGGTGTGGAGTTATCTAACTCAGGGGTAAAGGTAGGGTTAATAGGAGAGGGTGGGGTGTTTTCTGCATCTGAGGGAGAGGGAGGGTGGACGTTGAGGGGTGCGGAGCTTGAAGTATCACGGGTGGAGGGAGGGTGGAAGGGAGAGATATTGTCCACATCAGGGATTACATCAATGCCAGCGCACGATGTTACGTTTGTGTCACTAGAGTGGTCAGTCACGGGGATAAGTGACAGAGGTTGGCCGGCTGTAAACAGTAGTGGTTGATGCCCCGCTCTCGACCCTAGGAACAGGAACAGAGTAATGCAGTGCGCGGGGCTCGGGAGCCGGGAGCGCCAGGCTAGGACGACGGGGCGTGGTCAGGTGAGGCCATTAATGCCCTGGTCAGCGTCACGTTTCTCACTCAGCAAGCTGGAGGACAGGGATAGATCAGGGTGGTGGCTGACGGCACACAGGGATAGGTGACTGAAGGTGGGTGGGGGTACATCACTCTCATCAAACTGTAGATTCTGCAGTGACCTGACCAGGGCGCACAGCTGGTGGAACTCAGTCTGCACCCACTCCTCAGCACGTACTCCCTGAATCAGACAGGTTCCGCCGAGACTACGGTTGAGTTTATAGTATAGGCTGACCGTGATGCAGTTGACACCCTCGCTTCTCACTTGCACAAAGGTCTTGGCAAGGGTGTCGGGGATTCCGGCTGCACGGGTGCGAACGCTGAAGTTAGTCCGAGTTAATGTTTTATTATCAAAGTCGGTGTCTTTCCACACTACCTCGTATCCACAGTTGGCTGAGTTTAATAGATCGACGTAGCGGATGGACAGGGCCTTCCTCCAGCGCTTTAGGACGTCGATATTTGTATCATTGAAAACTTTCTGCTTGGCGCCAAGAGTGTCTTTTACAATAGGATCACTGAAATTAGGAGACTGGGAGGGGGCTTGGGACTGTAAGATGGGCTGGCGTAACAAGACATGAGATGAATACGCCATGATAGGAGGGGTGTGAGGGGGGGGGGGGGGGGAAAGGGAAGAGTAGTTGCACGAGGGTGTGGGTGGGTGGGAGGGGGATAGTATGGATAGTAAAGAAGCATGGGAATGAAGGGGTGGGTTGGCGCTCGGAGGAGGGTGCAGGAATGTGGAGTGGGGATAAAGTGACGTTACGCGCTAAGTATTTGCTGCCATGGGCCAATGACTTAGGATGGCAGATCTGCCGATGCTGAGCCTGGTCAGATAAACTGAGGTTATTTGTACAAGCGGTCAGGCGTGACCACTCGATGGGATCACTGACCTGTATTCTAATGGATGGCTGGCTTTGGGTCAAGGTCACTTCAGTGGGACTATAGGTCAACTTCGAAAGGCGAGGACTAGTCACTTCCGGTTTCACTTTCATGTATCGAGATTGTTTGCGCCGTGCAAGTTTTCACCCAGTTTTGAACGTTTATTTCAAATCATCGATAAAAGAGATGCCATCCAACAGGAACTGTTGCATTGTTGGGTGCCATACAACGGCAGGAAAGTGCAGAGGCCTTTCTTTTTTTAGCATTCCGAAGGCTGGGAAGTCGCCAAGTGCTGACGAATGGCGTGCAGATTTGATTCGTGTTATCAACCGGTGCGATTCCAGCTTCAATCCTAAAAATGCTTCCATCTGTTCTCGTCATTTCGAAAAAAATAAGCTTGACAACTGGTACAAACTTGATATCATAGCCAGAAGTGGTGCAGTCAAGATTAATGCTGTATAGTCTCTGTTATAAACTGTGTAGATGAAGGGAGATGGTTTCACTGTCAGAATATTTTAATGTAGGTTATTCATGAATTGCTTGAAGAAAATGAAAGTTTGGATTGGATAGAACTATTTTACAATTAAAGTAAGACTGCTTATTTATAATTATATACATGCATGTATAGTCTTGTTTTGTGTACGATTGTGTTGGATCTCCTGATGGTTGTAAAAATAACAGTTGATAAGAGTTCTGTATCGAAATTAATGTATTTTAATGTGGGCTGTTCTGAGTGTTCATGTATTGTGGTGAAATGTATGAAAATTAATTCAGCCTTGATTTACCTAGACTGCTTTAGTTTATGATAATACTTGCACCTGTGATGAGAAATGAAAAGCACTCTCAACACCTTAGCTATGAAAAAAAATAAAACAAGCATAATCAGAATTAAAATCAAAAGAAATAGTTCTGCCTTAACTATTTTCACACATGATTGAGCTATTTGTGTATTGTTTGGATACGGCAGACGTAGTTCTTGTTCTTAGACTGCTTGTTTTGTCTTTAATCTTTATTGCATGAGTGTGTGTGCTTCCATACATTTGAAAGTGCGCTAGTATTTTTGTAAGCATGAGTATGGTTTAACATTATATTGAACAATACCATTTAGCTTTTTTTTTTTAAAGTAAAGGCCAAAGACAATCACACGTTTTAAAAAAACCAACAACAAAAAAATCAAACGGCAAAAAGAACAATTTTATTCAACTATTTGTCAAGAAAGACTGAAGACAAGTTTAACGTATATTAATAACCATATTCAAATGACCAAATGTTTTCAAAAACATTGGCATGAAATCCCACATAAAAAAGGAAGCAAAAAAAGTTTCTTCACCACACTTTAACTTTCAGAAGTGGCATGAAATCACTTGTCAAAATCATACTGAAAGTGTGAAACTGAGAAAGAAGTTGCTTCATTTCTCTTTTAATCCTTTTCGAAGGCCTTTGGCAGGTATACAAGTGTCACACTTGAGTTTGTCAAGGTACTTTCTGCATTCATGGTGGATCCTTATTTTGAAATACATTTGTGCCATTTGCACAAAGACTTGCTCTTTCGTCCCATCACTCACTTCACATTCAGATGTCACAGACCTGTTTACCATACACATTTGGTGTATTAAAGTACACAATTTGCTTTGGAGTACACATGTACACGTGTATACACAAAAATACACATTTCGGTTCATTTCGGATACACATTTTTAGAATCGGACTTTTACACAAAAAGTCAATTGCAGAAGAATAAAAGAGTCCAGGTGTTCCTGAACATTCACACGGATAAATGTCTGATGCTTGTTCGCTCCCAAAAAGGACCCAGTTATGCTCGTTGCACCCTTTGCGACTCAAGACTTTTCGGTCGGGCATGCCGGCAGCTACTACTGCAAAGGACACATCGAAAGTAAGGGACACAAAGAATTTGAGCGGTCTGAAGATGTTTTGTCGGAGAGGGAGGGGGAGAGAGAAAGAGAAACTGACAACTCACTGGCTTGTGAAGAAATACACATGTGAGATCCAAAGTACACATTTAGTCAGTTGAAAGTACACTGACTGCACCCAGGGGGTAAACAGGTCTGATCATGTCATGTCTTGAAACAAGGTAAAGACTTCTTGGCTTTGACTGCACACGACACTAAACTCTTGCTGGATATTTGTTTGGAACACAGACCGTGCTTTTCTTTCTAGCAGGTAAAAAAAGTCTTTTGAGTTTTGCTGCAGAAGTACAAGCCCCCCTCTGTTTAGTGCAGATGTCAGAACACTCGCTTGATCTTCATCATTTTGCACAAAATGCTTTAAACACTGTAACTTTTCTTCTTTTTCATCACTTGATTTTAAACGTAGGCACCTTTGCTTCAGCTTTTGCACAACACTGCCGCCAATGTAGCTAACAACATCTTTGACATCATCTGAAAGAGTCTCTTCCTCCTGTACTTCATTCTCCTGAGGTGTAGTGGGGTAATTCACATCCAGCAGCAATTCAAACAAATGGAAGCAAAGCCACATAGATGCTTGTGCTGATCCAGTGACTGCTTTGACAGAAACCATGTGTTTTTGGTAGGCAATGTGGAAGGCTGACCATGCTTTTTCTCTTGCAGTGGTGGGGAACTTTGTCCGTTTACCCAGACAATCGAACAGGAATGTTGTAATCTCCAGAATGGCTGGCCCTTTTTAAAAAGACAAAAGACAAATACATAAATAATTTATAAAAGAAGTTGGCTATGCATCAGAAAAACAATAACTAAATAAATAAATAGATAAATAAAAACACAAAATGTATTTAAAACATACAGTTCTTACAAGTTTACAATATTTTTGGTACATCACAATGATTACAATAAATGAGAACAAAAATGTCCATGTTATGTATAATGCATAACATTTAGAACTTTTCCAAATAGCAGCAACACATCTCCCCATGTTTACCAAATTTACAAACAATGCTTACTTGAACCACTTTCGAAGAAATTCCTTGCATCTTTTGATACACATGTCTCAGCCAGCAGCATACATGCTTTGTCAACTTGCTGCAGCGTTAACTGGAATCACAAATTTATAACCCTAATATTTGCAAACCAATAACGATCAGCGAAGCTTTACGTCCTATGATAATAAATGTTAAGGACAGGAAATTCAAGGGCCAAACGGCCCTATAAGAGATACGAAAGAACCAGACCAGGTCTGGTCTCTCCCATGTCCGGACGAAGGAGGTAAAAATACGGCAAAGCCAAACTCTAAAAACATTAAAAAGGGATTGTTGTCATGGCACGCAGCGCCGGTCGCCTATATAAAAAAAAAAAAAAAAAAAAAAAAAAAAAAAATAAAAAAAATTCCCTATCATTCTTAAATAGGCTAAAGCCCAGGGTTAAAAGGATTTCTTACCCACGTCAAGTTTGGTTTCTACATAATACCCTTCATCATCCATACCCCCACAAAACAAGGGGGTGATAAGATAAAGTGGGAAAAGAGTAATTACAAGGTAAAAACCACACAACCAACAACAGTTTAAACCTTAGTACTTTGTACTGAAATAGCTTCAAATATCACAGTGTAAACACTCACCATCTGCAGGGCGCGTTCATCTTTCTTCTCCTTTGTCAGCACTTTTGCCAAATCTAATTCATCCTCGTCCTGTGAGGGAAAAAAAATCTATTAAATATTCATAGTTGTTATACGAACTGAACAAACAAATGGCTAACGAGGACACGTTTTGTCTGTGTATTGTGTGTTGGCCAACACCAACAAGCAAAGTTTTCAAACTAGGAAAGTCTGCAGTGAAGTGTTAGTTCTCCGTTGTTCAAGCTCACTTATTTATAGCGACAGCGAGAACAAAAAATGATAAGCAAGAAGATTTTCAAAATTCTAGGGCAATATGCCAATATCTGCTTTTATGCCCAAGCCAAACTGGTACACAAATTAAACTAGTACCAATTACTGTTTGCTCTATTTCCCTACAAATTGGGCATAAAACCAGATATTGCCAATTCTAGAATCAACAGTTCACAAACTATAAGCGGAAAACAGAATGTAAACTTTTATTTTACCCGAAGAATGTCGTCGACGTTGAAGGTTTTGAACTGTGCAGCCATGATGGAATCGAAACCGGATGTGACGAGTCCTCATCTTCAGGTTTGACCTAGTTTCTCTCACTGCTAGACAATGCGATGGCCTCGTTGCAAGAAGCGGTAAATTGGAGTTATCTTCCTCTGCTCTTCTGTAAAAGAAACACGACTAGTTCCGGTATGGCAGACGTGGGGTCACGGAAGAAAAAAGTATCTGGGGGAGGGCTGCAATATTGTGTTATTTGCAAAAATTATCGTGGTAAAGTGATCGACAGACGCTTTGTTAAGCTGCACAGATTACAAAAAAACAAGATTCTCAGGACAGCATGGGAGCGGCGGCTGCGGCTTGTTCGTAAAGATTACAACACTGTGAACATTTTATAAGCCACACGTCGTTTTCCTTGATTTTATTGTTACAGCTTAATATATATTTTACATAAGCAGCAAGATAAAAAGAAACACCCAACAAATAAACAAGAAAAAAATAAACTACTCAAATTTCTGTGTTTCTAGTAGTAGTACTAGTAGTTTTTTTGTGGCAAAAATAAATTAAATAAATAATAAACGCACCAAAAATTCTCATCTTTCTGGTCACTCAAAAAATCTAGCAACCCAAAAGGCCCCCCCCCCCCCCCCCCCCCACCCTAAAATAAAATACATAAATACAAAAATAATAAGAAATAAAACTTATAATAAGAAAGAAAGAACTTTTCAAAAGTACAGATTAAGTACAGCCTAAAAAATATACACCAACATACATGATACAATGTCTACTGTCTACACTCACACTAAAATTCTTCCCCCTTCTTTGTTATATATTGTGCAATAAGATATAAATGCATTACAGTGAGTCAAACTGACTAATCAATCACACTGGGGTCTTTCTCACTGTCCAGTGTCCCCAAAAATCAGTAAATTGTCTAACTGAATAATTCTAATATTTATGTGCATTAACTTCTACTATGTACTGAGTTGTAAATATCTTCTGAATGCACTTAAACTTCTGGTAATGTCTAGCAAATTTACATTATAAATTTAAAAAAATTGTTGGAGAGGTTTTGATAAAAGTACTGCCCAGTCATGAGGATAACCCAGAAGGACGTGAACTTCACCAAAAGATGGGGTAGAGTGCAAACTAATATCATAGTTATATGGGCAAGCAGATCACCTCTAAATGTAAATAATTACAGGCTACATAAATTTATAAACATGTATAATAAAAATGAATAATTCTATAAAATGAATATTGGATATTTTAAAAGTTAATATTGCAAATAAACACAGCCAGCCACACTATTACATGCAGTGCCTGGCACATTCAAAGCCCACCAGCATTATATGGAAAAAATAAAAATAAAACGACAATCTTGGAAAGTATGAGCCAGTAAAGCTGCCAGGTTTCACTCATTCCACTTAAGACAGAGCAAGCCCTCTCTTAACACACTCAGTGAACAACTCTGGAACTACAGCAGTCACATAAAAATATGTCAATTTCGATATAACTATACTCCACAGATCTTCATCAAAGTGGATGCGTTCCACAGATTGGCCCTTTAGTGTCCACACAAAAAAGTCGCACCATTTCCTACCAGTTACAGCCATTTGTCCTTGGACTTGAAAATAATAATTGTGTTCTCTTTTAAGAGTGACCTGGCCATTTACAACTCGACAAAAAAAATTATCTTGAAGGCATGCTTCTTCTGGGGTCTTATTTCTGTATACAGAGGGACACTTCACCTCTAAAAGTCCTTCCCTTTTGTCCTCGTTACAGTGAGGGCAGGTCACAATGCCATCAGGACTTGCAGCTAAATAAGGGGCATCATTATATAAATGCAGGCCGCTTTTCTTGACTTCAATACCAGGATGTGATTTGCTCATAATGTTATAGTAGCATCTTCTTGCTGCTGGTTCATGTGTTCGGCCCCATTTCATGTGTTCAGTCTCCTGCCTGGTGCCATCCTCATAATACTGCATCACAGATTTTAATAAACTGTCAGGTTTAGTGCTCTGCTTTTGTTTGTAAATTTCACCAAATTTACTTGAGGTCAGTTTTCCTTTTCTCATATCCATCCAGCTCCCTTTAGTATTCTGATCCCTGGTGAATTCCTCAATCAGTACCTTTTCGCTTGCTGTTACTGATTGGTTCGCGACAAATTCTTTAAAGACTTGCTGGCATTTGCTTGACTTTATGTCCACCCAGTCTGCAAACCTGTAGTTAAGCCCCGGTCACAGTGCACTTGCGGATGCAAAGAGGATGTAAAACGTAAAAATAATCTTGCCATCCGTTGGAAACCGCTATGCATCCGTTGTGTACTCATTGCATTCGTGTTTCATACGCTCTATCCATTGAGCATCCGTCCACTGTGATTTCATCCGCGCAAAATGTTTTGAGCTGCACAAAACTTTTAAAACGGATGAACGTACGATGTAAATCCGCGACACATACGAGCAGCAAACATACTATGTTCATAAACATCCGTTAAACGTCCGCTGTATCCTCTCTGCATCCTCTGGGGATCCTCGCGACTCGCATCCGCTGCACCCCCACCCGGGTCTGCCCTGGGGGACTTGGGTGGGGTTAGGTATTTTTTAGTTCCCAGGGTCACCCTGGTCAGCCCCACAGGGTGGGTTTTTCTCTCTATTCTGGGGCATGTGTTTCTGTCTACCCTTTGTCCATTCACCTGTATTTGCCTTTTTAAAACTCTCCCTACTGTCTGCACTGCCTGTAGCTCTTGATATTGGATGTGTGTTGCTAAATGGTCTTAGCTTTATTTATGCCCCATGTTGTAGGTTTATTTAATGTATTTGACCGGCTGGCGACATACATTCAATTTTCTGTTTATTTTTTTTTTTTCACAAGCAGTGCAGGCACGTCCTGAGAAAGCCTTGTTGCTGTCGGGACGTTAAGCAATGTACAATCAATCGCATCCGCTGCAGGTGAAAACGGAAAGAGAAAGGAAAGATAAGGTACATGGAACGTCTATACATTGTTAGTAGCACGGGAATAGAAAGGATGTAAGCGTATGCATCTCGTATATAACGTATTCTAAACAGACACAACGTTTGTATCTGGGATGTATCTCGTATATTTAGGATGTCCAGAGTATGTAGAAGGACAATTTGCGGACTCCCGATATTTTGTATAAAATGGAGGAGAAAATCATCTGGATCTCAGTAAGGGTCAAGCAGCTGTGGTGTACAGACCTCATCACCCTCGGTCTTGGTCTTCAGCATCATCAATTGTTCTCCACCATGGATGATCAAAGAGTCCATCTGATAGCTGCGCTCATTCAACAGCAGAACCACAACCTGTTCAGACTGTATCAAGTTTTAGACAGAAGGAGAAGGAGAAGAAGAAGACGTCAAAAAGCTGTGTGGGTCCGAGGATGGATCGAGAGAAGAATGGAGTTTGGACTGTATCACCAGTTGATGGTGGAGTTGAGGAATGAAGACCCTCGTGCATTCCATCACTTCATGAGGATGCCACCAGCCATGTAATGTTTGACGAACTTGTAGAGCGTCTGAGACCCAGGTTGACCAAGCCAAGCATCAACTTCCGTCCCAACCTGGACCCTGGACTGAAGGTGGCACTGACTCTGCGGCACCTAGCCTCTGGAACCACATACAGAAACATGCAGTATGCATGGAGGGTGCCACACAACAGCATCAGCAATGTCATCAGAGAAGTTGTACAGGCCATCATTGAAGAATACGCGGACGGGTGCCCCACCACTGAACAAGGCTGGAGACAACTTGCAGAAGATTGGTATCTGAGGTGGAATTTTCCCCACACCGTTGGAGCCATAGATGGGAAGCATGTGGCCTGCAAAGCACCAGCCAACCCAGGGTCCACCTATTACAACTATAAGGGCTTCTTTAGCATCATCCTCTTTGCCATGGTTGATGCTGACTACAAGTTCATCTACATCGATGCTTCAGGCAACGGGTCAGCTTCAGATGCCCAGATATACAACGCAAGTGACCTCAAGGATGGGCTGGAACGCAACCTCTTCATGGGGTTTCCAGGCCCAGACCCCCTTCCCAATGACACACAAGATGTGCCCTACTTCATAGTTGGTGATGACGCGTTCGCCCTCAGAACCTACCTCATGAAGCCGTACAGTTCAAGACACCTCACCCGGGAAGAGAGGATCTTCAACTACAGGCTGTCCAGGGCAAGACAGGTGGCGGAGAATACCTTCGGCATCCTGGCCAACAGGTTCCAGATACTTCTCACCACCATGCAGCATGACCCAGAGACTGTGAGGAGAATCGTGGAAGCTTGCTGCATCCTGCACAATCTCATGCGCACCCGATACCCAGTGTTGCAGAACAGACTTGTCGACCGTCAACAAGGGAACGGGGACATGGAGCCTGGTGAATGGAGGCAAGGACGTAACCTGATGGACACTGTGGATGTACAAGGCCCCAACAGAGCTTCACGTGAAGGGAAGAAGCAGCGCAACCTCCTGAGGCACTGGTGCAACTCCCCAGCTGGATCAGTGGAGTGGCAAGAGAGGATGATAGATGATTAGAATGGATACTGCCTTGAGACTGTTGCATAAGACTGATGAGATAGAGATTGTGCCATTAAAGAACACTGCATTACTATGTTGTTGTATACTTTTAGCTGTTTATTTTTATTAGATGTATATTGTGGGTTGCTACAATTAATAAACAGCTTTGCTTTAATTTAAAATGTGTTGATTACTGAATAAATTGCTCTTGATAATAAAAGTTCATATGTGTGGCAGCTGGGATGGTGTACTATCCAGTCCCAGTATGGTTGCACTGCAAGCTGGCATTTCCCCAAGCCCAAAAGTCTTTTTCCCAAATAATAATAAAGTACAGCATCCCTTGTGGAAAGGGCCCTCTTTGCCCATCAGTAAAAAATAATCAAATATAAAGAGCAAACTGTGGCCAACTGATCCCATGCCAGACTGTGTTGGTGGACCATCGCATGCTGCTATGGTTACACTGTTGGTCACAACTCACTGTGCCCAATTATTTATAGATAACATATGACTCAATTGTTTTAATAAATAAGGTAACAAAAAAGGGGACATGTCTATATGTCCCCGTCTCTGTATGTCCCCAAGTGTTCCACTATGCTCTTTACGTCATTCCTATGTCTTTCCAGCACTGGGGCACTGTGGACTGTAAAATTAAGGGCCCCTCTTGTTCCTGGAACCATGGGAGCTATTTAGGTAGCCAGGGGTTCTTCTTTCATGTCAAGATCTTTTTTTTTTCCTCCCAAGACTTAATTTCTCAGTCTGCAGTGTCCCACTGCGGGAAGACGTAGAAATGACATCGAAAGCATAGTGGGCCACTTGGAGACATAGAGATGGGGCCATATAGACATGTACCTCCAAAAAAGCCATTACAATCTTTGGCTACATAAATGTACCAGTGATTTTTTTTTCTTGAAACTTTGAGGTAAACTTTAATGTGCGTAACGTTAATTTGAACTCAAATTAGTTATCGTTAACGTTTATTGCAATAACGTCATTTTATCTTTATATAAATGAATGTCATTGTATTAAATTTAATCTTGGAACAATGATTACATTTAGAACTGACAACAGAGACAGGTGACTATTAAAGCAAACATTCTTTGCATTTTATGGTCCACCGACATTGTTGCCTTTGGGCATGCAAAGTCTGAAACATTTTTGTACCAACACTTTATTAAGTAAACAAAACATTTCTAAAGGTAAACAATGCTGTTTATTATGCCTTAACCTTCGTATTCTTTCAACGTGTGTACCAACACTTTATTAAGTAAACAAAACATTTCTAAAAGTGAACAGTGCTGTTTATTATGCCTTAAACAATGTTTATTGTATTCTTTCAAAGTGTATACCAGCACTAAACAAAACATTTTTAAATGTAAACAATGCTGTTTATTATACCGTAGGGCCCTACCAGATAAAACATATAATATATATATATTCATAAACAGCTACAATCAGTATACAAACCATTAGAGTTAGCATCATGCTCCCAAGTGTTCACAACATGTGTTCACAATCACAACTCAACAGTCTCTGCAAGTGTTTACATCTCAGTCTGTTGAAGGAAGGCAGCGACCACATCCAGAGCTGTGTCATCTTGGGCTGTTACTGTGGCTGTGGCTCGAGTACTGGTCTGACGCGGCAGTGGGGTGTTGGTCCTCGAGGGTACAGCAGGTGGTGGTGTGGTCAGGACGCCAAAGTTGGTCTCCGAGAGTTGACTCAGTCCCGTGAGGTTGAGCGACCCTTCATCAAGGATTTTAGATGTAAGACCCAATACTGCTGTTAGTCCCGTTGACGGACTTGGCTCTGGGCTGGAGGAAGGGTTGGGATGAGTGTGTTGGGGCTGTCTGGTCTGCAGCTGGGTGCGGAGTGGCGTCTGTGGCGTCCGAAGAACATGGGCCTGGACTGGGTAGTTCTGGTTCTGCTGTGGGAAGTGCTGGTAGTCGTAGCCATGGTAGGTGAGAGGCTGTTGAAAGCCGTGGAAGGGCTGTGACGTCACCTGGGGTGCAGACCAGGACTGGAGAGGACGAGCTTGAGTAGCATCATGGAGAAGTGCTGTGATGTTCTTCTTCATCATCTGGTATTCGGCCTCGGGCAGGTCCCTCAGGGTCTGGCTTACGTAGGTGATAAAGGGCTTCCGGGTCGAGGATGCCCTGTCTAAGTCGACCGGTTGAGAGAGAAGTTCTGTGCTGGTCTTTATTGTGTCCCTGATCTCCAGCAGCACTGTCGTCCTGGCCCTCCAGTCTGCCTCTCTGCCTGCGTCCTCTGGAGCTGGTGCTGGAGCCGGAGGTGTGGGTTGCTTGGCCTATGGTGGCTGCCGCTTGTTCCTCCATTTGTGAGAGCAGGGCGTCAGCCTCTACAGCATCTTCAACTGTCGAGGGGGTCTCTGCTGGGGGGGCCCCTCTGAAGACACCAGTCCGGACAGGGTAGGTGGCGCCTGCAGACCTGTTTACCCCAATTGATGCAAAATAGGGAGACTGAGGATTAAAAATAGGGAGATTTTATTCAAAATAGGGAGATTCTAGAAACGCGCACCACCGGCAAAGTAAACTAATGAAATGTATGGAAATAGTCACACACACAAGAAACACAACAAATGGATACATGTGTAAGCCAAAGATGTATTCATAAAACAAAAGATTGATAACATCACATTCATTGCAGTCCACCACAAGCCACAGTCCACCACCTAGGCCATAGATTGCACCAAAAGTGCATTAAAAACAAACAAAAAACAGGGTCCTGGTGTTTCAACAGGGTCAGTGTCAGTGTCCAAAAGTTTTCACTTCTTCAAGGACTTGTAGTAGCAACCCTTCAGTTGTGACAATTGTGTGTCAGAGAGTTTCCTGCTGTTGTCAAGGTAATGCCCTGACATCCCTTTGACCACTAGAAGTGCTTCAATGGTGTCTTGGCCCAGGCTGCCCCGTTGGTCAGTGGAGATCTTTCTCACCACAGAGAACACACGCTCACATGGAGCACTTGAGTGTGGGATACAAAGAATCCCCATCATGACCTTTGCCAGTACATCAAGATGGTGCTGCTTGCCAATCTGTGCCCATGTGAGATCGACCCTGTCCTGAAGACAGCTGGTCATGTCTGCAAACTGGTACTTGGCAAACTGCTCGATGATGGTGTTTTTCTCTTCCCCCCTTGAAACCAGAGCTGGGAATCGATGGAGGAAGTACCTCAGGTCATCTATCTTGGCTGATTTCTGCTTGTCTGGATTCACAACATCAGTGCGCTGGAGTACAGGGTCATCCAGTGGCAGCTTCTTGAGGAGGTAGTCACACACCTTCAAAAACACAAGAACAAGAATTATATTTATGTGTTCCAGGCCAAGTCCTCTTTCACACTAAAGTGAACGGAACACATGGCAACAGCATGACATACACAAACACTTGTACACTGGGATTGAGTTTTGAAAGTAAATCACACACTCTACCCATGTTGAAAATGAAAAGATTGTATCTGCCTTGCTTTACAGAATAATTGATGGTAGCACAAACCTTCTCAAAGTACATCCTGACAGTTGCGTAGAACTCCTGTATGCGACTTGACCTCAAATGGTTGGCTGTAGCATCCTTGATCATGTCATGTGCTGCTGTGCCGATCAGGAGATCCTCATCATCCTTCTGGTTGTCTCTCTTGGCAAACTCCACCTAAAACAAGACATCAAAGCATTGTTATAACATAGATAAAATAGTTGAAGTTTTTGTTTGTTTAAAACACTGATTCTGTGATGCGCATGCTTTAATATTAAATCAGAACTGTCAGGTAACATTGTATTAACAACAAACATGGTTAAATTAGTTGGATTAGTAAATAACTTCAAAGCGGTATTTACCAATGTCCCAGATCTAGATGATCACAACACTTACCTCCTCAACAGGCTTGCCAATCACAGCATCAGGCTTCAGGAAGCGGCTGTACAGATCCTGCAGGAACTCAACAAGATTGGGGCGCAACACATGGATCATGGGCTCCTCTGCTTGAAGACCCTTCAGAACTTTGTCATACAGCTGAAAAAAACACAAAATTATGGATAGTTTTCAAAACAAAGGTGCAACTGCAACAGCAAAAGAAAAAATTGACTGCAGGAGCTGTACTTACAGTGATGAAAGAAGAGGGTAGTGGGTAGCTCCAAGGAGGAGCTCCTTGGAGCTACCCACTACCCTCTTCTTTCATCAAAGGTGCCTACCCGGCACCGGCCTCCACGTGGCGTAGGTGGGTAGTCCGCTCAGTCCCTGACTGAGTGGGCTAGCGGACGGGTGCCATCTTTGTCCAGGATTAGGACTTGATGTCAGCAGATATGTTGTTCAGCCTTTTCACTGGTCCGGTTTTTAAGGAGCTGTGCTAACCTAGGTCGTACCATGTTGGATTGGTCCTTAAAAATACTCATGACTTTTTGGTCCTTTGGATCCCAAGTGTTTGCCGTGCTTGGAGACCCGTGTCGGGGGAGAAGAGGATCCTGGTGGCTGAGGTTCCCTTTGGGCTGCGGCTCACTGGTGCCAACACTCCACTTCGGCCTTGACTTCTACCTAAACGGGAGGCTAGTCGTACCGGCCTAGTCAATCGGCTCTTGTCACGTTGAGCCCTATCCCACTGTTGACATGCGGGTTGCTATACGGAGCACCATGCTATAGCTTCTGCTGCTGATTAGGTGCTTTACGCCAGTATTCCCCTGCATTCAACGGTGTGATAGAAGGCGGTGGCTCAAACGGTTCAATCGGGCTTACCCCCTTGAGTATATCTTTCGGGCAGTCTCCATTGTGCGTCGGCTGGAGACCCGCCGACAGTTGCACTTTCCCTTGTTGGGCTCGGTGGCGGGCGGGGACCCCCGGGGGATGAATATCTCTACTAATATAATATGGATAAAACCAAAAAACCAAAACTAGCACAGAAACGGCGCATAGACACTGACATTGCACATGACAGTGATTCAGACTGTGCGGAAGCGACGCCTCAGGCGTCGGCCGTATGGCCTCGCTTCCTCATTGTCCATAGCAAGGTGAAGGAGAAACCAGTTACCAAGCTGCATCCTTTTCTGGTGGGGGAGACCCTCAGGAGCCGTGTTGGCAGGCCTGACGCCCAGCGCCTCAGGTCTGGTGACTTGCTGGTGGAGTGCCGTACTCGGGCACACTCCAGCGGGCTACTGGGGCTCTCTTCCATCGGAGACACTCCTGTGGAAGTCACACCCCACAAAACTATGAATTCGTCAAGAGGCGTAATCAAAGATCAAGCTTTGGCAGAACTGTCAGAAGATGAACTTGTAAGGAACCTTAAGTCTCAGGGGGTGACTTGCGTCAGGCGCTTCGCTTCCAAGCGAGGTGGTGGGGAGATCCGTCTCCCTACCATCATCCTGACGTTTGGCACCCCCACCCCTCCTACTACCATCTGGGGAGGTTACTACTACTCCCTGAGAGTGAAAAAGTACGTCCCTCTTCCCCTCCGGTGCTTTAAGTGCCAAAAGTATGGCCATGGGCAGAAGACATGCCGTCAGGCAGAGGCTTCATGCGCCCGTTGCACTAGGCCCGGACACTCTGCTGAGTCCTGCACAGCCACCCCCCTGTGTGTGAATTGCCAGGGGGCGCATATGGCTTCGGATAAGAAATGCCCTCGTTGGATATCCGAGTGCAAGATTCAGCAGGTGCATGTGGAGAAGGGACTGTCCTTTCTGGATGCCAAAAAACTGGTTGAAGGCCCTGGTGCAGCTGCGGCTGCCCCAACCTCTAACACCTCAGTGTATACTTTTAGTGCAGCGGTGGCAGGCAAGCGCCCCACCAAAGACTTTTCATGTCAGACCCCAACTTCTTGGTTGGGGGCGGAGCCTCGGCTCATCTCGCCCCTGGAGAGTAACCCTCCTCCGGTGGTGACAAGGAGCCAGGGAACGCAGAAGGCGGACACTGCCGGTCCGGTTGTGCCGCCTTCTGTTGCCCCTAAGCCTCAGCCCCCACCCAAACCTGTTAGTCAGTCAACTCCAAAGGCTTCTGGCTCTGGTCAGCCTTCTAAGGCCGCTAACTCTAGCGGCAGGAACGCTGCCCAGGACCAGAAGTCTAAGAAATCTATGGGACCGCTGTGCGCACGGGCCCAGAAGGGGAACACAGATGTGCCCCTTCAAAACAAATATGCTGCACTGGAGGAGCGGATGGAAGGAGTGGAAGTTGTTGTTGCTGATGCTGCGGCAGCTCCACCCCCTTCCTCTCCGAAGAACCAGAGGAGGCCCGGGAGCCGGCCCCCCTCTGTTTCTTCAACTCCTTCCAAGGTAAAGGAAAAAGGGAGGAAAAACTCCTTACCCCCAGATCAGACTTAATCATGGACTCTTTGCTTCAGTGGAATTGTCGTGGTTTTTGAGCTAACTTTGAGGAATTACGTCTTTTAGTCAAGTTCTATAACCCCTCAGTCATATCTCTTCAGGAGACTTACCTGAAGACTTCTGACCCTGTGTCTTTTAATGGTTTTAATGTTATACATAAAGGCTCTGATTCGGAGAGGCGCTCGGGTGGAGCAGCTCTTCTCATTAGTAGCCAAATTTTATGTAGCCCCGTTAGCATCGACACCTGTCTTCAGGCTGTCGCTGCTCGGGTTACCTTAAAAAAGACCATAACCATATGCAGTATTTACCTGCCACCATCACTGCGGGTCTGTAGCAATGATATTTTTCACTTAGTAGATCAACTGCCCCCTCCCTTTATTCTCATGGGGGATTTTAACGGTCATGCTCACCTTTGGGGTAGTGACCACTATGATGGCAGAGGTCAGATGTTAGAAGATGTTTTTTCTCAACTTAACCTATGTGTCTTTAACGATGGCTCACCTACATACTCTAACTCAGGTTCCGGATCTAGTTCTGTTCTAGACCTCACTGTGTGTGATCCTTCTCTCATGCTGGACTTTGACTGGAAGGTTCACGACGACCTGTGTGGTAGTGACCACTTCCCAGTAGTCCTGTCATCGGTCAGCTGTGAGGAGGATTCGCCGGTGGGGCGCTGGAATCTCCAGAAAGCTAACTGGTCTCTGTTTGCCTCTCTCTGTCAGTCTCGTCTTACAGAGGAGGTGGTCATGTCAGCTGAAGAACCTGTTTCTTGTTTTACTTCTATTTTGTTGGAGGTTGCAGGTGAAACCATCCCTAGAACTTCCACATCACTCCCTCGGAAGCCGAGAGTACCATGGTTCAATGAAGAGTGCCGCAAGGCCCAAACAATGCGCAAATCTGCTCAGCGACGTGCATTTCGTAATCCGTCGCAAGCAAATATTTTAACCTTTAAAAGACAGCGGGCGAAAGCCCGTTATATTTTTAAACGTGAACGCCGTGCTTCCTGGAGACGCTTTGTCTCATCTTTATCTTCTAGGACTCCGTCCCAAAAAGTCTGGAAGGCTGTTCGAAGAATTAGGGGCAGGGGTGGCTCGGCTTCTGTCGGCCATCTTAGAGATGGTGCCAGTTTGGTCACAGATAAAAAGGCTGTGGCCAATTTGCTTGCCTCCACCATTGCCCATAATTCTTCAACAGAGCATTATTCACCTTTCTTCCAGAGAGAGAAGGAGAAGCGAGAATCTTGTGCTTGTGATTTTATATCGGATAACTTGGAAGACTATAATGCCCCTTTTACGTTTTCAGAATTGCAGCAAGCCATGCAGAAATGTACTGACTCTGCTGCTGGATTAGATACCATCCATTATCAGCTCATAACACATCTGCCTGAGGATTCACTCCTTGTACTTCTCAAGGCCTTTAACCATATCTGGATAACCGGTCATTTTCCGCCATCTTGGCGCCAGGCTGTGGTTGTGCCAATTCCCAAGCCGGGTAAGGATCCTTCCGACCCGGGCAACTACCGGCCAATAGCTTTGACATCATGTTTATGTAAAACTATGGAACGCTTGGTCAACGCCCGACTGGTGTGGCATCTTGAGTCACAGGGTCTCATCACAGACCTCCAGTGCGGTTTCCGGCGCTTCCGTAGTACAACTGACCATCTAGTCCGCTTTGAGTCTTTTATCCGAGATGCTTTTGTCAACAAGCAGCATGTCTATGCAATTTTCTTTGATCTTGAAAAGGCATATGACACTACCTGGAAGCATGGTATAATGTCTGATTTGTCGGACATGGGTTTTAAAGGGCATCTGCCCGTTTTTATTCACAATTTTTTGTCCAACAGGTCGTTCCATGTCCGTGTGGGCTCCACCCTCTCCGACTCCTTTGAACAGGAGATGGGTGTCCCGCAGGGCAGTATTCTATCTCCTGTTTTATTTAGCATTAAAATAAATAACATTGTAAAGGCCGTCAAGGATGATTCTGAATGCTCTTTGTTTGTGGACGACTTTGCTTTGTGTGCACGAGGTCGAGGACTTGCGTCCCTTGAGAGGCGCTTGCAGCTGTGCGTTGATCGCATCCAGGGGTGGGTGTCTCTCAATGGATTCAGATTCTCGCCCTCCAAGACAGTCTGTGTGCATTTTACTAACCAGACGATATGTTTTCCAGAACCTAGCCTGAGCATTGCTGGAGTGCCAATTAAGGTGGCTGAAGAGGCTAAGTTTTTGGGGGTCATCTTTGACAAAAGATTGACCTTCTGCAACCATGTTAACTACCTTAGAACCTCTTGTCGGAAGGCCCTCGACATTCTTCGTGTCGTTGGTCGTACTGACTGGGGTGCAGACCGCATCGTCTTACTTCGACTGTACCGGGCCCTTGTTCGGTCCAAACTGGATTACGGCTCTGTGGTATATGGCTCGGCTTCCAAGTCTGTTCTGCAGCGTCTGAACACAATTCACCATCAAGGTCTGCGCATATGTCTGGGAGCCTTCAGGACATCTCCAGTTCCTAGTCTGTATGCAGAGGCAGGGGAGCCTTCTCTCAGGCTCCGCCGCATCCGCCTCATGCTCAGCTACGTTCTGAAGCTGAAGGCCCATCCAGAAAATCCTGCCTATGATTGTGTTTTTAACCCGTCGTTTGCAGAGATTTACGATGCCCATCCGGGAGCTGTCCGTCCACTTTCCTTCCGTGTCCGACCTCATCTGCAGGCGGCCGGAGTGGACCTGGACAAAGTTTCGGAATCTCTGCAACACGTCACTCCACCCTGGCTACTACCAGTTCCTGATATCTTGCTGGACTTGACTGCCCACAAGAAGGATTGTACTCCACCAGCCATATACCAACAGAGCCTCAATGAACTCCTTTCAATTTTTCCTGGCTATTGTCGTCTTTATACGGATGGGTCCAAGTCTGAGGATGGAAGAGTGGCTGCGGCTGCAGTGTCCTCTCGCCATCCTAGACGCCCATTTAAGCTCCGTCTCCCTGACCATTCCTCTGTATTTAGTGCAGAACTGCAGGCCATTCTGCTAGCACTCAAGCATGCCTATCAGTCTCGGGAAAGGAACTTCCTGATTCTGTCTGACTCTCTTTCTGCCCTGCAGGCCCTTCAGGGCGCGGGAACAGACCATCCACTGCTGGTGCAGATTAGAGAGCTCTACGCGGACTTGAAGGAATATTATGACATCATTTTTATTTGGGTCCCAGGCCATGTGGGCATCGAAGGCAACAGAATCGCAGATTCTGCTGCCAACAGTGCCCGCAGTGACCCTGTCCCTGACACACAGACTGTCTATAGTGATTTTAAACCTGTTATTAGTGCGTACATAGCCCGCGAGTGGCAGTCCGAGTGGGACAAAGAGGAAGGGAACAAGCTTCATGAAGCTCTTCCTAAGTTGTCTGACAGTCTTTCCGCTGCGGCAGCCGCCGTGAGGAGACTGTCCTTGCTCGGCTCCACATCGGGCACACATATGTTACGCACTCTTACTTACTTAAACAGGATGAGCGTCCATGGTGTTTTGCCTGTGATGAGCAGTTTTCTGTTCGACACTTTTTGCTGTATTATGCTGACCTAATTGACACCAGATATAAACACTTCACAGCAGACTCCTTGAAGGTTTTGTTCCGGGATGTTCCCCCGGACAAAATCTTCAATTATTTGAGAGAATGCAATATTTTTAACAAGATCTGAGCATTCATAGACTATGTGAATTTTTTTATTTGCCCTTTTTGAGAGTCTGTAGACGTTTCTTTTCCAGACATGTGCGACATTTTAGCCTGAGATTTTTAATCTATATTTACATCTTGTCTTAAGACCTTGCTTTTAGTCTGGCTGACCAGATTTTTACCCATCCCGCCGTGAGATGGCCTTAGTCGCTTGCTCGGCGTTAAACCCAAATAACTAACTAACTAAGCTCTAGTTGTAGCCTGCTCAAGACCATCCACTGAGAAAGTTGGAGCTTTCACAAAAAACTTCCCGATTGACCCCTGACTTGCTGGTTTAGCACAAGACTTGTGAGCCTCTGACTGCTCATGCTTTGAAATGTCATTCTTGCCTCCGTGGCTCACACTGATGTCTCTCTTGCAAACGGTGCAAAAAGCATGGGAGTTGGACTTGGCAGATGGCCGAAAGTCGGGAAAATCCGACCTCCACTCGGACCTCCATTTTGCGGCATACTTCACTCTCTTCTTGCGAGTCGCCAACACCTTTGTTTTTCCTCTTCTGTATCGCATGAATCATCAGAACACGAGTCAGATCTTTCCTGGCAAATCTTCTTCTTGGACGCCATCTCAGAAGACAAACACAAATGTCAACTGGTTCCCGATTGGACGAAGACCTGACCCTCAGCCAATCAAAATAATTGTACAGCAGATCGGTGGAAACGACCATCAGTTGCACGGTAGAAAATTCGGATTGGCACGGTAATGCTTCAGAAACGAAACAAACCCTTTACTTTCATTTTCGAGAGATCGATGATAAAATTATCGGGAGATTTACGATGCGATCGGGAGATGGGGTCTGATATCGGGAGTCTCCCGCTCAAATCGGGAGCATAATCAGGTCTGCGCCTGGCTTGAAGATGCCTGGCTGTCTGTGGGCTGGCTGAGGGAGAGGGGTCTCAGCGAGGCTGCTCCTCGGTGGCGGATCTCACCCTCCAGGAAACTGCATTTGGCCATGACGTACTTCTCCTGGTCAGTGAGCTTGCCGGCAGCCTGCTCAGATTTCTTGAGGTGTAGCTTCCCATACCAGGAGTGCATGTGCTTCCACCATCCTTGAAGTACTTCTGCAGTGTACCCCAGGCTCTCTGCCTTGTCTCTCCAAGCTGCCTGTTTCTTCTTGGTGTCCCGATACAGTCTGTGGCCCTTTCTCCAAAGGTACTCATTCTCCCTCAGCCATTCCAGCACATCGTCCTCATGCTCTTCGGAAACAGTGTACTGTTTCCTCTCTCCCTTCGTCTTCCCTTGCCTCTTCATCCCTCTCACTGGAGCTTGTTCAGTGCCTTCAGCGGGGCCTTCATGGGCTTGAACATCAGGGCCTTCAGTGCCTTGTTCAGAGCCTTCTCGGGCTTGAGCATCAGGGCCTTCAGGTTCTTGAACAAAAGGACCTTCAGCAGCAGGACTTTGAGGGACTTGAAGGCTTTGGGGCTGGTCCACCACGGCAGCAGCAGCTTCACCATCAGAGTCAGTGTCAGGGGGTGGGGTTCTGGTTCTGGCCTTTTTCACCTTGCCAGGGCTTGAACAAGTAGGCAGGGACTTCCGTTTCTTGCCTGACTGACGCACCATGGTTTTGATAAAATATATCGATGTAGCCGCCAGCACGTCTTTCCGCTGTATGCTGACTGCGTGCATGTTGCATTCTTTTATAACCACGGAGCTGACGCAATTCATACCCCCCGCATGCGCAGTGAACGGTTTGTATCTGATATTCATCCGCGTGGCATCCCCTTTGTTTCCGTTAGGCGTATGTGATGCATTTCTCCTATATGGAGCAGAGACATGGAGATTGACAAAAACCACAGTCAACAGAGTACAGACCTTCATGAACAGTTGCCTTAGAAGAATTTTGAAAATCCACTGGCCAGAGAAGATCAGCAACGTCAAACTCTGGGAGAGAACAGAGCAGATAAGAGCAGAGAATGAAATTGGGCGAAGAAGATGGGGATGGATCGGTCACAGTCTGAGAAAGCCAGCTTCCAGTATCACTAGGCAGGCATTGTCATGGAACCCCCAGGGAAAGAGGAAAAGAGGTAGGCCAAGAAACTCCTGGCGTCGAGACCTCCAAGCAGACATCAAGAGACTGGGAACCACCTGGAGTAGAATCGAAGGAGAAGCACAGGACAGGAGTTGCTGGAGGTCTCTCGTCGACGGCCTATACCCGGGTAGGGGTGACAGGCGTAAGTAAGTAAGTAAGTACGTGATGCATCCGCTTCATCCGCTATGCATCCGCTTCGCCATTATCCCCGGTTACCCCTTCGGAGCTGTCATCCACTTTCATCCTCTAGGCATCCTATGAACATCTGTTTAGCATCCCCACCACATACTACCCACTTCCGTTATTTTCCGTTCTGTTTTCGCAAATGTTCGCCAATTTTGTCCATTTTTGGAGCGGATGAAACCGGATGGAGCTACCCCCGAAATTTTGCTCGTCCGCTGTGTCCTTTTTGCATACGTTTTGTGTCCATCGGCCACTGAGACCTAAGCTTTAGGTTCAGGTATAGGCGGCAGCTTCTTATGGTTATTGGTCTTGGCAGGAAAAGAAATTTCAGGTGCACTGTAATTTATCAGCCAGCCGCAGTCTGGATTGCATTGATGCATCCGTTTTGCAAATGAAGTGATGTTCATACCTGAGTGCACTGGCTGCTCTGGATCTCCACTTTTGACACAAAAGTCTGTGGCCTTTTTTGGGCTCAGTCGTCTTTTTCAAGGTTGCTTCCACTTGCATGCACTTGATGTGCTTGAATCCAAGCCTTTTTGTTTAAATAAAGTAATATCCACCAAAGCATATAGCAATGCAGCTACGTGGTTGCATGATCCCTCAAGACTGTAATAAAAAAAAGATAAATAAATAATAATTACAACAAATAGGGACCTCACAAAGGGAACAACAAACTACCCCGCTCGCACTAAAGTGATAATGTTTAAAGAAATTATGTCAAATAGTTTGTGCGAGAATAGTTGATGACCATCACCCCGGCCAGGGCTTGGGCCGTCAACAGCTCTCCAGTTGTAAAAGAATATGATTCCAAAAAAATTACAATGTCATTATGGTAATATCTCCTTATAACCATAAATTTACTTTTACTGTGAAAGGCAACAGCAAGTTATAATTACATACCAATCTTGAATGTAATTCGTTCATTAGTTTCTGAGAAACAAAATTTTACACCTACGGACCCAGAATTGTTGGGGTAAAAATACCAATAATATTGTGAATACAATCAAACCAGTGTAACCCCCACCTCAATCACCACCCCACCCCTACAAAAATAAAACTAACAAAGTAAAAAAAGTCAAAGAAACAAAATACTAGTAAAACATGTGAAATGTATAACTACTTTATTGCATGGGTGAAACAGCCAAATTTTTGAAAAACTGAAAGGGGGTCCAGGGGCGTGGCCCCTGGTGGGGTGCAGGGGCAACGCCCCGCGGCGCTGAAGAAAATCACAATGTCACCTTGCCACATTTAACTGTCTTCAACATCATAACTATTGTCAACGTTTTGCCTGCTACGCCACTGTCATCAGTACTTCTTTTTGCTTTATAATACACTTTAGCATTGTTCTTTCAATGTTTCCTAGTCTTTTTATGTACAGAAAAACAAATGTACACAGACTTAACTGTTCTTGATCTTGCCATCTTGTCATCAGTACTTCCTTTTAATACACTTAGCACTGTTCCTTCGATGTTTCCTAGTCTTTTATGTACAGCAAAAAATATTGACAGATTCTACAGTTCTTGATCTGACATACGTGGCTTTTTGAAGAAGGCCCGAATATCAGAATTTGACTGCAATGCAGCTCTTTTGCCTCCTTTAGGCTGTGTGTTCACTGGCACATGGTGTCTTGATGTAGTCTGGGTGGAGCTCTCTGGCAGTGGCAAGACATCTTGGCTCTCTGTACTGATGCTTTGAGGCGTCACTGTGCTTGTGGAGCTGTTAGCAGCGTCAGATGACTGAGCAGTGGCAGACGAGGACTGGGTGAGGAGGGAAGTACTGCCGGTGATGGGGAGGAGAGAATGAGGAGGACTAGACTGGGAGGATGTTGCTCTCTCAACTGCTGGTGTGCATTGCACTTGTCTAGGACCCGACTTCTTTTGGACAGATGCAACAGCAGAAACCATCTTCTTCCGTCGATCCTCTAGCTTTTGCTGTTTCTTTTGTTGAAGGAACTTTCCATACCTGCCTCTGCTTGACTTTATGAAGCCAGCCATCTTTGGTGTCACCTTCATGTTCAGTGCACTCTCCCCACTTGAGGCAAGATAACTTTTGATGATGGCAGATGACTCATAATTCTCTACGGTCAGCTTGGTTCGATCAGCACGAATGATGTCATCCATAAGATTGAAGCTTGCCTCTACAAGCGGGCCCGTAAAGATGGTCAGAAGAGCCTGAACCAGAGTCGTCAAGATTGGGTATCGAAGAGACCCACTTGTCTGCAACCTGAAGACTCTTGCCCAGAAGTCATGGTCAATCCTCTTGCTGGCGTCAAAGTCTGTCACCATGGATGACACATCATGGTCAACAGAGAAAGATCTGGCTTCAGCATCCAAACGACCAACATCTTCCTTTTTCACTACGTTTGGTAGGGACTTCGCGAGGTTGATGATGGAAGGTCGAAATCTGTCATTGTTGTAAGCTTCAGGTTTGAGACATGCAAGTCTGATGATAGTAAGGTTTCGCAGGGGGAGCTTCTCAAGAAGAGCCTCAACACACATCTGGTAGCCCTTGCGGAGTTTCTTTGCCACCTCCTTTGCCCAGTGGCAGCCTTTCTTATGCAGAGCCGACGTATATGCAGCATAAGCAAACTCTCCCACGCCCAGGTCTGCGTCTCTCAGTTGTGCATCAAGGTCGGTAAGGACACTTCTTTTCTTCATGGCAATCAGCTCTTTCGTTCCACCATCAGGCACATTCTTCCTTTTCATGAACAGAATGAGGATGTCCTGTACAAGATTATACATCTTGTTTAGCAGAGTGTGCAGAATCGGCTCTTTGGTCTGGAGATGTTTGATGTAACCCTGGAAGGAAGGTAGCACTCCCCGGTAGATATTGACAAGTGTGCTGAACTTGTCAAAGTTGAAGAAGAGTGCATTCAGCAGTCTGTCTTTTCGGCATTCGTTGGTAGATGACTTGGCCTGCTTTTTCTGGGCTTCCTGAATCACATCAATTCTTGCTGCAGCATCAGATCCCACAGCATGCTTCTGCTTGATGCTGTCAATGACATCACTGCAACATATTATTAAAGTCTATTAGAAAACTAAGGCTGAGATTTTCCTCTTTTTTTTAATTTGATAACATGAGCCAGTAGTACACACATGTGTGTATCTGCATGTGTGTGTTTTTGTTTTGTTATTTTGTAAAGACATATAAATTATACATCACTGCATTAAAAAGAAATATAAATAACCAGAAACTCACATGAATAATGAATTTCAAAACAAACTATACCTGTACTGCTCCTTCTCTTCCTTCGTGACAAATCCAAAGTAATACATCCGGAGCTCATCCATCAGAATGTGGAGCCGTTCAGTGACAGTCAGCATATTCAGGAAGCGGCTAGGGCAGAACCTCAGAACTTGCAGTGGCTTTTCTCTCCCTAACAGCTCCTGAATTTCGCAAAACAAATCCTTGGCCTTGGGCGACTTCTGCAGATCATAATATATGTCTGACGCCACATCCTCAACATAATCCTCAAACGTTGAGAACATGATCTTGGCAGCGTTAGACACTGTATGAACAGTGTCTCCTGCCACATCCAGCAGATGAGGATTGTTTGCTCGCAGTAGAGCCTCAACTCCTTTCTTGGTTCCCCGCATGGTATTACAGTTGTCCATCATGCAGGAGATTAGGTTTGTGACCGGCACTTCCTCCCATTCACCATCTGGGCCCGCTTTCATGGAGTCCAGGATGGCTTCATGGATGTTGGTGGCTGTGGCTTGATTGACAACCTTTGACGCAAAGTGTTCAGTCTTAACATAATTTTCATCAAAGTAGCGGACAATCACATTAACCACTTTGTCCATAGCATTGTCTGTGGCTTCATCCACATTGAAGCTGAAGAACTTCGACCGCAGCTTACTTCGCATGTCCTGTTTGCAAGCAGCAGCTAGTCCATGGGTAGTAGTGTATGCCACAGCCGGTCGAGACAAATGCAGGCGAGACAAAGTCTTGCACTTATTATCCGAGAGGATCTTCGCCAAGTCTAAGATCTCAGGCAACAAGCTGTATGGTAAAGAGTGTTCAGCACCAAATGCAACCAGACGCGCCCGCTTCTCCACCAAGCCACACACAGGCTTCTCTAAAGTTGGTCCTTGCACGTTTTCACAGGACTGGCGAACCTACAACATATACACATAAGCAAAATGTTATTTTTTTGGCAGTGAAAATGGGATTGCAAATCAGTTTGAATTCTGTTCTTTAAAAAAAATTCACTTCAGATTTTTAGATTAGTCTAGCTTTTCAAGGTCTCATTTTTATTTTTTAATTGAAATTGTTTGCTTTTATGGTTAATTTTGATCAATGATGTGATTCAGTTTGATCCGATGAAGAAAGAAAGAAAAATCTTTGCTTGAATAATAATTGGACAGTTGTTTAATTACATTTCTTAAAATATTTTTTAACATTTATTTGTTTGAGATATTTTAATGTTTGTGTATCCCTATGCAAAACACAACTTTATTTTGTGTGTGTTTGTAGTCTGATCATAAAAATAAATGTATTCCTGAAATATCTCCAACCCACTGTGGCATTACAGTCCGTCCACCATGATACTATGTCCGCGAGCCATGAGTTATGACTTAAAATTACTGTGCACATCGAGTTTAAAGCGTTCGTGAAAACAGTATTCCTCCGCCGATTACCTCATACTTCTAAATTTACGAGGTAGGGGTCGGGTAAGGGTTAGGCTTATAGCTAGTGCTCGATTATTGCTTACTTTATTTCAAATGACAATGAAAAGACGATAATCATGTTCATTCCATCTAACATTTTGGAGGGACTATTTTACTTTGGACGTAGTATCGTAAGCGGACATTCTGTCATTTTACAATTGTTGACCACCACCCACACATTAAGTACCCATCCCCACATTTGAAATTTATTTCAGAAAAAAAAAAGAAGATTTAAATGTTACTTACTTTGAAGTTCTTTTTGTGGTCAGGATGCTCTGCATGTTCCTTCAGCCTTTTTTTTCCGTTTGTCCCGTATTTCAGTTCCGTATTGCACACGATGCAAAGACAAACACCAGCTCTGTCGATCTTCTTGCACCATTGTCTGAACGGAACTTTCACATCGTCGATGTCTACAGTTTCGTCTAGCCATTGCCATCGCCACTTGTTTTTGACACCTGCGTCAATGATGACAACGCTTTCGCCTTCTTTTACGAAAGGCATCTCAATTGCAGCACAGTCAATGAATCAGCGGAGCGGAATCAAATAGTTGCTTTGAAAAAACTACAGTAAGAAACACGAAATATGGCTGGCGCTCACCACATGTGTGCTACGGGGTTTACAAAATCCATCGCACGGCGTTTCCGCTTCCTTCGTTTCTGTACTTTCGCTTTCCGATCGGCAGTATTGCAACACAGAAAAAAGCTTTTTTTATTTCTTTTTTTTTTCTTCTCAAAACGGAAGTTCCGTCTACAGCCTTTTTTCAGAAACGGATTCCGTTCTAAAACGGAAAAAGTTTCACCCATGTTATTGTCATTGCAGTCTAACAGTTACATTTGGAACAAACCGCAAACTTTTGTACTGCGATTACAATTGCACCTTGCGTTCATCAAGCTAAGTACTACATTTGATTTTTGTTTTTTTTAAGGAATTTTTTTTAATAAATAAATAAAATAATAGAAATCTCCCCCCTTTTTTTTTTTTTAAACAAAATATTTGCATTTATAGACATGTTGTGTCTGTCAATTTAGTTCTGGGGGTAATAAGATCTGGTGAATTGAATTGTTTATGTATATATAATATATATAAATTAAATTCACCAAATCTTATTACCTACGAAGGAATTACTTACAATAACAGGCACGACATTCCAATAAATGCAAATATTTTGGGAGATAACTTGCCCTGCAGTGCAAGTGCAGTATGCAGATCTGGCTTGGCCAGTTACCTTGGACAGACAAATCCAAACACTCTTGTCTGGATACTTGCTCTTGTCTGTTGATGCTGCGCTTGGAATGACAAGACACTTGATGTAGCACTGTTCACTGTCTTTAGTGACAGGGTGATAACTGCAAAAACATAGATTCATTAATACTTGTGCACACAAGATATAAAACCTACAGAAATGTGGCGTCTAAAACACAGAACTCTTACATTTGTTTATTTCAAATTGTTTGTTTTGTTTTTACATTGCTTAAGGTCCAGTTAACTCGTTAGAGTCATATCAGGACCGTTGGACAGGACAGGACAATACAACACACATGACATCAGCTTCATGGCACCTCACACGAATCATGTTTACAAGGTCATAAAGTTAGGAGGCACTGGAGACGCAGAGTATTCACCTCAATTTTTCGAACTCCAGGTTTAAAAAACAGTATAAAAAGAAATACAACTATCTTAAATAATAAACATAAGTAATTAACAGGCATAAAAAGCCAAATACTAGTGCCATATGGCAGAATAAAACCACCATACCACCAACTAAAATACACCCCCCAACGACAAAATACATGACCCGTAAGTGGGAGCCATGAAGCCAATGTAGGAAGGTGGGTTTGGAAAAAATACAGATGACTGGGCTGGACGGCAGAAAAAAAAAAAAGAAAGGATAGTAAACATAAGCATAAGATAAGATGGAAAAGCATGAGAACCGATAGGAAAGTGTTACACTATGGATAGCTGAGGTAACGCTCAGAGGGGAGGACATCAGAAGAAACCCCGGTCCCCCCTGTGGGGTGTTTAGTTCAAATATCTACTGCTGTATAATATATTATGTTGCTGCAAACTTGCACCACTCACTTGATATAACAGCATAATCAGTGTGATTAGAAAATGACTGCAAGTGACCAGCACCGATATTATTTTTTTTTTAAAGAGAAAATGCTGAACAGAGCATGACAATAGAAAGGCAGACATGCACACACAACAGATACGCACATTAAATTTATTTCTTTACCTGATTGAATGTACATGATGATCTTCATAAAATGTGTGAGCTTTCACTACTTTCAGTTGTCTTCTGGCCTGTTTACTTTTTAAGTCCACAGTTTTATGGCAGGTGTACACAAGGTAATTGTACAATTCTTTGTCTGTAACATCTGGCCAGTCATCCACAGTCACCTTGTCCACTTCAATCCATCCCTGAAGGCTGGCAACTGTTTGGTTCTCTAGATGTGGGTTATCTGCTAGTGCTAAAAGCAAAGCATTATTATTACTAGTAGTAGTAGTAGTTTGGGACTTTATTAGGCTGTGAGGCCTTCTGAGTAATGCCATCTTTACAGTATTGTAATTTTATTTAAACAGTGAACAGTATATTTATTGCCCAAACCTTATACAATAATGGACAATTGTTATCCAGTGTGCATTAAAAAATAAAGAACACATTAAAACAAAAAAGCAAATAATACATACACACACACAGTGACACACACATGCACACATACAAATATTGTAAACATTTAATAACACACATTTTCTGACAACGCATACAGCACACACACCTGCACAAACATAAGTAAATTACAGAAATCCCACAAAAACACTAATCAGCATTTTTTACTACCTTGCTAGTTAGCTTAGATCAGTTAGTATGTCACTATGTATCACTATCAGTAGCCTAATTATTCTTGACTTACTTCTACCCCCTACCTCAAATGGCTCAATCCCCACCCCACCCCCACAACTTACTAATTCTTTTCGTACTGGCAGTTAGCATTACTAATCAATGAATTAATTTTAATTTCTAAACTAATAATTGATTAACTAATTAAATAATTGTGAAAACTGAATTTGCTTACAAGTACTATAACAAAGTACAACTGTACAAGTAGGGCAGGCCTATAACTTACACAAGTGACAAGGCAGAAGCTGAGAGAAAGGCTACAAGTACAACGACAACAATTTTCGAGAATTGAATTTTTTCAATTTACAATACCTGATGTATGTTTGTCAGTTGCAGATTCACCCGTGCATAAGTCGTCTGTATTTTTCTGGAGTAAGAGCTGGAAAGTGCCTTTAGCTCTCCGGACTAATTCTTCTTTTTTACCACTTGTTAACTGCCTATGTTTGCCGAGATATTCACGCAATTCCTTCACTTTCATTGACTCAAATACGCGCTCATTGTTCTCAGCCATGAATTGCACTAGTTATACCCAGACATGAGACCACAGAAAGTTGAAAAATACTGAAACTTTTCTTCGGAGTCACGCATTGCGAGGCCCGAAGGGACGAAGCACCTTGCGGTCTAGGGGGTCTGGGGGAGCGCTGTAAGCTCCCCCAGCGGGGTCTGGGTCGGAGCCCCGGCCGCCAACACATTTCCTGCATTCTGAGACACAAATCTGGCCTCTCCTAGTGCCTTTAAAGTGTTAATATATTGGACAAGAGCTTCTAATTTTACAGATTACACATTGATTATTCTGTCACTTTGGGCACTTACTGGAAAAGCTGGAAATGCAGCAAGTTACTGAAGTTTAGATTTCTTCAAGAAAGACCTGATATCTGCATTGTTCTTTCTCTTGCTGCCAACTTTGACTGTTCTTCCCACAGTTAAACCTGAAGGCTGCCCTTGCTGTCCTGGCAAACACACGACAAAATGATTGGGCTTCCATGTAGCTGGTGGCGCATTTTTTCCCTCTAAGTGAGTCCACATTATACCAACAGACTTTGCAGATGACACAATCTTGCTGCGTGGAGAAAGCTTCTTGTTCAAGAGATGCCGTACTGTATGTCCTCCATACTCAGGATAAACAGAAAATATTTCTGCACCAAGAATGCTGGCAACAGCATGCACCTGCCACGGTCCCATGTACGTTCCTGCTTCCACAGCTGCGAGAACTTCACGCTCAAACACAAGATTAACTGTTTGTTGATTAAGCTCCTCGCCTTGTGACCAGTGTGATGAAAACATGGCGTATTGTGCAGCAAGCGAGTGCTGTTCTTGTCTGTCAGAAGCTGCTGTTGTTGAGTTGTCAGGGTTTGAGAGTAGTCCCAAACTACAGTAGTAGGCTTTGTTTAGACAAAGCTCAAATACTATCCTTACCCTCATCTCCTCATGAAGGCCTTCATGCTTGCAAGCAAGCAAAGACAAGCAGCGAGGCAAACAGTTACCATCTCCGTAAATCTGTAAGGGGCACAGGTCAGGACCATCTGACGGGTACAAGTCACAAGCCATGGTGTCTTTCTCATAGTCTGCAGCATCCAGATCCGAGGCAATGGCAACATCCCACTTTTGTAAGCACCACTTATATTCTTTGCAAATTTGCACAAGCTCTTCAAATGTTTGTACTTGTCCCATTTTCAAAGACAAAGTCTTAAAAAATTCTTCACGGGGCAGCTGATGTAGAACACCTTTCTGAGAACTCAACTTGAATGAAGAGTTGGAGCTTTGGCTTTTGGCACTTGATTTTTGACACTTTGTTTTCAGTTTACTTGTAGCAGCTTCTGCCTTTTTCTTTTTTGAAAGCTCCTTAAGTTTTGCTTGCATGGCTCTCCGATGGGCGATCCGTGCTGCCTTCTCTGCCTCAGCAAGCTTTAATTTAGCTTGCTGTTTGCTTATAAGTTTTTGTTTCTGCAAAGATAGAGCTGTCCGTTTTGCCTCTTCTTTTTTACGTTGTGCTGCTTGCTCTTCTTTGTGTTTTTTCCTTGCTCCTCGCATTAGCTGGCATAGTTTCTTGTTCACAGGAGTGTAGAGTTTGTCCTTCCTGTGAAAGCATGCAACAGCAGATTCACCGCTTGCCTGCAGAGCATACTTTACAGTCTAGATGGAAGAGAATGTAGAAACTGCCATACTGTTTGCTCTGGCATCCAAGATCTCACTCATGATGCTGAATGAGGATTTAACACGAGGACCATGAAAGCAAGTGAGAAGAGCAGTTACTACCTTGTACAGTAAGTCAAACTTTTCACTCTGGTTAACAGCTCCCCACCATTCATCAACAGGCACACAATCTCCATTTGGCTTCCTGGGTGATGGTTTGTCCAGGCAATTACAAAAGTCAAGGACTTGTGCAGTGTAGGCATCAAGTATGTTATCCTCTTCTTCTTCATTTGCTCCCAATGGTTTCAACACATTGCTGATAAGGTCAGGCAGACTTTTCAAGCAGGTTTGCGCCTCACAGGAATTGTGCTTGTACTCCGGGCTAAGCACAGACATGGCCTTCAGAACTGCATTGTTGATGGGCAGTTTGGTCTGCAAATACATGCCACATTTGATGAACACAGACCGTGCAGTGCTCAAAAATCGCTGTTTTAGTGTATCACTTACATGGGATGCTTGCAGCTCACGTTTTGCTGTTGCCCCGACATGTATGTCGTCCAGAGCGAGTAGATTTTCTTTTTCATCCAAAGACAAACTTTCTGGACTTTTCAGCTCTTCTGCTGTCAGTTTGCAGATTCTGTCTGCTTTCACAAACATTGCCAAAAACCTTTTGAACAGTTTTAGCTGCTGCGCGTGAAGCTCATGGACCAGGCAGTCATGAGACTGAAAGAGGCAGACATACTCTTTGAGAACTGACAACCCTGCAGAATAAAATGCCAGTACCAGTTTTGTCCACTTTCTGTGATTAAACAAGTTGTCCACAAGTCGTGATGCACTTTTTTTCCCAGCTTCTGTTCGATGCGTCTTTTTGAGCCCAGCAAAAATCTCCACAAGCTGCTTCTTTCCCTTTGCACTTACATCTTGGCATATGCTATCGAAAACAAACCTGTAGAGAGCTTTATCTTCTTTGGACAAGAATGCAAACATGTACACAGTCAGGGCTTTCCACTGCAGTAGAGTGCTTTGAACTGCATCGTAGACCGATAACCATCTGTGTGCAACGAAGTTCTGTGGGACAGTGTACTTGAGTCCAAGCACAAAGCAAATTTCTTTGAGCGCATCCTTGTTCACAGACGACCAGTGGAATTCGTTGTGAATGTCAATGAAGAATGTTTCCGCCCAGCTGTGAAACGGATCACAAAATTTCTTGGATGCATTATGGACATGATGACAAATGTCTCCATCGACATTGAGAAGATGGGGGGCCCTTTCTTTCCGGATCCTGACTTCAACACCCTCCTTTGTCCCTCTCATGACAGCGCATGAATCCATCAAGATTGACATGAGATTTTCCCATGGAATGCCATTCTCCTTGAACAGTGTGTCCAGTGCTTCCAAAACACTCTCCGAGTCAACCCGAACTAAGCTTAGTGACCCTAGATGATGTGTCACCAAACGCTTGGCTACAGGATCAAAAATATTCACAAGAACTGTCAGTATGCGTGTAACACATGGACTCGTCGCCTCATCAATGTTTAATGAGAATTTTGTCTTCTTCAAAATATTGCATGTTCTGTCCTTAAAACTCTCAGCAAGCCCATACTTAGTTTGTATGATGCCGTTGTTCTGTCAACTGAAAGATGACTGAGAGCCTCAGGGTCTCTTGCAAGACTTTTGGCAAGGTCTATCACTGCAGGGACTGAAGAAAAAGACCATGACTGTTCCACAGCAAGAGCGATGACAGCAGCCTGAAACAAATAGAAACCCCAGTATGGTTAGACAGGCTGAAGCAAAAACATAAGTAGTTCTACACTGATTAATATAACAAACAAGGAGGACAAAGCCCATAAGGCTCCTGTGTGAGCCATGTTTGGTTAAATTGAAATGTAGCTTTAACACGACCTTGGCCTTGGGTGAAGAGTGCCACCCATGCCAAATTTGGTGACCGTAGCTTTATTAGTTTCTGAGAAAAAAAGTTCAATGTTTAAGTTCGGACGGACAGACTTTCTCACATTACACTATTGCCATTTTCTAGAAGACTATTAGAGTCACCATATCTGGCATAATGGTAGTTCCATGAATGATCTAACACTAACGGTAACACTAACTTTTGTGACGTAGACCCAAGGCGAAGGTCACAGTGATTGAGCGACTCCTGGAAAATTACAAAATAGGTCACTGGGTCATTACATAGATACGTTGTTTCACACGTTCGTCAAAAAGCAAAAAAATCAGGTTACCATTGACAACCAGAAGAGGTATGAGCTAGAAAAAAAATGACATTGAGAAAAAAGACTGATATGTTTATACAGTAAGGTATACAGAGAGAAAGAGAGAGAGAGAGAGAGAGGGGAGGGAGAGAACATACCTCTTGGTTACAAACTCTGTCGTTGACTGGAACAACAGGTCCGATGGCAGGTTTCTCTCCACAGCTCAGGCTGTTTCTTTCTGACGCTGCACTTTGTGTTGCGGCACTGAAAACCGGATGTTCTTCTCCTTGGGTCTGCAAGTGCAAAGCCATGTTTTATTTTTATTTTTTTGTCTGTCATAAATTAAAAAAATACTGATTCAACAATTTTATGAGATTTTATTAAATTAACAAAAAAAAAAATCCATACTTAGCTTAAATGCAGCCAAAGATTAAAAAAATAAACAAACTTTTTTATATGAAACATTTTAATGGGGGTTTAACATCCAGTCAACCACACGGGCAATGTCCCTCTTGAAAGCAAATTATTAAAATAAGCAAATTATTAAAATATTTGTAAAATTGTAGGTGAGAGAGAGAGAGAGATTCGCAGATTGTCTTTACAGTTTACGACTTACCGTCGAGCCAAATGAGCCAATTGACTGGTTGGTAAGCTGGTCTTTCACTTTGGTCACATGCTTCACTGTTGTCACATGGATAGTCAGTGCCTTCTTTCCATTAGACCCGTATTTTATGACATCTTCACACAGAGAGCACACTGCTTTTCCAGGCTCGTTGATCTTTGAAATTGTGTTACCAAGTTTCACGTCAACTGACTTCGTTTTCTCCTTCTCCCTCCACTTCAATTGTACCGTCTCTTGTAACCACGAAAAATTCCAGCTGTTCTTGACTCCAGCGTCTTTGTCGATTTTCTTGGCAAGAACTGAGTCTTTCTCATTTAGGCGATGCATTTTAAGCTGTTTTTTGTTGTTGTAGTTGTTGTTGTCGAAACAGAATTAGAACCATGTGTTGTGTTGAGTGCAACGGATGCAAGATGGCGACTACGAAAACTTAAAGTATCTGCAAATGGCTCGTTCAAAACTGCGCCAAATGACGAACTGCGTTCTCAATAGCGCATTGGTTATAAAGGAACTAAGAGAGATTTTGTGTCCGCATACGGTTTGACATATATATATATAATTGTCAAAAAATAGGAACAGGGTGAAGAGAAGATTTCACCATTTGGAGATCGATAAAGAATAAAGCTCCGATGGTTGCCGAAATGGCGTGAACAACCTATCACATCACTAATATACCCTAATATTTTCTTAACGGATTTGCACGAATCTCGAGAATGACCCATGAGACCTTCAAAAAAACGGAATTCCGTATAAATACGGAAAGTCTCATGTCTGATACCGGAACTAGTCAAGCCAAAGGGACGCAACTGAGACGGAAAGTTCGTCTGCTTCGTGCAACCACACTATAGAGAGAGAGCGCACTGAGCCAGCCATCCATTAGAATACAGGGCTCAATTTCATGTCGGGCCTGTAAATGGTCTAAAAGGCATTTAAACCTTGACGGGCATTTAACTCCCCAAAATCAGCTTTCATGAAACACTTAACTGCCCAATTGAAGGTCCGTAACAGCCCATAAGTTAACGTACCCCACCCCCTCCTGTAAGTGCCCTTAGAGGCCGGTAACTCCCGTTTCCAAAATGGCAGCGATCATTGCAATATGTGCTAGGCGTCGACGACTGAGGAGGAGGGATCGCGTTTTCTGCCACAGAACTAATCCGTTAGATATATACGACGATGTAAAGTTGTATAAAAACTATGCAAGGTCCTATGAGCTTGACATTTGTCTTGGTCTTTAAGTATTTGTGACGCAGCATGCAAAAACCAGGCTAAAGTGCAAAATTTTCATTTGTCACTTTTTTATGTTTTCTGAAATTGTAAAACTTGTAGATTAACACGAAAAAAACAGAATTCATTTATCTCTTTTTGTTTAATTTCTATATTTTTTTTAATTGTAGTTGTCGAAAAGAGTCAAAAGGGAGAAATATGCTTCCAAAAGTTTCCGAAATTGTTTCTGCAATATCTTCACAACCAGAATTGTCCTGATTATCTATCTGGTACCAAAAGACTAAGAAATTAGAGTGCCATGCACCAGTAGTATTCTAAACTACACAAAAATTCAATTTTCTCACATCAATGAAGTCAAAGTGGAGATGTCAAAAACAAAAAATGTACGAAATGTTCTTTAAGTCTTCACAGACGTGGCACGATGTGTCCCCCTTTCGTTAGATAAAGATAGAATAATCCTTCAAGTCTGTGTCTTACTCTGCACAAACTATGTGGTCATGTCACTGCTTTGAAACTTTTCTGGCAGCAAGTCCTCTCGGGGATTTTTTGGGTCTGCCGACTTTCTTCTTTGAGGGTGCTGGGGTCACAGCAGTTGACGTGCTGGCAATGGCATGTGAAGCAGACTGAGGGTGGACAGTAGGAGGAGGAGGACACACAAGATCACGATGTTCCTCTGCCACAAACTCCCTGATTTCAGAAAACAAGTACTCAGCACGTTGCTGGGACAAACCATTGGGTTTGATGATTGGAGCTATCATGCTGTCACAGGGTACCCGAGTGTCCTTCAGGAGATTGATCACCTGCAGATCTGAGTCACAGGTCAGCCGCACATGAACTTCCCCTGACTCAAGGAATTCAAAGTGGTGGTAGCGTTTGAGTCCCACTAGCTTCCTGAACCATGTGTCCAGGTATCCATTCCAGTTGCGCACAGGAACAAGCGGAGTGCCATCCTCAGTACCACACAGGTGAGGTCTGATGATGCCAGATTTTGATGATCGTCGAGCCACTTCCACGATGTCATTCAGGCAATCAACTTTCGCCCGTCGAAATGTGCTTTTAAACAACCCGAAGCACCAGTCAGGTGAAAATTTTGTATGGCCTGCAACAAGAAAGGACAGCGTGATCTTCTTGTGGCGCTTGGTCATAACTCTCCACAGCAAATAGTGTAGCATGGCATTATTCTTGTTTTGCCCAGTGCAGTTATCAGCATGGAGGTGACACTGTTTCCTTCAGACTGAAGTTCTCAAAGAAAAAGTCCAACATGCTGATGACAGTGTTGGCTCCTTTGCCCGTATCCACAGCTTCATCAAGGAGGAACAACACCATCTGCGGAATTGCTTCAGCCACGACGCCAAAGACGCCACATTTCCGGGGTGTCTTAAAGTAGATGGGGCCGGGCTGCTGAGGGTTGGAGGGAAAATGAAGTTGCTGCGCAAAATCAAAACTGTAGTGTGACATCATGTCAACACTACAGTCATGGACACCATGGCCAGGCTCGTGCAGACGAACAGGGGGCTGCTTGTCCTTCACTGCATCCTGAAAAAAATGCATTACAAATTCAGGAAAAAAATAAATGTTAAACTATTAATGTACAATTATATTTATCTTCTTTTAAAACTATTCATACATACACACTTGCACAAATAATAATACCCACACAGTGTCTCTCACAAACACACACACACACACACGTATACCTGCACACAAACAATAATACCGGTACGCACACTGTTTCACACACACTGGGTAATAATTTCATTTTTTCCTACCTTTGCCTTTTGAACAACATCATTGTAGAAGGCTCTCTCTGTCGTAGCATGTCTGATGTGTTGTTGAGCCTGGTTGATCTTCGCTAGCTTCTCTTCCTCCGACAGGTTGGCAAGGCGGCCAAGAAGCATGCTGTTTCGTTGACAGGTCCAACAGAGATCAGTAGAAGGTTTCATGGGCAGCACTTCTGGTAAACACTCTCGCCACAGTTGGAGAAAGGCACTCTGAGACACAATACGTTGAATCCCACCGGCGTTGCAGGCCTCGACGTAGCTGTTATATACTGATGCTTTGGTGCATGATGATGGCAGGAGCTTCAGATCATCCCTGGCATAACCAGGCACACGACCAGGGAGGAGAATCGCATGTTGTTCTGCAAAGTTAGAAATAAATCGTACAACATGGAGCCTCTGTTCATAAGTGAGGGCATTGTGCGGCATACAGTTCTTGTTTCCATGCACTCTTGTGACCACACCATGATCCCGGTAGTGAGCAATGAGAGAGATTTGTAAGTCTGTCCTTGAAAATGCCATGAATATACATGAAGGTATCGCGGCAAATTTTGAATCCCTTGTAGTAGTAGTCCACCCTCACTTTTTTTCTTTCCGACTGTTTATTCTGTTTGGGGCGCTGGGTTTCCTTTCCGTCATGAATTCCTGATTGTATCTGAGACAGAATTATCAAATCCAATTCATCTCTTGAGAGACTCTGATGATTGGCTCTCACATCTACCAACTCCACAGGTGTGAAGAGAAGGCTGCATTGTTGTCCTGCGTCGAACTTGCAACTGCAAGTGAAGCTGAGCTGGGATTTCTTGTCCATCTTGCCAGCATTTTCTGCAAAGTCGCATGGTTTCACCTCAGCCTTGCAATCAATATCTGTGTTAATTACAGGCAAGTTTTCCTCATCTTCGGTGCCACTGTCATTTCCACTTCCAGGGTCTAGAACACAGAATGATATCAGCAGGTTAGCTTTTTCATCCAACGAGAATGCTGATTCTGAATCTGATTCAGTCAGACTTCGTGCATTTTGCATGAAATGTAACTAAGGCTAAATGGTACAGGTCCGCCCTTTCCTCCCATATTTTATGCATGATACATAAAATAAATGAACGGCACATAATCATAAATGCACGCATCGTGCAATTCTGGACCCAGAAATGCACAATGCGTGCATTCATAGGTACAAGTCATACGTTTATGTGTCATGAAAAGGGCGAACTTGAACCATTCAGCGTCACTAAAAAGTCTTTTAGCAGAATCTGTGATGTAGCATTGATGAAGAAACAAACCCACACATGTATAACCAACTCTTCTTCACCTACACAAATATCAACAACAGCGCATAAATCAAATTAGATTAAGATATCAAAATAAAAAAGTATGCAAGTTACAACTAAGCAAAATACACAGCACTGAATAGTGCTATTCCATGTATGTAAAATTTGTAAAGTTTGTGCAATCAGTTCTGCTCTCTAAACAATGGAAATAACACAAAAAAACAACATAGAGTTTTCATTTGGTCATGTATTAAACAGTTACAATGACATGAAGTACAAAAGCAGATAGAGATACAGTTTTAATTTCGTTGGACAATGGGCGATTGAGTGTTGGTGTGTCGAGTGCAGAAATCAGCTTACCTTCCTCCAACTCTACTGTCTCCAAGCACTCTCTCTTGCCAGTTTCACCTTTTTCTTCTTCATCGGTGTCTTCTTCAGAAGTGTGAGAGTCCGCAAAATACTCCGCGAGCACTTCAGCAAATTCTGGAGAACTTAAGTACGTCTCTTTGCTTAGTCTTTTGGCGATCGCAGCAGACGAAGCATTCGAGGCAGCCATCTTGTTTTTCACTTCCGGTGATAATGTCCGATGCACTGCGTCCTTTCTTTGAATTATTGTGGCTTATTAACGATGCAAACAGATAAAAAGTCACTTGCAACAAGCTCGTAAATGATAATACTTCTGATAGAAATTGACTAGGCTTACACTAAAACCGTTAACGATCACAATCAACAAAGCGTCGTCACGGCAGGCTAAAGACGGAAAAGTCGGTCAGCAAGGTAGGGTTGCCCACTGTAAACCAAGAAATTCCCACTATTCATGAGCCAGCAAATCACTAAAAGGGCAAATTTCATTGGCTAGTAAGCCCAGTCACACCCCTAGACGTGTGCAACTGCGCTGAGTTAGGGGTTTTCCCGCAGTCAAGCGGTTTGCTCCATAGAGGAGTCGTGGCCAAATAGTGCAGTTTTTGAAGTGCGGTTTTGGTGGATATGCTTTAGAAATTGTTGAATAAACTATATTTTTCGAACACAGTTTTGAAAAATATTGACAGAGAGTGAAGTAAAGACATTAAACTTTTGAAATATTAAAAAATCTGGATATTTTTGATTTCGTCATCATTCATCTATTTTGGTGCACAGCTAACAATAGCGGCCTGCGTCTTTGGCCGGCTTTTCGCGTGCTGCATCACATTTGATGCTTTTCAAGCTCTATTGGTACTTGGTCACTAACCAAACTTTAGTCATAATACTTTAAGTAGGTTATGAGAAAATGCCAAAGCTAGCCTTTTAAACCCCAATATTACCCAAGGCACCCAAACGACCAACATTATATTGCTTACAAAATCCTTTGACACCGATACTGTATATAAACATGGGAAAACTGAAGCCACAGAACAGTTTAAGTAGAAAATGGCTAGACTCTTCTTCTCACCTGCTTTCTTTGCTGTGCCTGTCTGCTTTCCAGAACCAGAAGCCCTCTTTGCTGCACAGCTACTGGCTGTCCCATTGGCGATCCACATCTCTGCAACCGTCATCACCACCATACAATTATACATGTCACACATAATTAATAACTATCAAGAAATCAAGTGATAGCACTTATAAAATAACTTCTTTTCACATACCTGAACAGGTTTAACAATCTGCTAAATAAATATATTACATCCAGAAGCAAATTTAAATGGCGCAAACAAAAACCAAAAGCACAATGTCTTATTTCAATTAATTCTTTCTTCACACTCACAAGTTTCAAGTTCCTCACTTCAGCTAATTACTTACAGCAAGTTGCATGTTTCTACAGCTTGAATTTATCTCTTAACTCTTTAAATTGTTGATTCAGTTGATGGTTCAAAAGTAAATTGTGTCCAATATTACTTTTTATGTATATATGTAAAGGGATTTATGGTACCTTGTGAATCATCCCTCACTCCGTCCAGACCTGCCTACCCAGGCTTTCTCAAAAAGTGTAATGCCCAGAGAAAAAAAGTGTAATCTGGAGTAAAAAAGCGTTATTTTGTTGGCAAGGGGCTAACATTTCGGTATTTCAACCAAATTATAAAACAAACATGCAAAACACAGTAACAAACCCTCAACATCCACACAAAAGAACGCTTCATTAATTTTTTTTTTTTTTATAATCTTAAACAGATTTTGCAGATATGCATGTCATGTTGTCAAGATGCTGCTGTAAAATAGAGAAAAAAATATATAAAAGAAAACTTAATGCAATTAATAATGAAGTTAGTCAGGTTACAAGAAGGTTGACACAAAAATTAATTACAGCATTACAATGCCTAAGTTACTATTTAATTTTTTTTAAAATCATGCACATTAGGACTCCTGCCTCACAGGAAAAACAGAAAAGGACAATTTGGCAAGCGCCATTACACCCCAGATCAGCTGCGCTTGGCGAAAACAGCTTACATGCAAAGCCTGAAAGCAAAAGATTGACTTTCCCACTACCTCTCATTTAGGGCTCTGATAGAACACTAGCATGTCAATGAATATTGCAAGAAATACCTGCTATTCTAATCTAGTGTTTAAATTATCAGGCATTTAAAGTAATTTATTCAGCTTAAATGTTCTTTTTTACAACAAGTAGGTTTTCCAGGGTGGAAGCCTTCAAACTGGATCGTTGGTCAGTCTTGTTTTTGCTCACTGAGGAAAAGATCCTCTCGCAGTGGGCACTAGAGTGCGGAATAGTGAGCATACCCCTCATGACAAGGGACAGTTCTTTGAAGCACTGCTCACCGACCTCATCAGTGAATTCTCCAATGGCAAGCCAGGTTTCATCCATGCGTTCCTTCTTGAACCTTTTGATGTCTTCACACTGGTAAGCCTGGAACTGGGCCTTGACTTGAGTCTTGCTGGTTCCAGCAGGAAGTAGACATGAAAACCTAAAACAAAATACAAAAGCAAAATCTTAAATAGACCTGTCATATGTGGGGATACAGCAGAGGCAAACAAAACATAAAGCATACTTTAAAAAAAAATACAGCATAGTGCAAACATATGTTTGCAGTATTAATTATAAATCGGCAAGTACTGTAACTGGTAGCCCAAATATTAACTTCGAGTTCTTATCATCAGTTTTATTCACTAAAAAATGTTATCACTGCTATGTGAATGTTTTCCTGTTCTAGGCCTTTCTGAAAATGTACTTGGAGAGCAGTAGCTTACTGCGCCCACACTGCATTCCTAGATTAGAATATTAATTTTGTTTTAAAAATCAGTTAAGAATAGTTTATCTGCTAGATTACCTGTTGTGTTGATCAACATGTGAAGTGTCTTAAGTGACAGAAGTCTTAATATTTCTTGAGTGACAGATGTTTTAATATAATATATATGGATGTTGAGAGCAAGAGAGAGAGAGAGAGAGTTGTAATATAAATGAAAATATTAATGAAAAATAGATACACGGTATTCTTACCTTGCGCAATTTTGGAGTCTGGGAAAATGCTTCCCATTGTGCTGACCAACGCACCAGTTGTAGCAATCGGTAAATTTAGCTCTGCGACCATCTCTACGACCGCAAGTTCAGCACGCATTACTTGAGATGTAAGGTCATTTTCTTGCTTCGTCTGTGCGCCAAACAGGTGTGTGATTGACTTGCTGTTGTTTTGAATATCAGCAATAGCCCTGTGTGAGTTGGTTTCGATGTGTTTTTCACAATCGTAAGCTCCAGAATGTGAACAAGAGAAGTCTTTTTTGCACAGTTTGCAGAACACATACTCCTCGCTGCGATTCGATTTCGAAAGAAAAGGCCACTTTTCTGCATATGCTTGCTTAAACTTCTGTCCTATTTTTCTGTTCTTCTGCTTCACGTTCTTTCCAGTTTTTTCTACAGAGCACACTTCATCTTCAGAATCTGTCTCGTGGAGCCTCAGCCGCTTTCGATTTTTTTTAACTTCATCCATTTTCTACTTCCATCAGTGATTGAAAATGGCGGACGCTAGTTTGCTAAACCGGAAACGGAAAAAGAATGTTTCACGCCATCTGATTGGCTATTGAAAAACACAACGTATGATAAGCGATTTGTATCAAAAAGAATGGCAATCGTTTTTTTTTTTTTTTTTTTTAATAAAAATCGTATTTTTGTCAACAAAAAAATCGTAATTTCGTCATGCAAGTCGTAATAGCGTAATTACACACAAAAAAAACGTAATTATTACGCCAAAATCGTAATGGTAGGCAGGTCTGCTCCGTCTCCTTCAGGAGGGTCATCTGGCAAAACTTCAACTGAAAACGAAGAGGAAAAAAGCAAGACCAAAGTATGTAGAATGGGGGTTCAAGCAACATAATTGAACCGTACACAAAACAATAACAAAGGATATATATATACAAAAGGCTACTTAAAAAATAAACCTGCATGACCACATACTTGGTACTAACATTCCAGCCAATGTAACTAAATTATGGATCAACAGACGTCCTGACAGAACTCAAGCAGTAAAGTGTACGCTGAATTTCCAGTTTGAAGTTACTTTCAGTTGCACACATGTCTTTTTTAATGTTGAATTTAGGACCTCTCTTGATGCAGGTTCAAGCTCTGCAAAGTTTTGCAACAAATCTGCATATGCTTCCAAAACAACACATTTTTGTTAGGCGTGATTTGGCACCAAAACGACCAACATTATATTGCTTACAAAATCCAAACTGAAGCCACAGAACAATTTAAGTAGAAAATCGCTAGACTGTTCTTCTCACCTGCTTTCTTTGCTGCGCCTGTCTGCTTTCCAGAATCAGAAGCTCTCTTTGCTGCACAGCTACTGGCTGTTCCATTGGCGATCCACATATCTGCAACCGTCATCACTACCATACAATTAAACATGTCACATAATTAATAACTATCAAGAAATCAAATGATAGCACTTAAAAAATAACTTCCTTCCACATACCTGAACAAGTTTAAAAGTCTGCTAAATATATTACATCCGGAAGCAAATTTAAATGGCGCAAACAAAAACCAAAACCACAATGTCTTATTTTTAATTAATTCTTTCTTCACACTCACAAGTTTCAAGTTCCTCACTTCAGCTAATTACCGACAGCAAGTTTCTACAACTTGAATTTATCTTTTAACTCTTTAAATTGTTGATTCAGTTGATGGTTCAAAAGTAAATTTTATCCAATATTACTTTTTATGTATATATGTAAAGGGATTTATGGTACCTTGTGAATCATCCCTCACTCCGTCTCCTTCAGTAGAGTCATCTGGCAAAACTTCAACTGAAAACGAAGAGGAAAAAAGCTAGACCAAAGTATGTAGAATGGGGGGTCATGAAACATAATTGAACCGTACACAAAACAATAACAAAGGAAATATATATATATATATATAAAAGTCTACTTTAAAAAATAAACCTGCATGAGCACATGCTTCGTACTAACATTCCAGCCAATGTAACTAAATTATGGATCAACAAATGTCCTGTCTGAACTCAAGCTGTAAGGTGTACACTGAATTTCCTGGTTAAATTTTTTTTTTAAAGTTACCTTCAATTGCAGACATGTCTTTTAATGTTGAATTTAGGACCTCTCTTGATGCAGGTTCAAGCTCTGCAAAGTTTTGCAACAAATCAGCATATGCTTCCAAAACAACCATTTTTAAAAAAACGTAATTTGAATTTGTAAATAAGAAATTTAAACATCAAATTAGTAACAAAACATTACTAACCGCCATAAACCAAACAAAGAGCAAATTATGAAATGCACAATATTCACCTGCTTCAATACTAGTTTCATCAGTATGGAGACACAGTTAACTTTAAAGAAAGCGCATAGGTTCTTTTTCGGTTTGACAAGCTCTCAGAAGTAAACTTCAACAAACAAAACAATGGCCTACATACTCTCTTTCATGTTGGGCACCTCAAACACCACTGAAGCCCCACTGCTTTCAGGAATACAATAATTGTAGATCACTGAAAAAGTCACAGCCCTAGATATTGATCTGAAGCCAGAGATTACATGCAACTCATGCGTAATTCTTATTAAATAGGATTAGCTATTTACGTAGAAGAATAAATGACGCAAAGAAAATTAGTGTAAGAAATTGAAGACCTTGTTTGAGCAGGGTCTGAAACAGAGTTGCCTCTATAGGGACTGATTCAAATAAAATGTTGCACATTTTTCCTCCTCAAAAGTGCAACCTTATCAAACGAGGGACTGTAGTCATGTAAAAGAAACTTTGGCCATACATGCACCAAAAGTAGAGTAAATACTTGCCTGTTTCATCAGCATGCTTGATGAGTGTGTCGCACGAAACAGGGCTGATCCGCCTGACCTCCGAGTTCCGAAGAAGAAATGTTTCAGTGTCTTCAACTGTGTGATCATGAAACAAATAAATTTAGAATAATATACACTTACAGGGCAATTCAGACCTGAGTTACATTTCTAATAGTTTGATGCATATCAGTATCACCTGGGACAAATCAACCAGAGGAGGCCCGGGAGCCGGCCCCCCTCTGTTTCTTCAACTCCTTCCAAGGTAAAGGAAAAAGGGGGGAAAAACTCCTTACCCCCAGATCAGACTTAATCATGGACTCTTTGCTTCAGTGGAATTGTCGTGGTTTTCGAGCTAACTTTGAGGAATTACGTCTTTTAGTCAAGTTCTATAACCCCTCAGTCATATCTCTTCAGGAGACTTACCTGAAGACTTCTGACCCTGTGTCTTTTAATGGTTTTAATGTTATACATAAAGGCTCTGATTCGGAGAGGCGCTCGGGTGGAGCGGCTCTTCTCATTAGTAGCCAAATTTATGTAGCCCCGTTAGCATCGACACCTGTCTTCAGGCTGTCGCTGCTCGGGTTACCTTAAAAAAGACCATAACCATATGCAGTATTTACCTGCCACCATCACTGCGGGTCTGTAGCAATGATATTTTTCACTTAGTAGATAAACTGCCCCCTCCCTTTATTCTCATGGGGGATTTTAACGGTCATGCTCACCTTTGGGGTAGTGACCACTATGATGGCAGAGGTCAGATGTTAGAAGATGTTTTTTCTCAACTTAACCTATGTGTCTTTAACGATGGCTCACCTACATACTCTAACTCAGGTTCCGGATCTAGTTCTGTTCTAGACCTCACTGTGTGTGATCCTTCTCTCATGCTGGACTTTGACTGGAAGGTTCACGACGACCTGTGTGGTAGTGACCACTTCCCAGTAGTCCTGTCATCGGTCAGCTGTGAGGAGGATTCGCCGGTGGGGCGCTGGAATCTCCAGAAAGCTAACTGGTCTCTGTTTGCCTCTCTCTGTCAGTCTCGTCTTACAGAGGAGGTGGTCATGTCAGCTGAAGAACCTGTTTCTTGTTTTACTTCTATTTTGTTGGAGGTTGCAGGTGAAACCATCCCTAGAACTTCCACATCACTCCCTCGGAAGCCGAGAGTACCATGGTTCAATGAAGAGTGCCGCAAGGCCCAAACAATGCGCAAATCTGCTCAGCGACGTGCATTTCGTAATCCATCGCAAGCAAATATTTTAACCTTTAAAAGACAGCGGGCGAAAGCCCGTTATATTTTTAAACGTGAACGCCGTGCTTCCTGGAGACGCTTCGTCTCATCTTTATCTTCTAGGACTCCGTCCCAAAAAGTCTGGAAGGCTGTTCGAAGAATTAGGGGCAGGGGTGGCTCGGCTTCTGTCGGCCATCTTAGAGATGGTGCCAGTTTGGTCACAGATAAAAAGGCTGTGGCCAATTTGCTTGCCTCCACCATTGCCCATAATTCTTCAACAGAGCATTATTCACCTTTCTTTAAGAGAGAGAAGGAGAAGCGAGAATCTTGTGCTTGTGATTTTATATCGGATAACTTGGAAGACTATAATGCCCCTTTTACGTTTTCAGAATTGCAGCAAGCCATGCAGAAATGTACTGACTCTGCTGCTGGATTAGATACCATCCATTATCAGCTCATAACACATCTGCCTGAGGATTCACTCCTTGTACTTCTCAAGGCCTTTAACCATATCTGGATAACCGGTCATTTTCCGCCATCTTGGCGCCAGGCTGTGGTTGTGCCAATTCCCAAGCCGGGTAAGGATCCTTCCGACCCGGGCAACTACCGGCCAATAGCTTTGACATCATGTTTATGTAAAACTATGGAACGCTTGGTCAACGCCCGACTGGTGTGGCATCTTGAGTCACAGGGTCTCATCACAGACCTCCAGTGCGGTTTCCGGCGCTTCCGTAGTACAACTGACCATCTAGTCCGCTTTGAGTCTTTTATCCGAGATGCTTTTGTTAACAAGCAGCATGTCTATGCAATTTTCTTTGATCTTGAAAAGGCATATGACACTACCTGGAAGCATGGTATAATGTCTGATTTGTCGGACATGGGTTTTAAAGGGCATCTGCCCGTTTTTATTCACAATTTTTTGTCCAACAGGTCGTTCCATGTCCGTGTGGGCTCCACCCTCTCCGACTCCTTTGAACAGGAGATGGGTGTCCCGCAGGGCAGTATTCTATCTCCTGTTTTATTTAGCATTAAAATAAATAACATTGTAAAGGCCGTCAAGGATGATTCTGAATGCTCTTTGTTTGTGGACGACTTTGCTTTGTGTGCACGAGGTCGAGGACTTGCGTCCCTTGAGAGGCGCTTGCAGCTGTGCGTTGATCGCATCCAGGGGTGGGTGTCTCTCAATGGATTCAGATTCTCACCCTCCAAGACAGTCTGTGTGCATTTTACTAACCAGACGAAATTTTTTCCAGAACCTAGCCTGAGCATTGCTGGAGTGCCAATTAAGGTGGCTGAAGAGGCTAAGTTTTTGGGGGTCATCTTTGACAAAAGATTGACCTTCTGCAACCATGTTAACTACCTTAGAACCTCTTGTCGGAAGGCCCTCGACATTCTTCGTGTCGTTGGTCGTACTGACTGGGGTGCAGACCGCATCGTCTTACTTCGACTGTACCGGGCCCTTGTTCGGTCCAAACTGGATTACGGCTCTGTGGTATATGGCTCGGCTTCCAAGTCTGTTCTGCAGCGTCTGAACACAATTCACCATCAAGATCTGCGCATATGTCTGGGAGCCTTCAGGACATCTCCAGTTCCTAGTCTGTATGCAGAGGCAGGGGAGCCTTCTCTCAGGCTCCGCCGCATCCGCCTCATGCTCAGCTACGTTCTGAAGCTGAAGGCCCATCCAGAAAATCCTGCCTATGATTGTGTTTTTAACCCGTCGTTTGCAGAGATTTACGATGCCCATCCGGGAGCTGTCCGTCCACTTTCCTTCCGTGTCAGACCTCATCTGCAGGCGGCCGGAGTGGACCTGGACAAAGTTTCGGAATCTCTGCAACACGTCACTCCACCCTGGCTACTACCAGTTCCTGACATCTTGCTGGACTTGACTGCCCACAAGAAGGATTGTACTCCACCAGCCATATACCAACAGAGCCTCAATGAACTCCTTTCAATTTTTCCTGGCTATTGTCGTCTTTATACGGATGGGTCCAAGTGTGAGGATGGAAGAGTGGCTGCGGCTGCAGTGTCCTCTCGCCATCCTAGACGCCCATTTAAGCTCCGTCTCCCTGACCATTCCTCTGTATTTAGTGCAGAACTGCAGGCCATTCTGCTAGCACTCAAGCATGCCTATCAGTCTCGGGAAAGGAACTTCCTGATTCTGTCTGACTCTCTTTCTGCCCTGCAGGCCCTTCAGGGCGCGGGAACAGACCATCCACTGCTGGTGCAGATTAGAGAGCTCTACGCGGACTTGATGAAGGAATATTATGACATCATTTTTATTTGGGTCCCAGGCCATGTGGGCATCGAAGGCAACAGAATCGCAGATTCTGCTGCCAACAGTGCCCACAGTGACCCTGTCCCTGACACACAGACTGTCTATAGTGATTTTAAACCTGTTATTAGTGCGTACATAGCCCGCGAGTGGCAGTCCGAGTGGGACAAAGAGGAAGGGAACAAGCTTCATGAAGCTCTTCCTAAGTTGTCTGACAGTCTACCTTTCCGCTGCGGCAGCCGCCGTGAGGAGACTGTCCTTGCTCGGCTCCACATCGGGCACACATATGTTACGCACTCTTACTTACTTAAACAGGATGAGCGTCCATGGTGTTTTGCCTGTGATGAGCAGTTTTCTGTTCGACACTTTTTGCTGTATTGTGCTGACCTAATTGACACCAGATATAAACACTTTACAGCAGACTCCTTGAAGGTTTTGTTCCGGGATGTTCCCCCGGACAAAATCTTCAATTTCTTGCGAGCATGCAATATTTTTAACAAGATTTGAGCATTCATAGACTATGTGAATATCTTTTATTTGCCCTTTTTGAGAGTCTGTAGACATTTCTTTTAAAGACATGTGCGACCTTTTAGCCTGAGATTTTTAATCTATATTTACATCTTGTCTTAAGACCTTGCTTTTAGTCTGGCTGACCAGATTTTTACCCATCCCGCCGTGAGATGGCCTTAGTTGCCTGCTCGGCGTTAAACCCAAATAACCAAATAACCTGGGACAAATCATATACAACAAGTTGCTATTTAACATTTTCATTAGCAGAATTTGTTTAAACTGGTCACACTCAAACAAAATGACACACAAACTGTTTCTAAGCTGACGCATTCCACTAACATGGGTGCAACTGTGCAAAAGTGTAAAAACTGAAAGGCAGGGGTCCAGGGGCCGCCTAGGCCCCGGCGGGGTCCGGGGCAGAGCCCGGGAAAGGGGGCCCAGGGGGGCTGCGCCCCCCGGAAGAATATGATGTTTTAGCATTTTAAGAGTTATTTTTTATAGAGATTTGAAAGGTCCTCTGTGAATCTGAATGAAAAAATAAAGCAGCAAACCCACCCCTCTTTCATCCCACCAAGCAATACAAACAACACACAGATCCACAAAGATATAGACATACACTCTTATACTTCAACTTGTTTAATGCTACTTACCAAACAGCAAGCAATGCACAAGATTGATTTCATCAATCTGTCTTTCTTCTCTCCTCTTTCCTTTAGAAAATACTTATTAAGTAATAGTAGAATTGTGTATGAAATTATAACATCTTGCAAAATAACTGCTCCTTGGAAGCTGGGAGTGTAAAAATAGTGATCATCTAAAAAGAAAAAGTATCATGTCATTCCCAATAACAATTCATCAGGATGACGGTGGCTTTCACCTCTACCAGCTTGAACTAATCTTGTTGAATATTTGGCTTCTTAAAAAAACATCTGATATCTGCAGGAGAAGGTTGTTTTCGTTTGACACCAGCAATGGTTTCAGTTTTATCAATACTGGCAAAAGCACTATGGGTAGTAGCAACACTAGCACTGGTGGTGGTAGTAGCAGTATTACTGTAAGAAGCAACAAAAGCCCTGTGAGCAGTAACAGGAGTAGTACTGAGAGCAGTAGCAACAGAAGCACTGGGTGTAATGGTGGTAGTAACAACAGAAGCAGTTGGGACAGCAACACTAGTGCTGGAGGTAGTACTACATGTAGCTGAAGCAGCAACTCTGGGACGACATCTAATCACTCTATTGGTAGCCTTTTCGATGGCTGACAGCTGCTGAACAGCATCTTGCATCTTTCTTTTCTTTTCTTCCTGCTTGCGAATTTTTTTCAGCTCTATATGTTTGTTGTACCTTCCCTTGCTGGTTCTAATGTATGCGCCAATTTGTCTTGTGACATTCATTGTTGTCGAGGTCACTTTCTGGGATTTCAGCGTGCTTCGAATCAGTGCAGTTGCCTCGTAGTTCTCCACCAACAAACTGCTCCTGTCTGCTCGGATACAGTCATCCATTAGGTTAAATGACGATTCCACCAAAGGGCCAGTAAAGATGGACAGTAGTGCCTTGACAAGGCGAGAGAGAACGGGAAACCTTAAACTTCCCTCTTTCTTCAACTGAAAGATTTTAGCCCAGTAGTCAACATCAATACGTCCCTTTTCAGCAAATGTTCCAGCTAAAGCTACAACATTCTTGTCCACAGTGTATTCCCTGGCCTCAGAATCTAGTGTTCCCATGTCTGATGATGGAATCACATTGGGAAGAGAACTGGCAAGCTTGGTGATTCCAAGGTGAAACGAATCATCTTTGTACGAGTGTGGATGCAGACAAGAAAGCCATAAAATAGTTTTGTTGCCCAGAGGAAGTTTCTCAAGTAGCATGTCAGCACACTGTTCATAACCAATTCTCAGTTTCTTGGCAAGATCCTTGGCCCAGTGGCAGCTTTTGTGATCTTTTACTTTTAGTGCACTTGTATAGGACACGAAACTGTGTGGTCCAACACTAAGCTTCTTGTCAGACACCTGCATGTCACGTTTACTAATGTCTGGCTTGAGTTTCAGAAGTTTTTTGAAGCCGTCTACTTTGGGGACGCACTCACTCTTCATAAAAAGCATCAATACATTTTTCACCAGAGAAAACATCTGCTCATGGTACATGTGCAGAGTTGGCTTCTCACTCTGCATCAGCTTGGTATATCCTTGAAGTTTCTCCAGCAGACCCCGATATGTGTTGACGGTGGTGTTGAACTGGTCAAAGTTTCTGAACAAGGCGGTGAGCAACCTGTCCTTTCTGCTGTCACTGCATGAGGATCTTGCTTGTTTCGCCTGGTCCATTTGAATAACCTTGATTCTTGCTTTTGCACCAGGGCCCACATCATGGCTGCTCATGATATCCGCAACTACCATTCTGGAGAGAGAAAAAAATGTCTACAAGTGAAATTTGTTATTGTTTTTGTTTTTTTCAGGGAAAGGGGGAAGAGACAAACACAAGCAAAAAGACAACTTAAATTTTTTAAGTTCCTTAAATACAATTAGAATAATAATGCTATGGTTTGTGCTTGAATCACAGCATTGTCATGTATTTATTTAATTATTTCTGAATTACCAAAAAAAATCTGATGGCGATTTATTCACTTCTTTTTTTCATTACCTTACTCTTTAGCCAGGTAGGTATCAGCCGCCTGCAGCCAACCATACGAGAAAGTTGGCTGCAGGCTAAAAATACTTCGTTTTCAAAGCACGATCGTTAATTTTTTGTTGTTGTTTTGAATCAATTTAATGGTTTACTATCCTCTTTTAAATAGAACAACCCATCCATAATTTAATACTGAACTCCAAACAAAATACTCCTAATTAGATAATATTGAACCCTCCTTCAACTCATAATTTGTTTTAAATTTCCCAGAATAAATATACAATTAATAGGATTGGTATAGTTTTACAAATAACATCATCGTGCCAGTCTACCTTCACTTCAACAATAGTAAAAAGATTCATACCTGTGATAGTCCTGTTCTTTCTTCGTCAAGAAAGCATAATAATAAAGGCGAAGAGGGTCCATGAGTGTATGCAATCGTTCTGTAATGGCCAGCATTTGCAGAAAACGACTGGGGCAGGGTCGCAGAACATGCAGGACTGGTTTGCCAAACAGTGATTGAATTTCACCAAGCAAGTCTTTCGCCTTTGGAGACTTTTCAATGTCGTAATAAATGTCACTGGCTATATTTTCAACATAACCATCAAAAGGTTTGAACAACGCTTTGGCAGCGTTGGCAACAGTGTGCACACTGTCACCGCAAATGTCCAGGAGATTGTTATTATCGTTTCTCAATAAAGTTTCAACACCCCCCCCTAACACCACGCATGGTGGCACAGTTGTCCATGAGGCAGGACACAATCTGTGTTGAAGGCACAATCTGTAACATCTTTCGCACACCAGCCTCACCAATTTCTTCTTCACTTAAAGACTCCACAATTGCAGCATAAATGTTCTTTGATGTTGCTTGATTGACCTCTTTTGAGGCAAAATGTACAGTCTTCACCTCACCATCACATTCATCAAAGTACTTGACCATCACATTCACAATTTTATTCATGGCATTGCTAGTTGCTTCATCAACATTCATGCTGAAAAACGTGGTTTTAAGCAAGTCTTTTAATTTGTCTTTCATTGATGCTGCCAGACCATGGGTCATACTGTAGGTGGCACACTGTCTTGATATGTGAAGCTTTGACAATGCCTTGTTTTTCTTGTCAGACATTACCTTGCACAGGCAGGCATGGTAATTGCCAGCCCAAAAAATGTCTGGAAAATTTATTTGTGGGGCGCGAAGAGCCGAGGTGACGGCGCGAAGCGCCTAGCTTGCTATGGGGGTCCGGAGGCATGTCCCCCTGAAAACATATATTGGAAATCTACATTGAAATCTGTGCAATCTGGCGCATTCCGAGGCCTCAAAACCACGTCCACAAAGGTGCATGTTTTACCGTTATTTATTCTTTTTCTGTTTTTTTTAGAACGCAAGAGTTCAGTGATACATAAAATACAGTAAAAAAGTAAAACAAAAACAAACATCTCAACCACACAACAAGAACAAGATTGGAGTACTTTATAAGTTTATGAACATGTATGCACTCACCTACAAAAGTTGGTTTCATACCTTTTGTAACCAATCAGGGAAGGGAGTGAAATGTAGTCAGTAGTGGTGCACCACACCAAATTCAATCCAATGTTTACTAGTCAACTATTGTCACTCCAAAACCACTGCACAAGGTCCTTTGGTGCTAAGGAATGTCACTGTACACAACTTCACCACTTGCCTAAAATTAGTTTGAATTAGAATATGCTCAAGGCAGGCAAGGAACAAGATAACTTCAATATCACTTCCTAAAAAAAGAGGAAAGAGTCCTTTGCACTGTTTTGGGTGGGACTGTGACAGGACTGCAATCCTGGGCTGAAAAAAAATCAGTGGGAACAGTTGACTGTTCCTGGGTTGCTGAGTTCTTAGTATCAATCCCTGCTTTTTGGGAAGCTGGCATGCTTGTGCCTTTCTTTGATGTGGCTTTCTTTTCTGCACTGAGCACTTCTTTCTCTCCTGAAGGCAGGTTTGTTTGGGTGTCACAAGTAAGCCTTGCTTGTTTGGCAGCTGGCGTGCTTGATGCAAATCCACCGTGCAGTCCTTTCTCTCTTTCAAGGTCTTGGGTTATCTTGCGTTTCTCTGCTGTTTTGGTGAGAGGGTTTTGATGAGCAGCTCCCAATGAAGTTCTCCTTGCAGTTTCTTCCTGGAGGTTGGTTTCTTTCCTTTTATCATTAGCTTGCCAGGATTTCTGCATTGCTGTACAGAGTTTTTTAGGAACAGGCTCCTTGACAGGGTCTTTTTTGGCGAAACACTCAACAGCAGAAGTCTTCTTTGCAGAAAGATGATACCGCACAGTTTGCAGTGCGGCATAAGTTGCAATGTCCATTCTGCTACTCTGGCCATCAAGAAGATCACCCATTGAGCTGAAAGATGACTCAATCAGAGGGCCATGGAAGGAACTCAACATCGCCTTTGCTACTCTTGTCAGATGAGGGTACACGTCCACATCCATGTTTGCCCAGAAGGGTAAAAGATCTGTTGGTTTGGATTTCAAGTTTGGGTCTGAAGCAAACTTCTGCACCTCTTGAATGAAAGCATCTGTGTTGTCAGTGCCAATCAGGAGTGCAGCATTAGATCCATCATTCACAAACTTGGCCTCCTTTTTTCCATTTGTTGGTTTCCTTTTGTCTTTTGTAGAGATCAATTTTCTTTCTGTCAGATGTTTCAAGTAGACAAGGCTTGTTTTCGATGTTCTCACGTGTGGATCCAAAGCACTGCAAGCCTTCAAAATAGGATTATCATGTGGCATTTTTGACTGCAATGAAAGTGCACAAGAAACATACGCTTTCCTCAGCTGCTTTTCCAGCTCATTCTTCAGGCTCTTTCCTCCATCTGAGGCAAGAATGTCTTTGACCTTCTGGGGCATGAACATGTTCTTCAAATGATTCTTTTCCTCTTGGATGTTCACAGCCTTGGGTCGTTTTTGGAGACAATTTGGATCCAGGAAGTTTCCACAAAATTCGTTGAAGAGCTCTTCCTGCTTTGAGTGCAAAAGATGAACAAGTGGGTCCTTCTTTTGAAAAAATACAAAGTACTTCTTCAGGGTCTCCAGTGCTGAGGTGTACACTAGCAAGATGCACTCTGTTTTCAGCCTGTTTGTGAAGATTCTGTCAACAAGCCTGAATTTTCTGTCCTTTCCATCCTTTGTGAAGCTAGAAAATTTGCCTTTCAACTCTGCTTGAATCTTGGTCAATTTTTTCTTTGACTTTTCAGAGACCCCACGCTTTGACATAACTTCTTGGAAAATCTCAGAGTACAAGGATTGATCACTGTTTGGTAGAAAACTGTAATAGAAGACTGTGTATGCATCAAATAAGCGGACTGTGTCAATGGCCACGTCAAGGACAGACAACCAGCGATGGGGAACGTATCTCTCAGGAGTGCTAGCCTTCAGACCCAAAATTCGACAGATGTCAAACAGCAGGTCACGCAAATGTAAACTCCACTTGAACTCTGTGTGGATGTCACTCATCATTTGCTCAATGTGGTGCTGAAATGGTTTGCAAAATTCTTTAGCACTGTTGTGGGCATGATGGCAAGAATCTCCATCTATGTCAAGTAACTGTGGAGCCTTTTCCTCTCTAATTAGAGTTTCTAACCCTGCCTTGCTCCCTCTCATGACAGCACATGAATCCATTAGTATGGACACAAGTCTGTTCCAACAAAGCTTGTGCTTGGTCAAAATCTGGTCAAGTTCCTGGAGAAGGATCCTAGCAGTCACCTTTGTCACAGAGATGGCATCAAGGTGATGCACAACTATATCATTTGCCGAAGGTGAAAAGTAGCAAATAAGAACTGCCAACACCTTTTGATTGGTTTTACTGGTCGCTTCGTCGATATTGAGACTAAAATAACACCCTCTCACTTCTTCCAGAAAACTTTCTTGAAGATAAGGGGCAAGCCCTTCTCTGAGCTTATATTCAGGGGTCAAAACACGTGCTGGAGAAAAAGGCGGAAACAACGGGGGGGGGGGGGGGGGGGGGGGGGCAAAGCGACACATTGATTCCGGGAGCCGAAAACTCGAACAGCAGGGGGGGGGGCGGGGGGGGGGGGGGGGGGGGGGGGGGGTAGGCGTGAAAAATCACGGTGCTCACTTCTACCGATTCCAGCTTTAAAATGTGCTCTTATATCCGTTCAAACATGTCAGGGTTCGACTTAACCTTCATCGATTTTTCACACCACTCCCACCTCCATTTCTTTCTCACTCCCGTTTCATTAAAAGTTTAGCCGCGAGCAACAATGTGTCCTGCATCGCTAGACGCCATCTTGGAAAACATCGCTTGCCTAAAGTTAACGATAAACGAATCTGACAACTTGTGGACCTGCGCCGTTTAAGAACCACGACCGTTTCAGATTTTTTACGTTTTATTTTTTTCCACGCGGAAATGCCTTTTTTTTTTAATCGGATTTTTTTAAATTAACGCTGATATCCGCGGAAAAGCGGAAGATTTTGACCCCTGTTATATGAAGCTGTGGTCCTGTCCATGCTGAGTTTCTCCAGAGCAGGTTTGTCCCGGCTAGCTGCCTGTAAAAAAAAAGAAGATAAAAACAAACCAATGATCTAGAAAAATCTGAGCTAAATGTCAATAACAATAACTTAATACAAATTGGTTCTTGAGAAATTTTGGTTTTAATGGCACCCACAACCCCTTTGTTTGGAAAAGTAAATTGACAAATCTTAAATCATTTGATTACCTGTGCAAAGGAGATGAGATCAGGAACAGTATGGAGAGATAGGCCTTTCTCTGCAGCAAAGGCTAAAGTCATTGCCTCCAGGTTCCATACCCTGTCAGGTACAGGAGTCAGTGGCTCAAGCTTCTCTGTGGTCACAGCTGTCATGCGGGCCCTCAGTTGAGGTTCTAATCCATAGGCAGGATCTGGTGTTGCTTCTCCACCTATAAATTAAATACAAGCGAAAGACTGCATCATCATCATTTTTTTTTAAAAGATCTGATCAGAATGCTGTATAGATTTAAATTATTGGAGTCTCCAGCAGTGCACAAAAGAATAGGTGGTAAGCCAACTCAGTTAATGATAGATCATAGTTAGGTACGCGACAATTTGGTTGGAGAATATTTTATGACGTGTGAAAATCTCGTGCGAAAAATTGAAGCAAACTTTTTCGCAAAGGTTTTAATGTGTATTTTTTTTTTATTTTATTCTTGTTAATTATATTTTTTAACCAAAAAAGACAAACACCTTTTGACCCACCTGTAGACTACTTTCCGTTCCAGTGTAAGCCTAGTCTGTGGTGTTGTAATTATTATATTACATTTATTGTTAGCTATTTTTGGGGCCAATTTAGATCAATAAAAATAAAGTAATTATTTTTGTAAAGAAAGGGGGGAAAAGGAATGGGAAATGTGACTGAATAATTTAATGGTAAAAGTTGAGCAAAAGTGGCCTCAATTTTCCTTAACATCATCATGTAAAAAATTGTGTTCAAATTAAATCAAACAAAAAATCATAACTTTTTTATTTTGCGACCTATTACATTAATTTTGGTATCATTGTGTTTGAAATATTAAGCTCTTTCAAATGATATATATTAATGTGGCAAAAAAAATTTTTTTTTTTTGGTCACATACCTATCATAGTGAATACATTGCAACTTTTAGTTTTAACAAAATTCTTTTTTAAAAAAAGTTTGTTTCTAGCTTAAAACAAACCAGAGAATTCTAAAGGGAAAAGGAAACAAGAAATTAAAAAGATAAACAAACTTACGAGAGGCTCCAGTAATTGTTGAATTTCCTTCAACACTCGCCTTTCTGCTTGTGTGTTTTTTCGACTTCAAATGGTTGGCCAAGCAAGGCAAAGCCCGGTTGCCGTAACTGATAACGGCAGGGCATAAAATACACTTTGCGTGTCAATCTTGCGAATATAATTGCCCACACGTTCTTCATTTTCCAACTTTGTACACCACTCCCATCGCCACTTGTTGCTGACTTCTTTTTCGTCATACTTCTCTCCTCGATTCACAACAGCCATTTCCAACCATGAGGTGAAAAGACACCACCGCTAAAGCGAACAAGTTCCGGTTCAGTTTGCAGTTTCAAACCGTTTGGAGTCATCGCGTCCCAAATGAGAACAACACGGCAGATCGGCGGATCGATTTTTTTTTTCTTTGTCTTTTTGTTTTTTGTCGGGAAATTATTTTTATTGGTCGGAAAAAAAATGAAAAATGTCGGTTTTCCGCGAATTGGCGGACAATTCCCATGCCTGACAGGTCAAGCAAGTCTGGAACCAAACTGAATGGTAGGGAGTGTTCAGCAGCAAAGGCCAACAGTCTTGCCTTCTTCTCGTCAACACTGCTCACGGGGCGTTCTGGCCCAAAGCCTTCACAATTTCCATTTACAATCACAGGGATGTCTTCATTTGCAAGTCGAACCTGAAAAAAGAACTACATAATAACAGACTTGCCTACCAGCAAAAACTGTTGTCAGTACTGCAGGCAGCTCAAAACCATATTTTGCAAGCTCGGACCATATTTGTTAGTAATGAATATATAGTCTTTATGTATCACACTTATATAATTAACATTTGACATTGTGCACGAAGTGTAGTGAAATACTTGTACAAATGCATGTTTAGTAGCCAAAGATATTACTAAATGAAAATGCCCTAGGAGCCAGGAGGGGTCATTTTTGCAGGCATAAAAGTATGGTGTTCATCACTTGATCTCAACTTTTTGCAACAACTCAAAAACAAAAGAGTAGATGAAGTAAAATACAAACATATAAAGCAAGTTAGTCACCTTCACGTTTTTCAAGTGATGTGGGTTGTTGGCATGCTCCATCAGCCGTTTCTTGCCGTTGGATCCATATTTGAGCTGAGCATGACACAGTATGCAATAGCACACTCCTCCGATGTCAAGTTTCACACACCAGAGCCTAAGCGGATTCTTCTCGCTGTCCGTTTCATTCAGCCACTCCCATCGCCATTTGTTTTTCACATTGGCGTCAACTAACGCTACCGAATCGCCTTCTTTCATTTGCGGCATTGTGAGCTAGCTAGCACTACGGGGTTTCCACAAGGTGCCAGGAAGAACAAGGGTTGTTGTCTCCGATTCAGAAGAGCGCTTCCGCTGTTACCAAAACCAGTTCCACCAAAACCAGTTCCACAGTTAAAAGATCGTTTCGCTGTTTGCTTTAAAAGAAAAAAAAATGTCTCCTCAAATTCTCAAAAACGGAACGTCCGTTTTTGACCATATTTTCAGAAACGGATTTCCGTTCCTAGACGGACGAGTTGCACCCATGCACTAATTTACAGTATTACAGTACTGTGGTGAAGAAAAGGCAGAAAGAAAAAGGATCAAAGGAATGCAACAATCAATCCACTTGCCATTGATGCCTGTTTTGAGGGCTGTCTGCTCCCCAAGAATGGCATCAACCTGGGTCCATCCATTCCGGTTCAGGCTTTGGTGGACCACCCCCCTGTCCCTTGCCTGTGCTGCCTGGCCTTTGAGTTTGTCCCTTTAGATGAAAATTGATAATATTATAACTGACCTGCATCAGTTTCATAAATAAAAACTAGGTTCTTTTTCTGTCATCAGCATGTATACTCTAGTGACAATGGACTATTTGACAAAACAGTATTATTATTATCGATCAAAACCTTCTGAAATATGCTTTTAGTCTCTTAAAACTATGAAAAGTGAGGTGTGTACATACATTCAATAGTAAGTTATGAGACCAAAAATAAAGGTAAGATTTTGCTGTTTATTTCTCATAAATTGCTTGTGTCCGCGCTCAGTATGGAATATGGCGCCAATAGTAACACATCACTAAATAAATGAGTCTAAAGAAAGTTAACAAGACTAAAAATCACCCACCTGCCGTCTTAAGCGCCGAGAACTTCTCACGGCAGTCACCCACTGACCGCTCAGCCACACCAAATTTTGCGCTGATGGTGTGGCTGACCTGCCGCCACAAGTCGTTTTTCAGCTTGTTGGTTATTTCGTTAGTGAACGAAGATAACAGAACTTCGCGGTTTGCGCGAATAAAGTCCAAAAGGCAGGCAATCTCGTTTGCCTGCCAATTTGGTTTGCGGTCTTTTATCGTCCCATTCGCCTTCTCCTCCCTCCTTTTCTTCCTTTCCTGCGAAGGCATTATTTTCTTCTTTTTGCTGTTTACGTTTTCTCGCGCCGGAATCAGCTTGACGGAAATCGCAGAAACGCATCATGCGCATGCGCTGAGAGGGAATCCTCCAAGATTTCATGTCAAGGTCAATCGGCTATAAATAGAGAGGCTTTTTTTTTTTTTTCTATCGGCCCAGCTATCAGCCCGTCATGAAAGCCTCACGCGTACGACAAGTTACAGGCTTGCAGCAAACAGGCATTTGGGGTTAAACTGCCCCTTAAGTTGAAAGCCCGACATGAAATCGAGCCCAGGTCAGTGACGGGATGTTCGCCGCGACATGATCCGATGGTATCGCCTTGTGTAAACGCAGCTGGCACTTAGTCACGGAGAGGAGGGTTGTTGTCAGTTATTTCACAATAGGAATGAAAGCATGGTAACCAGTGTGTCTACGAAACATGCAACGTGGAAAAAGATGTGTTATTCAAAAACAGTTCTACTCACTGTGCACGCAGTTATTTTCACAATAAGCGCAATTTGACGAGAATGAAAGTATTTGTCCTTTCACACCATAGGTTTTGTTTCAAGTCAGTCGAGTGTCCAGGGAGGAAACGTACAATGAAGCGCACAAGATGTTAGTGTCCGATCTCACGAAGTCACACCATAATGCCTGACGTTAGGTACATTAAGAACACAAAACACAAGTATATCGCCACCGCTAAATGATATCACAATGTATCAACAGAGTCCAAGACGTATCAAGGAACAATGTTCACAATTAGCAACAATCGTGTTATGTAGAGCAGTATGTAAGAAATCGATCTAATAAAGCAATTCCCGTCACGCATGACTGCACAGCGGACGGGACGGAAAACATGACCGCCTCCTACAGCGGCTGAGAGAGAGAGAGAGAGGTCACCAGGCCTCCGGTGGTGCTGGCCTCACTCAGCTGGGTAGAGCTGTTGCCCAGGCCTCTCTGCCGCAAAAGGTGCACCATGCGCATATTACAGGCATACTGGTAAGTCAGCAGAGCAGGGAACTGGTTTCTGTAGCCTGGTGGTAACTGGTCCAGGATGCCGCTGCTCATGCTGATTACTTTCTTCTTGCAGGCTGTGTACTCTCCGGCCAGCAGGTAGTACCCGTCGATATCCCATACCTGTCTGAGATGATGATAGATTCCTGAGGATTTCAACTTGTGATCTAGTGTAGTCCTGAGGCAGTTCCCCCTGTATCTGTGCGGCTTCGCAGCATCAGTCACCCAAACGCAAAAGAATCCATTTCCAGTTGATGTCTGAATGTTACACACCGGCCGTACTCAAGAGTTGTGTGAACAAAGACACCACCAGACATTCGTGTTCCAGAATCGTCTTTTATTTCGGGTACAACATTCTTCCAATAAGTTGGGCAGGACCAACCTACTAGCAAAATCGTGATCAGAGCATTCTGTCTGAGCTCTTGTTCTGGGCTCTTCTTCTCCTGAGCTCTTGTTCCTCTCTTGAGCTCCTGTTCCTACCCTGTCTTCCGTTCTGAGCTCTCCACAATATATACACATTCGGGGGACAGTGCCCTATTATTGGGAACGTCCCTCTTGGCTCCCAATTTGTCAAAAGAGCGTCTTTCTGTCAACCATTAATTTCTACTACAATGGGTCTACCCCCAGGCCGTATACACTATACCTATATTTCTTGATCTTGGCCTTACATATTCAGTACCACATCCCTTGATCTTGGTCTTACATATTGAGTACTCTAAGCCCCCAGGGAGTGTGGCCCATATTCAATAACGCTTGCTCGCATATTCAACACATGGAAGCTTGCGTCAGTGTTCGATCTTGGCCTTACAATTTAGGTATATGATACTAAGCCCTCATTAATAATAGTCCTGAATAATAATTATATACTAATACATGGGGGTGTCATACGTAGTGTAACATTCCTCCCTGACCCGAGAAAAATACATCCCGTTCAGGATTATTTTTCTTTCCTTTCTTAGGGGGTATACACTACGGAACATATGACAATATAATTGCAAATTATTAACCAATCAAAATACATTTCATGACATCGGCACGTGACATCTTATACAATGACTCCATCAAGTATTCGATCCAAATAAAAGAAAAAGAGTTCATTGTCCATGATTCGAATAAAAGAAAAAGAAAAAGAGTTCATTGTCCACGATTCGAACATAATAAAGGCAAAGTGTTCATTGTCCACGATTCGAACATAATAAAGGCAAAGTGTTCATTGTCCACGATTCGAACCAAAAAGAAAAAGAATTTTGTCCACGAACTGTTTGTCTCTCATGGGCACCGTTGCGCTCACGGTCCCAACATCGTTCGTCCACTTTGTAGGTCGCCTCACTTCAAGGCCGGGTAGAATTTCACAATTGGCGATGTCGCCTTCAGTTCCACCCTGTCCTCCATCATCGGTGCGGAGGCACTTGCTCCGTAGACATCATTCTCGTCCGCCACAGTCGTAGCCACCGATCCCGGGTCCAGTGTAGGTCGAGTGACCCCACCATGCCCTCGCCTAAGTCTCGATAAAGGGCCAGCTCTTAACAAATCAAAATATCTGGCTACTCCCACTATTACTCCTACAATTGACATGACCACTGCCATCACTAATAAATACTGCCAAGTAGACCAGCCTTCTTCGTTTTCGACCTTTTGCATATCCTGCAATTCCGTGATTAGAGAATCCATCGGAATGTGCTCTATTTGCTTTAATTTCTTAGGTAAGGGAATTGGTTTAAATTCTGGTATCGCTTTATGGAATGGTTCCCACAAAGTTATATTCGAAACGACATATTTTTGAATATTATCAATTTCTTCGTCCGTTATAACAAAAACACTTTCTCGTTGATAATACGGTGTTAGTGTGAGTCTATCGCTAGTTGCGCTACACGTCATCCCCAATCGTAGTATACTAACGGGAGGATCTGTCAAAATGAACCTCACTTGTTCCCCATGACAACTGACGCTGAAGCGTAATCTTTCTGCCGCACTTATCATCCATACACCATCAGTTATGTACCTTGCCATTGGCAAGACCGAACCAAGTTTGACCCTCGTTTGACAGTATGTCTTTATCTTGTTCGTACTGTTCATTAGTAAAGCTGTGACACAAAACTAACCAATATTCAGTGGATAGATGGGACTCCTGATTGCACACAAACCTAAAATTGGTTTTGAGCATGCTTGCGCCTCG
>BTPG01000003.1:51520028-51544771 GCA_036245525.1 Semisulcospira habei
GAGAAAGAGAAAGAAAGAAAAAACACCCATGTCCAGTATACCCATGTACCCTTTGATTCCCTTCTGTTTGCAATCGTTGACCCCCACGTGGAAGGTCACCAGTGCCACAGCTGTGTGGGACGCGTGTTGTCGCTGGAGCCAATTCAGCAGATGGACAGTCCGCAGGCCAGAGACATACTACCTCTACTTTCTCTGCAGGGTAGATGGGCATCTTCTCGGCCTTGATGTTGCTACCCCACCCGGGTCTGCCCTGGGGGACTTGGGTGGGGTTGACTACTTTTTAGTTCCCAGGGTCACCCTGGTCAGCCCCACAGGGTGGGTTTTCTCCACTATTCTGGGGCATGTGTTTCTGTCTACCCTTGGTCCATTCACCTGTATTTTCCTTTTTTTAAACTCTCCTTACTGTCTGCACTGCCTGTAGCTCTTGATATTGGATGTGTGTTGCTAAATGGTCTTAGCTTTATTTAGGCCCCGTGTCGTAGGTTTATTTAACGTATTAGACCGGCTGGCGACATACATTTAATATTCGGGTTTTTTTTTTCACAAGCAGTGCAGGCACGTCCTGAGAAAGCCTTGTTGCTGTCGGGACGTTAAGCAGTGTACAATCAATCAATCAATCAATTGATGTTGCGCTGAACAACAGTCTCCAATGACCAGCGTGGTGGTGTCACTCAGCACTGTATGTCGCAGTATTTGCTCCTCTGGAGACACTCTGTTGTTACGCTGCTGCTGGCTGTTGTCTGCTGGCGTGGTCAGACCCGTTGTTGACCTCAGGCAGGCCGCCGGTAATAAAAAAAACTGCACTGGTATCAGGCGCTCTAGATAGGCTCTTCTCGGCTGCACTCACAGCCTGTACCGCGGCCAGTTCTTGCATAACACCCCCACCCGGGTCTGCCCTGGGGGACTTGGGTGGGGTTAACTACTTTTTAGTTCCCAAGGTCATCCTGGTCAGCCCCACAGGGTGGGTTTTCTTCTGTATTCTGGGGCATGTGTTTCCATCTACCCTTGGTCTATTCACCTGTATTTGCCTTTTTTAAACTCTCCCTACTGTCTGCGCTGCCTGTAGCTCTTGATATTGGATGTGTGTTGCTAAATGGTCTTAGCTTTATTTAGGCCCCATGTCGTAGGTTTATTTAACGTATTGGACCGGCTGGCGACATACATTCAATATTCTGTTTATTTTTTTTTTTTCACAAGCAGTGCAGGCACGTCCTGAGAAAGCCTTGTTGCTGTCGGGACGTTAAGCAATGCAATCAATCAATCAAGTTCTTGCATAACGGGTGGAGGGGAGGGGTGACGGCAGGGAGCAGCGATTGCGTTGTCCATTACCTGGAGCCAGCTGCATAAGCGAGCTTAGTCCTGCGCCAGCCACTAAGCAAGGCGCCGCTATATCGTTCAGGACTAAGCTCGCTCATGCAACTGACCCCTGACGCAGAGACGCACAGCTGTCAACATCGGCAGACAGGCCAGTGTGAGTGTTACCACTGATGGCAGCGTCTGAACTGTTGACTGACTTCTTTTTCAGCTGTTTTTGAAGTTCCCTCAGGCACTGCTTGTGGCTCTGTTTGGCGGAGGATAGCTGGCTGACAGTGCCGTCTGTGGCGCGTTGAGCTGTCTCCACACACATAATCACAAAGGGCCCGGTACTCCGATCTCACCCACAGACCCTTTCTCTTCCCCTGAATCACGCAGGTGCCACCGGTTGTCCGCCTCTTCCTAAAGTGCTCAGTGATGACGATAAGTTTGTTGACGTCTGTGTGTACCGGCCCTTCATAGATCTTGACTATTCTCTCGGCCAGGTGATCAGGGACCGGGGTGTGGGGAGAGAGGTAGCCATCAAGGGTGACAACTTCATTGTCATAGTCGAAGTCTTCCCATAATACATTGTGGACTCCTGCAGTGTGTTTGGGCAGAAGCTGCATGCATCTCACATGGCATTCCTCCACGTCTTGAGAATGTTCAGGGCATTAGGACCTTTACTTTCAGATCGTGTTTGAAGTTTGTCTAGAGTATCTCTCAGTACTGGGTCACGTCCTTGCTCGGCTCTACATCGGGCACACGTATGTTACGCACTCTTATTTACTAAAACTGGAGGACCGCCCATGGTGTTCTGCCTGCGACGAGCAGTTTTCTGTTAAACACTTTTTGCATGCTGTGTTGTGCCAATCTAATTGACACAAAATATAAACACTTCACAGCAGATTCCTTGAAGGTTTTGTTCCGGGACTGATGATGTTCTCCTGGACAAAATCTTCACTTTCCTGAGAGAATGCAATATTTTTAATAAGATTTGAGCATTCAAAGACTATGTGAATTTTCATTATTTTGACCTTTTTGAGGGTCTGTAGACGTTTCATTTAAAGACCCGTCCAACATTTTAGCATGAAATATTTTAAAGATATATTTACATCTTGTCTTAAACCCTTATCGTTCGGAATACACAAGTGTGTGAAATAAGTTTGACTAAAATAGTTACAGGGTAGTGCCAGAATAAGTTATTCTGACACCGCCCTTGAAATAAAGCCATTGGTCTGTGTCCTTATCTGTAAGTAGAGTAGCGTGGGGCTAAACGCCCCCCTTAAGCAAGAAATGCTCTCTGTCTAATGAAATACGCTGTAAAGAGCCACAAATGCATGTATAGCTTGGGATGTAGTAAAGGTTTGTATACACAAACATTCTTTCTGATAACGATGAAAAAACAAACACAGTGAATGAAAGAAATAAAAAATTTATTTGGCCGTTTTGCCCCACTTGGGGGGTCAAACGCCCTGGAGGGTGGGGCTAAATGGCGAGACTGGGCGTTTTACCCCACCTTGACAGGCGTTTTGCCCCATGACCTGAAAAGTTAGAAAACCAATAAAACAGAAGCTTTCTGTCTACAAACATTCGGAATGTCCAATGTCCGTTCTAACTCTGTTCCAGGTGTATTGCAGGAAAGGCGGATTCGTGTCATTTTAGGCATGTCTATTCCGACTCTGCCTCAGATTCACAGTTAGGACAGATGAAGTAGGGAAGCCCTGGGGTGCACTCGTCATGAGCCCACAGTAAACATATTTGACACTGGACCCATGTCTCACGAGATCTGGAGTTGCAGAATAGTTCGCCACATACCAAACAAGGCCATTCCTCATTTTCATCACTTGACTCCTCATCAGATTCTGGACGTCTCCTTTTACCTTTTCTGGAGTTGGATTTGCTATTCCCAGCCTTTGGTTTGTTCCTTGATTCTGCGTCTTTCTTGTTTGTTTCTGCCATTTTTTTCTTTTCTTTAGCCGCTTTTTTCTTTTCTTCCGTTGCTTTTTTCATGGCTTGTCTTTCCACGAGTTTGGCCTTGTAAGGAGATGAGGTCAGCACTTCTGCCACCTCTCTCTTTCTTCCAGCTGATTTTCTTTTATGCTGCATCTTTGGAATAGGAGACAGATTAGTGATCATCTCTCTGATGCTGTCATTGGGATTGGAGCTGGTGCTGCTTGTCTCGGTAGTTGCAGTGTTTTTAATAATGCAGTCGTAGTGACCAACATCCTCACCGACACTTGTAAATCGCACGATTAAGAAACTGTTCTCTCCTTGGCCATAGCGCTGGATCACTACATTGTTGCTGTTGATCACAATGATCTGTTTTGTCAGAACCTTGCTAGTGGCACAGATTTCTAGCTCGCCTGGTAGAGACTTTGGTTCTGCCATTGCTGCAATGCGTTCCTCAACTGTTGAGAAGTGGATCCATTGTGGTAGATCTGCATTCAATGTGTCTTCATCTAGATCTGCGTAATCACTGAAGTGACTACACATGTAGGAGACTACCTGCGCCCGAAGCCCATCAGCCTGGCTTGTTTCATTGACCTTCATGACCACTGATGTTAGCTCCCCATGCTCATCCCGCCCTGCATTTTGGAGGTTTGCATCAAGACCAGTGACAAGGCTCCTGAAGAAACATCTGCCATCCCCAAATGTCTTAATGACTCTCATGTCATACATGCATTCTGCAGCTGTTGAAGATAGGGTGCGGCATGCTGGTTCTTCCAATGTCGTAGGTTGATCTGACGAATGAACGCGGGGGCGGTATGCAGAATGGCATGGGTTTCATTTTGCGCTTTGTGAACTTCTGTTTCATCTTGCAGGGTTGCCTCTCTGGCATCTGGAGATCCTCCATCTCCTGCAGGCATCCCATCAGTGGAGGTCAATAGATTTACGTCTCTCGGTTCATCCATCTCCAGAACCCTTTCAAAGTCAGCGTCCGTGAACACGTTGGGATCAAAGGGTTCCAGACCACAGGTCTTAAAGCCATTCACAGCTTTCTCTGGAAGTGCTGTCCTGAGGAAAGCTTTTCCCTGAAAGGGCAGCCATGTTGTGCACATTGATCCGCTGACCTGGGTTTGAAACCATCCAGTTGTCTGCTTCAGCATTGAAACTGGCTTTCAAGGCTTTGAAATAGGTCCGGTCAAGTGGCTGCAGTTTGTGGGTACAGTGGGGAGGAAACGATATCAGTTCAATGCCTTTTTCGCGGCAAAAGTGGACAGCTTCCAAAGTTTTATGGCTGTGATGGCCATCCAGTAATATCAGCTGGGGGTTGTCTGGAGAGGCATTCGTGAAGTCCGCGAAGTGTGCAAGCCACTTCATGAACAGCTGTGCATCAGTCCAGCCACTTTGACTTGCATAGCCTACTGATTGTGGTGGAGCTCCATTCATCAAGGACTCTACCATCCTCTTGCGTGGAAAGATGAACATTGGTGCCAAGAAGACACCGGCTGCACTGCAGGCGCACACAAGAGTCACAAGTGTACCCCTTTCATCACTCGTAGCTTTACCCACAAGTCTTGCCCCCTTTTCAGCCACAATCCTTCCTGGTTTTTGGACAGTGGACAGACCGGTCTCATCCATGTTCCAAAGCCTTGCTGGAGTGTAGGATTTGGACACCAAACTATCCTTGAATATCTCAAAGAAACGTTGAACTTGGTTCCTATTGAACCCAGAAAAACGCGCTATGCTTGTGGATACAGGCTGCCGGATAGTGAGATTATGGCGAGCTATGAAGTTCCTGACCCAGTCCTTTCCTGCCATCTTGGTTTCCTTGTTGAAGGGGTGACTAATTTTAGCCTTTTCACAGAGATCAAAAGCCAGGCGTCTGAGATCCAGAAAACGCAATCCATAAAACCGCCTCTGCATATTGATCACATGTTCTTTCAAGTGAAGTTCAATCTCAGACGGCAGAAATGATTTGCCTCGTCCGAATTTTTGCACGCCTGGATGAACAACTTGTTTGTCCCTGTGTCTTCTCAAGGTCCTCTGAGGAACACCAAACTCTTTACTTGCACGGTTAATCGAAAGCCCGTTGTTAATGGCCCGCAAAGCATCTGCCAAGTTTGTTGCGCCATAGCTGCCCCTGTCAGTCTTCCTTTTGTACACACGCACCATTATCTGTTGACAAGACAGAACAAACAAACTTCTAATAACAGGAAAGTCAATGTAATGTCATGTACAAGTAAACAGACAGTCAATAAAGCAAATAGTTCAGTGGTGGGGCTAAACGCCCTTGAATGGGGCAAAACGCCCGGTGTGGGCATTTAGCCCCACCAGTGCGGTGGCGTTTAGCCCCACACTACCCACTTTACAAGCACGTTGTTGTACAAAGCCACTCAAGGGAAATCACCCAGTCAAACATGTATCACTGTTTGCACACTTTATCCTTGTAACACAAAATGCAGGCATTGATTTTATTCGTCTGTGTTTAGCCTACTAGCACTAAATAAACGGACACCCTAAATTTATAATTATTTGGTTAAAATTAAAAAAAAATATGACAGTTTACTTACTGCAAGCTGGAGCGAGCTACGACTTCGCGTCAACGAAGGCCGCCGCTTACATCGTCATGCGCAAAGCACTCTGGGAAGCTGACACCACGTGTGTGCTGAGAACAAACGGAGGGCGTTTTACCCGACCTTGCCGTTTAGCCCCACGCTACTATACTTTTATTTGTTGTTTATCAAATAGCAGAAAACAAACAGCACGGATATCCCAGTGGAGATATGGTTGAAGAAAGCTCAGTGATGGCTCAGAGTGATGGTCGCTATACGGTCAGTGGGGCAACTCTTAGGACAAAGACTTCCCGCTCTGGCACTGACCGGCTTAAATACTCTGCGAGCGAACCGCAAAGAGAGCAATACGGCGCGGACCAAAAAATGGTCCCAGACAGACCGAAAACTGGGTAAATATGTGCTTCTTAGCTACTACAAAAAGAGCCATAACTCAATAATTACTTATCACAAAGGCTTCGGGTTTGAAGCAAAAGACAGGAAATGTGAATAGCTACTAGCGACCATAAACTATATTTTAGAGGGAAGTCCTAGGAATTTATTATTAAATTTTAAAATGGGCTAAGAGAGCTCATTGGAATTTGTAATTGAAAGTAAGAAAATCGCTAATTGAACTATGGTGGTCATAAAATCACTAAACACAGAGCATATGAGTAGAAGGGGAGTTGCACGAGGAAACTGATGTGAGTTACGGATTCTCGATCGGTAAAGCCGTTAAAAAGTTATAGAGGCTAGCACACGGACCTCACTAACACAACTTTTAGAGTACTACAAAATGACTAGCTGACTGACTTCGTTGCTGGGTTGCGGCCCCTGGCTAAGCGTGGGTAGCACAAAGGCTTAGAGACTTTGGTGGCCAGAGGGTAAAGGTATAAAAAAAAACCACATCATAGCGTCTCAGCTGGAGGGACCGCATCAGCCGGTTACATTTCCCCCCGCTGAAACCCTACCAGCGTCCTCGCTGGAACAAAATATTAGGAACTACTCAGGCCTCGAGCAGAACCACACCACTAACATGATACAACATGTTACAACATTACCACCTAAACCCTCTTGCTAACCTGTTTGGAAAGCATGGTCACGAAAGTGAAAAATATTCCAAGCACAGCTTGCATAGCAAAATGACAAAACATAAAATGGTAATTAACACATCATCCGGAGTCAAAATGTACCCTGCTTAGGAATAAAATATACAAGAACCCACTTATATAGCTACTAGGCATGCAAGACACCAGAAACCTTGCTTTGCAAGAGTCAGTCCAACTAACAGAACAGTGCACTCATAAAATGGTATTGTTCGTGAGACACAAAGCACAAACGCGAAAAAAAACACCTACCAAAAACAGTTCATTGCAACAGCAATCTCTAGTCATCTGACTCACACTAAATAAAAGGTCTCTGGGTGGACAGTTCATGGCGCAGTTCATGTTTAAAGTTCTGACGCCGGTGTCACTCATTACAAATTCTAAGTCATGGAAGCAGACTAAAAAAACAAAGCTTCCACCCGGTTACACATTGCTTTAAATCTGTTCTGCAGTCTGACAGAACGTCTAGTTGGAGCCAATGATGTGCCGGTCTCGGGTTCCGTTGGTGGTTCAGATCTTGCAGCCAGGGCTGCTGTAGGTGGTACCGCTGTCACAACCAGAGCCGGCGTGACAGGCACCGGGACCATGGAGATGTCAGGGGCATCATCAACTGCCTGAGGGACTGCAGCTTCCACTTCTGCCAGGATGGGAACTGCAAATGGGATCCGCACCTCTGGGACTGGAGCTGGAACATGGAACCGGGGCGACAGGTTGGCACCATCAGTAGTTATTAGAAGAGGCAGAGCCCAGTCCTGTTCAGCCTCGTTCACACGGTGCTTGGGCTGGTCTCTTGAATTGGTGCTTCCGGCTGGTCAGGTTCCTCGGCCGGTTGTTCAGCCATGTCGTCAAGAAGGTGGTCAGTCCGCAGCAGATCGCGACGGTTGACAACCCTCTCAGCACCTCCGTCAAGAGGTCTCACTCGGTAGGCCTGGCCTTCCGGGCTGATTCGCTCGGTGACCACATACACGCCCCGCTGCCATCTGTCCTGGAACTTGTTAGTCCCCGAACACGTGTTGGGCAGCAGGACGTAGTCACCAATCTGCAGAGCGTGGTCAGTAAGCTCTTTGGTCAGTCTGCACAGCTCGCTGATGGCTGCGGCCTCAGTCAGGTGCTGGTGTGCCTTCTCGTGGGCACACGGTGAAGGCGGTCGCGATGGCGACGAACCCATTCCTGAGGCCCCAGCTGCAGCTGTTGTCGTAGGCAGACCTAGGAGATCGTCGACAGGCAGGCGAGGCTCTTGCCCCAAAGAGCAAGAAGTAGGGTGTGAATCCGGTTGAGCATGCGGGGTGCAGTTGTACGCATGCACCAGCGCAGAGATGTGGCGCGGCCAATGCGCCTTCTCAAACCGGATCCAACTTCCGAAGGAGATCATGCATTGAGCGGTTAAACCTCTCGCATTGTCCATTTCCTTCCGGGTGGTAGGGCGTTGTACCTGGACTTTTTTACACCGTATAGGTCGCAGAGGAGGCTGATCAGATTAGATTCAAAGTTCCTGCCCTGGTCACTATGGATCCGCTCGGGGACACCATAGCGCTGGAACCATTCACGAACAAGTACGTCTGCTACTGTTACATGCCTCTTGGTTCCGTGTTGGAATCGCCTGCGTAAACTTTGAGAAGACATCTGTGATGACCAGTACGTCTCGCTTGCCACCATCGGAGGTCTCCAGCTGGGTGAAGTCCATTGCGACGATCTCGAGGGGACGGGTTGCGAGCAGGTGTGCAGAGGGCAGGGACAGATTTTGTGGAGTGTTAGTCCTGCAGCGTTCACAACCGGCCGATATACCCCTTGATGTCTTCGTACATCCCAGGCCAGTAAGACCCAGTGTCCTTATCAGTCGACGGTAACGCTCATGGCCCTGATGTCCCATGTTGTCGTGTAGGGCTACCAGGACATCAGGTCGCAGGCAACTTGGTAGGACCAGCTGCAGGCAGGCACCCCGCGAGGGTCGGTGACACTCCGATGTAGAAAGGCCATTCTTCATCTGCAGCCAGCCGATGTTGGTGAAGGAGCGCACGAGCCGGTCTACCAGAAGATGAGGGTTTGCTCGGCCAAGCTGCCAGGAATGGGCCGATGACTGCGTCTTCCTCCTGGTAGCGCCGCATTTGGGTGTTGCCAATCCGTGGAAAGACGTCCAAAATCAGTCTGGGTGTCTGAGGAAGGAACCTTGGAGGTCAGGGTAAGGGGAGTAGAGTCAACTGGGTTTGTCACAAGCAGAAATGTCAACTGGTTCAACCCACCGCCATGCGCTCACACATGGCTATCTCTGCTGGCACACTGGTCAGGATTGGAGGTGGCACTTCCATCTCCACTTCTTTTAACAGGTAGGCGGGATAGCGAGTCTGCTCGATTCTCTTGTCCAGCGCCGGTACTCAACACTAAAGTTGAACTGGGCCAACTGTGCTGCCCACCGCTGCTCCAGTGCACCAAGCTTGGCTGTCTTGAGGTGTACCAAGGGATTGTTGTCCGTGAGGACCTTGAATTCTGCCCCAAGCAAGTAGTGCCTGAACTTGTCGGTGATAGCCCACTTGATGGCAAGGAGCTCAAGCTTGGAACTCTGGCAGTGGTAACTCTTCTCATGGGGACGCAGGCGACGGCTGGCATATGCGATGACCCTCAGTTTGTTTGGCCTTGCTTCTGAGAGAGGATCGCACCCAAACCATCATGGCTGGCACTCGGTTTCCAAGATAAAAGGCTCATTGAAGTCCGCGTAGCCCAGGACAGGAGCAGATGTCAGAGCTTCTTTCAGTGCTTTGAAGGCGTCGTCGTGTGGTTGGCCCCAAAGTCGAGTGATGTTGCCCCCTTTCTTCTTGGACTTGCAGCTCTCAGTTACTAGGTCATGAAGAGGGCCAGCCCAACTTTCGCGAACCCTTGATGAAGCGTCGGTAGTAGCTGGCAAAACCCCAAAAACTAGCGCAGCTCCGTTGTGGTGGTTGGAGTAGGGCCACTCCATGAACAACCTTGATCTTCTCGCTGTCACAGGGATACCCCATTCGCAGATATGGTGTGTCCAAGGAACGTCACCTGCCTACGCAGAAACTGGCATTTATCTACCCGTAGCCATTCAAACCAAGGTCAGACAAGGCGCTTCAAGATTCTCTCGAGATGGGCCAGGTGCTCCTCAAATGTCTTCGAATATACCAGAAGATCGTCCAGGTAGACCAGTAGGAACTGGAAATAGCTCCTGACTCATCGCCGCTTGCATCAGGCGCTGGAAGGTTGCAGGCTGATGATAACCCGAACGGCATCCTCGTGTACTCGAACAACCCCATCGGAGTGATGAATGCTGTCTTGTGCTGATCTTCTGGGTGCATAGCTATTTGGTGGTATCCGCTGGCTAAGTCCAATGTGGAGAAAAACTGCGCACCGACCAGCGAGTCAAATGATTCCTGGATGCGAGGGAGTGGGTATGCGTCGCCGACTGTCTTTGGAATTCAGTGCGGCGATAGTCCACACGCAGTCGCAGGCTGCCATCCTTCTTCCTCACAAGTACCACAGGTGCAGCAATACGGGCTCCTACTCTCCACCACAATACCGGATTTGAATGAGTGACTTGAGGTGTTCCTGTACTTCTCGCAGCTGCGTTGGCGGGATGCTGCGGTAGGGCTGTGCGACGGGGATGTTGTCCATAGTCGGGATGCGGTGCTGCTTCCAGGTCGGTGTATCCCAGGTCATGTTTCACCCTGGGCGAAGACACATGGGAATACTGCGATAGAAGCTGCTGGAGCTGAGCCCTCTGGAAAATCATCTCCGCCACACTCGGGAAGGGAGTCACTGGAAGAAGGAGGGGGTGTAGGGGACGATGATGTAAGAGACCTCTTCAATGGTGACCAGCCATCTCCCGGCAGTCTGTGGTGACCCGGATTCCATCGTTTTCAACCGCGTCTACAGCATGAAGTAGTGCTATGGGCGTCCGCGGCCTCAGCAGATGGTCTTGGGCGCTGAGGTTGGCTAGTCGTATGTATCGCTGATGCCGGTTCGCGCTCCACCAATGTGGGGATGACAACCAGACCGCCTGGGAGTTGGGGTAGCCAGCGGGGATGCATACAGAGGTCGGTGCTGTTGGACTCCTGTAATGCGGATGTTGATGAGTGAATTGGCTGGTACGCAGCATCCATCAGCAACTCGAGCTTGCCCGCGAACAGAGGATTTGTCCAGGTGAACTTCTCGGACGAATGCCTGAAGGGCTGGTGGGAGGGCTGAAGGCTGTTGAGTTGAATTTTGCAGCTGACTCAACACATTCATTCCCAACAGAATTGGGGTCTCGTTCTTGCGCCGCCGGGTGACAGTGTCATGTGGATCGTTCACTACAAGGAAAGGCACTGACTGCAAGCTGTCCTTCAACACTGCCAGACTGCACAAAATGATGCCTCTGTATGGGATTGCCTGGCCATTTGCAGCTCGAACAGTCAGGAATCTCTCCGATTGCACTGGGATATGAGGCAAGTGGGTGTCCACCCACGATGATGTTTACCGTGGACACTTCACTCCCAGTGTCAATCAATGCCTGTCCTTGTTTGCCACCTACTTCCACCCTAACCACAGGGCAACGTCCAACGAGTCCCATGTACACTTCATTGGCCCCCGTTGTCTGGCTGGTGTTCGGAGGCTGGGGCGGTCTTGGTCGCCGACGATTATGGTACCGCTCTTTAGCAGGGCACCCACTTTCCCTGTGTCCAGGCTGCTGGCACCAGAAACAAGCTCCCTGGAACGAGCGTGACGCATTTTCCTGGTGTTCCCATCATTGTTCGCTGTTGTTGCAACAGCGCACGCAGTTCAACCACTTGCGCTCGGAGGGCCTCGATCTCAGCGCTGGACTCAGCAGTGTGCATTTGAACGCTGACGCACCGCTCACTGTCCTCGCGAGTCCACCGCAGCGCTTCGTCCACCATGTCCTGGAATGTGCTGGTTGGCCTGATTTGCAGGAACAGCCGCAGGGCACCATTTAGTTGAAGGTGTGCCCCGCTGACTAGCCGGTCCCTTAACATGGTGTCTGAGAGGGAGTTGGGTGTCAGTGCATTAATCCTTGCCCCCAATCCAGCCAGGGTGTGCGAGTAGGCCAGGATGTCTTCCCCAGCACTCATCCTACAGGCGTAGAAGGCAGCCATAAGCTCGCTATGTGTCCTTTTATCACCAAAACGATGGTCGAGGACCCTCAAAATGTCCTCCACCGTCTGTCTGTGCTCGGCTGGCCTGGATAAAACCTCCCGTTTGGCTGGGCCATCCAGCGAAGATAGTACCAGCCGTACTGCCGCCTGTGGCGAGGTCTGTCCATCCTCAAGACTCCGTCTGACTTCCTCTTCGAACTCTGTCCATGGGCAAGTTCCTTGTATCGCGGAAAATTTGGGGAGTCTTATTGCTTGTGCAGATTGCACGACGATACGTGCTGTCTGGCCTGCCACAGCATTTATTAGGACGTGTCCCTGGCCGGCTTGGTGGTCAGCAGCCTGCTGAGGGACTGTATCTTGTTGGTTTCCATCATTCTCCATATTGATGTTGTGTTAGTTGCCCTCTCCGTGCTGTTTTAGACTTCTTTACCCCGATCCTGCTCTCGCAGCGCCAGATGTGAACTTGTGTGAACCCGGTGTTGGTGGGTGAATAGGTTGGGGAACATACGAAGTCGAAGCAGAGGTCGCGTTGACGTACTTTTATTTGTTGTTTATCAAATAGCAGAAAACAAACAGCACGGATATCCCAGTGGAGATATGGTTGAAGAAAGCTCAGTGATGGCTCAGAGTGATGGTCGCTATACGGTCAGTGGGGCAACTCTTAGGACAAAGACTTCCCGCTCTGGCACTGACCGGCTTAAATACTCTGCGAGCGAACCGCAAAGAGAGCAATACGGCGCGGACCAAAAAATGGTCCCAGACAGACCGAAAACTGGGTAAATATGTGCTTCTTAGCTACTACAAAAAGAGCCATAACTCAATAATTACTTATCACAAAGGCTTCGGGTTTGAAGCAAAAGACAGGAAATGTGAATAGCTACTAGCTACCATAAACTATATTTTAGAGGGAAGTCCTAGGAATTTATTATTAAATTTTAAAATGGGCTAAGAGAGCTCATTGGAATTTGTAATTGAAAGTAAGAAAATCGCTAATTGAACTATGGTGGTCATAAAATCACTAAACACAGAGCATATGAGTAGAAGGGGAGTTGCACGAGGAAACTGATGTGAGTTACGGATTCTCGATCGGTAAAGCCGTTAAAAAGTTATAGAGGCTAGCACACGGACTCACTAACACAACTTTTAGAGTACTACAAAATGACTAGCTGACTGACTTCGTTGCTGGGTTGCGGCCCCTGGCTAAGCGTGGGTAGCACAAAGGCTTAGAGACTTTGGTGGCCAGAGGGTAAAGGTATAAAAAAAACCCACATCATAGCGTTTCAGCTGGAGGGACCGCATCAGCCGGTTACAAATCCTTGCCCTCTTTTAGCCTGGCTGGCTAGACCTCTACTCTTCCCGACGTGAAATGACCTCTATAGTAGCTTGCTCGGCGTTATGTCCCATGAACCCTTTGACTCCCAGAACCAAATGACTTCCATTCTATAACTAAGCTTTTCTACCTTGTCTTCCACATCTTGTCTTTAGGCGCCGCCACACATGCCGATTTTGAGGCCGATTCTCGAGCAGTTTCTAGAACCGTTTTAATCGGAGTATGATCGGGCCGGACTACAAAAACGTGTGCAGTGCCACACGTTCCCGATTTAGCCGACCGGTTTGAACCGGAATTGTGAGCCAGGCGGCCAGTTTCCTTCTTTCATCTTTGTAGTCCTTGTGGCTGCAATCCCACAAAACTGTCTGGCTGTGGATCTGGTTTATCAGATATTGTGATTTCTCTCTGCTCAATTTAGTCTTCTTCGTATCTTCCGCCATTTTCACACTGAAACGACGTGCTTCGCGAGACGCGCTCTGATTGGTTGAAGCTTACAATCTGGGCCGATTCGGGGTTGCAAAAATATAGCAGGCTCAAAACACAAGATTCCCAGCCGATTGGGATCGGATCGGATGCAAAGAGGCATTCTGACGTCATCCGATCGCAACCGGATTGGAATCTGCTGCAAAATCGGGGCACAATCGGCATATGTGGCGGCGCTTTTAGGCCTTTCTTTTAGTCTGCCAGATTTTTACGCATTCCGCCGTGAGACGGCCTTAGTTGCCTGATCGGCGTTGAATCCAAAATAACTAACGAACTAACTTAATTAACTTAGTAGGCCACACGGTGGAATGAAGTGCAGTCCTCCTTTGTGGTGTGCAAGGGGCTGTGCAGGACCCTGTTGTCATTCAGGTAGCGCCGCAGAGCCACCAGGCTGTTCTCCCCAATAATGTCAGTGGACAGAAAGAACAATGCACCACCCCAGTAAGCAAAGGTCCTCGGGCCCGCGACGGCTGCAGTGGGCCCGCGCACGGCTGTGCGCGGGCCCACTGCGGCCGTCGTGGGCCCGAAGACGTTTGCTACTGGGGCAAGACGTCGCTGGCCACTCGCGCCACAGTCTCCGCCGAGTATTCGTTGAGGGCTGCCACCTCTGCCCACTTCGTGAACTGGTCCACGAGGAGCAGGGTGTATTTATTTTCTGCCACTGTCAAAGGGAAGGTGCCGAGGATGTCCATATGCACTCTCTCCACGGGGGCTCCCATGGTGCAAGAGACCAGTGGGGCTCTCCCATTTCCGTCAGTGCTTGCTATTTACCACAGCCAGAGTTGTGCTCCATCGTGCGTTCCCCGAAATTTAAAAACAAGGCGAAGAATTACCCATTTTTGACACGAAGGATACAATCCTTTGAGCTGCTGGTATTGCGAGGGTACCCTTCTGTCCAATTCAAATGCACTCCGTCAATGTGGAACACATGGGACACGCTCCACAGTCCTGAGCGATGGCGCCAGAAGTAAGTTGGAGCCGAGGAAAGCTCAGATACTAGTTGACGCAGCATGTCGTTGGTCTCTGCCCTAAAACTACCTTGTCCACATTGTACTGTTTATGAAGCCGAAGGGCTAATGTCACGATGCAACAGTGTGTGTGTTGGGGGTGGGGTGGGGTGGGGGGTTGGCAAGAAAATAGGTCATTCGTGCCCATGTCAATTTAAGTAATGTCACAACCCCAAACTTCTTGCAAGAATGGCTCTAAGCGATGGTCTGCTAAGGTGATACCACCAGTGCCGTGCAAATGGAGAGTAGAATCATTCCTATCCAGCGCTAGTTTGTCCCACGCCCGCTGTCCATCACAAAATTCACCCAAGCGTCGTGAAAAGCTGTGACCTAGATTAGCCACGCTAAGCGCCATTGTGGTCCAAAACTTCGAGCACACAGCGCCCATATGGCAAAATGTCAAACCATGCACAAATTTAATATGAACATACAGCAAAACCCATGCATTTGACAACAGCGATACTTAATTGCTTTGAAAACTGCGTCTTCACGAGGTGACATGACTAGAAGAGATTGCTCAATTGCACATGCGCGGTTGGCGCCAGTGATCATGTGCTACGCGCTTAGCAGAATTCATCAGTACACCGAAATGGACAGATAAACCAACCAGCTTAAGAAATGTGACACAAACCCTATTACTCACAGTAAAATATACCGAAGAGCAAAAGAAATGCGACATTTCTGGAATCATCGGAAACACTTTAGTGTTTTCGATGATTTCAAAAATGTCGCATTTCTTTTGCTCTTCAGTATATATATATTTTTTGGCACAGATCTAGATTGTATTGATGTGTTTTATGGATAGTGAAATTTTCACGTTTTCGAAAGACAAACCTTTGTAGCCACCACTTTAGCCTTGAACAGATCAGGGTGCACATAAATGAAGAATATTTTACATAATTCTGTATCTCAAATAGTGTACTTGTCACATTAAAACAGCTCACGGGCAGGCAGAAGGGTACGTTTTGAGGCAGGAATTTTTCCTAGGTCGGCGGGAAAGAATTTCATACTTTTTTTTGTTGTTGTTGTGGTGGTGGGGGTGGGGGGGGGGGGGGGGGGGGCGGGGGCTGACGGCCCATGCATCTTTGAAAGATCCAGAGTCATTTGTAAAATTTTAAGTAAACTTAACTGGCGATTCGGGCAGCGGCAACAGTAAATGAAAACAATTACAATTTTGTTTTTAACCCATGATTTGTGTTATAATTATAATATTCATCTATTTTAATTGAAAAGCTGTGTTAAAGATATCTGTGTGCTATTCGTAACTGGTCGCAAACTCACATGTACTACCACGCCCCTCCTTTCGTTTTATTTTTGGGAAAGTGGGCGTGTTTGATACGACCAGTCATTCTTTGTTGTTAACCCATTTAGCCCCAACGCAGTACAGCAAGAAATGGTCGACCCTGTTAATTCAAGGGTAGTGCCATATTAGCTTGGCGCCCGATGGCGCCAAGCTAATCTGGCACTGCCCTTGAATTATCATGGTCGACCATCTCCTGCAACTGGTACATAGTCTTTAGGCGACACCTTCAAATGAAAGCAACAATTTTTTGGAAATGCGGCAATGGGATTAGATGGGTAAATGTTTGAACCAGTCAGGTCACTGGTAAATTTTATGCTCATTGTTACTAAGCAGTTTGCCGCAGCTTGTAAATGGTGAATAAGTCAGTCCCGTGAAGGCAAAAGACAGCAAGTCCATTTTAATGAAAAGCGATATTTTCATTGCAATACTATAAAATCTCGCTTTTCACAAAAACGGACTTTACGTCTTTTGCTTTCACAAGACAGAAGTGTTGTAAATGTCTGCGGATAGTTCTGTTAGCACCCTGTGTGCGTGTGTTGTTCGATAATGCACCATGCATAAATTTACTCGCTTGTACATGCAGCCACCGACACTGTTTTCCGGTACTCCGGTGGCTACACACAAGGGGGGGGGTAAAGTTGGCTTGATGCAAGGCGAACCACCCTTTGACTGTCGGTAGCGCTTTTTGTCGAGGCGAGTCCGACAGGAATCACCTCGACAAAAAAAAACGCTGCCGACACTCAAAGGAAGTAAGCTAACAACTCCTAGTGATCGAACTGGGTTTTGCATCCTTAGCCAGCGTAATATTTTCTGTAAAGAAACGTCAGTTGTTTGAAGGTCATTCACATTCTCAGTTTTTGCAAGGTATATTTAATTCTTATATGATGCACTGCATTTCAAGGAAGTAAACTTGACTTTGACTCAAATCATATGTCGTATTCTTTCCTCCCTTTTTTGTGTGTCGAAGTTTGTGTGTGTGTGTGTGTGTGTGTGTGTGTGTGTGTGTGTGTGTGTGTCTGTGTCTGTGTGTGTGTGTGTGTGTGTGTGTATTCGTAAACGTCACAGAGAGCGCGTATGTTTGTGTGTGTGTGTGTGTCAGCGAGTGCGTGCGTGTGTTTATTTTGTTGACTACGCTGTGTGGTTGATGCGATACAAGTGCATGCAATCTGTTCTCACCAAAGACACAATTCTCTAGAGTTCTTCCACCATTGCGCTCATATAAAGAGAAAAGAAACATGATATTTTTGGACACTAATGTATTTATCTACTGAACTCTTTGAAAACACTGCACTTGTTTCTATCTTTGCTAAACAAATACTTTAACACTAACACTCTCGACACGTGCCGCATCCGGATACTCGACTATTTGCCGCGTATCCGGATGCAGCACGTCTCAAATGAGTTAACTTCCGCACATTTTGACCCAAGGTCAAAGTTCACAAAGTGAGTGCGCTGTAAAGACCACTTTGCAGTCCAGGAGACGGATCGACCATGATAGGTCAAGGTTGGTGCCATAATAGCTTGGCGCCTGTAGGCGCCAAGCTATTCTGGCACCACACTTGACTATCATGGTCGGTCTTTAACAGCATGACTTAGAACTATCATGGATGATCAATCATGGTCGATTAACATCTTCCCGAACTGGACAGGGCTGTTTGCTGCCTTGTGAGGACAAAACACAGTCCATTTTCGTGAAAAGCGAGATATGTATTTTAATGGAAAGAAATTAGCACTTTTTACAAAAATGCACTTAGTGTCTTGTTCCTTCGCAGGGCGGCATAGGATATACAATTCAAATAAAGAACACCGCTGAACAAATCAAATGACATGAAAGACACTGGCGCGTTAAGCTAGCGAACCACTGCCATTGACCTATCATGGTCAGTTATTTCTGTATACAATGACATGGTGATGAGAAAACTTAATGTCACGTGGAAACAAAAAGTGATTTCTATGGTAGACAACTGAGTGTTACATGTGAGCCTCGTGGGAACAGAAAGTGAGTCCGTACATATTTCTATCGTACACAACCGAGGGACACATATGGGTCACGTTGAAGGAAAAATGTGATTCCAGACATTTCTATTGTAGACAATTAAGTATTACGTGTAGGTCACGCGGAAGCGAAAAGTGATTCCATAAATATTTGTATCATAGATAACCGAGTGTCACATATGGGCCACATGGCCGCATAAAAAGTGATTAAATAATATATATGATGGTCACCTGGAAACTAAAAGTGATTCCACACATATTTCTGTCGTAGACCTCTGAGGGTCCGATAATTTATCATGTGGAAACTAAAAATGATTCCACATAATTATATTTCTATCGTAGACATCTGAGGGTCCCATAATTGATCACGTGGAAACTAAAAGTGATTCAATACATATTTCTGTCGTAGACAACCGAGTGTCGCATGATGGTCACCTGGAAACTAAAAGTGATTCCATAAATATTTCTGTCGTAAGTGTCACACGTAGGTCACGTAGAAGCAAAGAGTAATTCCATACATAGTTCTATCGTAGACAACTGAGTAGTGTCACACTGATGTGGAAACTAAAAGTTATTTCATATATATACATATTTGTAGCGAACTATGAAATAATCAAGACCAAATGAAAGCAACAACTAATGAAAAAATATTGCTCAATTTTCAATGAAAAAGAGAAGAAGATAATAATTAACTCATTTAACTCCGACACGCCACGGCAAGACATGGATCGAGCGTGATAGTTCAAGGGTTGTGCCAGAATAGCTTGGCGCCCATAGGCGCCAAGCTATTCTGGCACAACCCTTGAACTATCACGCTCGATCTGTTTCCAGAAGTGCAATACAGTCTTCAGAGGGCAACTTCAAAATGTGCGGATTTCGGTCCTGGTGCGGAATAAGTTTGAAGAATTGCAAAGTGGACGGGTTGTCTATGAACGCCATGTCTTTTTTTTTTTCTGCTCGGTCCTAAACCGTAATAACTACCTAACTCTCTGTCTTTTTCCTGAAAGTTTAACCCCTTGACTGCTGTGTCGATACTGCTCGGCGGAAAAGACGCATGGACACGCGGTATCGTCATTAGCAGTCAAGAGGTTAACGGAAAATCTTTGTCGGTCGGCCTGTTAATATTTGGAACCTGTCTGATCCTCATCAACCCCAGAAGCTGTCATGACGCTAAGTTTGGTCACCGCGTCCCTCACGCCATCTTTTCTCTTATCTCCCTTGCAGGATATGGACCATAGCGTGTCTCTAAAGCGCGTGCTCATTGTGTAGTAGATTACGAAATTAACAGAACTGTTGACAGTCTCCAAGAAGTGCGTGATGCACAAGGTGGCAAAAAAGACGTTTTCGTAGCGACCGCCTGCGAGAAATTGCGGTTCGAAGGCGCGAACAAGAGCCGCCAGGACGGAGGGTGTGATACAGAATGTGTATACCACGCATACTACCAGCAGCATCCGGGTCACTGCAGCTTCGCGCTGACTGGATGACGTGGAGGAGATTGTGGACTGTGATGTGCCACCAGCCTGTAAGGAATATTCAAGGTAAGTTCATTTCACATTGTGTTTACACCGTTACAAAAACGTTTACTCATTCAGCCCTGACACACCACAGCAAGACATGGATCGACTGAGCATGATAGTTCATGCCGGGTGGTGCCAAAATAGTTTGGCGCCCATAAGCGCCAAGCTGTTTTGGCACTACCCTTGAACTATCATGCTCGGTCTGCCTCTAGAATTGTAATACGATCCAATAGAGGGCAACTTGAAAATTTGGGGATTTCGGTCCTGGGTTAGAATGTGTTAAACGTGTATGGTTTAACTTCTTTTGTCCATCGCGAAGGCGATTTCAAGACGAGACACCGAATAGGGTCCGAACAAATTTTGACCCCAGTTGGGTCCGAACCCTCGACCTTTAAGGAATGCTGCCCCCTCCCCCTCCCCCCCCCCCCCACCACACACACACGGTCACATGGTACTGTTTGCGCTAAAGAGACTGGTCGTGTGACGTAGGGATGAAAACAATTGTTTTTGTAGCGAGGTCACATGATACGGTTTGCGTTAAAAAGATTGGTAGTGTGACGTAGGAATAAAACAATAAAGTTTAACGTAATGACGATGACGCTAATCAATATTTCCCACTCACATGAGCTGTCTCCTTACGCCAAGCCAACACAGTGCGCATGCGCGCTGAGATGACGATGGTGGCTACAATGACTACCACGAGACATGCAGTTAGATGCACGGTTCCAAAAGCCATGTCAAAAACCGCGTGAAACGTCTGACGGTTCTTCAGGAAGAAGTCCGAGGGAGCGGAGATTACTACAGTAGTGTTAGTGAGTGGATCGACAGCCTCTTTCACTGTGTACTTGAAACTGCCTATGCCCCTTCCCGCAGCGCACATGGCGAACACGACAACCACCAACACCCACATCTGTCTAGGAAAACAAAGTAAAATCACAACGAAGACACATGCTTAGAAAGGATGATTATAAAACAATGTGCTGTAATTGTCCTGTCAAGTGTGCGTTGTTTTCTTTGTGGAATTTCTATTTTACACTCTTACTTTGCGGCCACCTTTTTGTATGGATGACAGTTTGTCTGAACTAAACTAAAACACGTAACATCCCGTACACACGGGGGAATAAAGAAGCCGTACGACCTATTCTGCGCTCATAGAACACATAAGACAGCAAAGCGTTGCTCGCTTGTTGACACTTCGTACCGCATGCTTCGCATGCGGTACGAAGTGTCAACAAGCGAGCAATCTTTTGTACCGCACGCTAAAACTCCGTACAGGTCGAACACTTCCAAAGCAAATTTCAACAGAACTAGAAATTGGTTGTGTCAGTTTTTTCCGATTGGAAAGCAAAATAGTACTGCATTTGTGATCTGGTTTTCTGCTTCTTTAGTAGTTTTACGCAAGCTACGAAGCGAAACAAAATTGACACCATACTTGACATGGGAGGAAGTCTTTTGCTGCCTGGAGTAGGTTGCTTTTTGCACGGAAATATACAAATATAAAAAAAAAAGAAGAAAGAAGCAACATATGGACAAAATTGTAAGTGCAGAAAAAAGACAGCTCGAAACAAATCACTCTTAGATGACAGCGGTAACACTAAGCAGTAGCTCAGCTGATAGAGCGTTCGACTCTGGTGCGAAATGTAGTGGGTTCGAACCCAGCTGGGGTCAAAATTTGTATAGACCTCGTTCCGGTGCCCCGTCTTTGAAATCACCTTCGTGGTGGCCAAAGGACGTCAGTTAAGCCCTAAACATTTAACGTTTTAACTAACTCTGCAGTAGCTATGACATGAGCCTAGTTGTGACAATGATGTTATTTGAACACTAAACTCGAGACGGGGTAGTGACAAACAGTTTTGTTAAATGTTTCATTGTCATATTAACCTTCGTAGCTTTCGAGAGGACACTATGTCTATTTGTTGAGACAGTTCTTTGAATTTGATTTATAAAAAAAACAGGAGTCATAGTTACTAGTTTTATTGTTGGCGCGCGGCGGGCTGTTGACGCAGATACATCCCCAAGCGCAAAAGGCCATCGGGCCGATGTCGGCCGCCATTGACCCGCGCACAGCTGTACGCGGACCGACGTCGGCCCGATGGCCTTTTGCGCATTGAGTCGTTCAAGGGAGAGAACACGATAAAGCTCCAAAGCGAAAAAGGCCATCGGACCGACGTCGGCCCGATGGCCTTTTTTTTGGTCGTTCAAGGGAGAGAACACGGAAAGTCCGTCATAATGACTCACCTTGCCGAGAACAGGGTTTTGGCGCGCAGCGGGCTGAGGACGCAGATACATCGCTCAACGGAGAGAACCACGACGAGAGTGCTGGACGCGCTGAGAAAAGCGCTGTAAATCCCGATAGGCATAGACCAGCGGGACTGACGACATAAGTACACGCAAAATAAATAGAAAGAGATAGCAACCTCATTATACTCGCTATTCTTGGGAATCACAAAGTAAGAGGGCGTTCTTTGCCACACCCAAACGACCTACCACCCCTCACACCTACCCACCCCCCCCCAACCGCCCCGCCCCCACCACCCTCCCCCCAAAAAAATAAATAAAATAAATAAATAAATAAAATAAAAAATATATAAAAAAAAGAAAAAAAAAAGGTGCAACTTTAACAGAATCTTTTGTGTTTGTCAGTTTGAGAGAGCACGCAACCGCCCCCCCCCCCCCCCTACCTCGTTTGAAACGTGACTGTCCCCCCTCCCCTCCCCCTCCCTTACTTAGAGACTTTATAAAAATTGTAACGGATGGTGTTGTACCGATTGCGTAACAAAGAATAGAAACTGTATGCCTCGTGATAATCATGAGCACAAAGGCCGGGAAAAGATTTGGTAGCATGCTGTAAAGTCTAACGGGTGAAAAAAGCCAAGACAGGAAACACATGCTTTGAAACGACAAGCGCTAAGCGCTAACAGTGTACTAAACTTATTTTTGCTTGTCCTTCCAAAGCGTGTTTATTTCTTAACTCATTCGAGACAAGCCGCCTCCGGATACGCGGAATAAGCCGCGTATCCGGAGGCGGCACGTCTCGAATGAGTTAATAAGTTTCTTTGCATTCATACGCTTGGCGGTCATGTGTCTGGTTTGGAAATCGAAAGTTTGAAGCCTTAGACATGAGAATGGATATACATACAAACGCAAAGGAGGACGTAACGAAGAAGAAGAAGGAAAAAAAAAACAAAAAAAAAAAAAAAAAAAAAAAAAAAAAAAAAAAAAAAAAAAAAAAACCCGCTTAAATAAGACAGTTACAACACAGTTTTGTTGTAACTGTCTTTTCTAAGCATGTTTCTTTTTTTACGTTGGGTCCTTCTCTTCATTTTACACACTTTTTGCAGCACCTTTTGGGTCTGATTATGCAAACGCAAAGAAGAAGAGTAATATTTCATGATAACATTTACACCTTACCTGGGAAGCTTTCCCCAGTGTATCATCGAACAGAAAGAAAAAGGTGTAGACCCGAGACGCCAGGTAACAGATAATAAAGCCGATGTCGCATCCTGCCAAACTGGAAAAAAACCGCCACCAAACAAAACATAACAGAAAATTATTGATTTTTCTCATATATATATATATATATATATATATATATATATATATATATATATATATAATATATATATATATATATATATATATATATATATATATATATATATATATATATATATATATATATATAAGAATAAGAATAAGAGTACTTTATTATCTCGAAAAGAGAAATTCGGTTGTGGTACATTTATAACAAATAGTACAAACAAGACATAAAAACATTATAGCATAATTATGAACATTTTCTCCCTGCACTTGCACAGCTACAAATTCCAAATGGATAAAGTAAACACTACAAAATCTTTACACATAACTCTTACACATCTCACACAAACATCTTTTATGGACTGAACTGAGCGGCACTTATACATTCACACCCACCTCTACATATGCATACATAATACGCGTGTTTCAACCTAGTCCTAACCCTCACTACTTATTATACAAACGTCTCAGTACATTATTACACATTATTACACACGCTGCATAATTAAAGTCTACCATAATAAAATAATTAGTGGGTAAACACTCAGTAACAACAATCCCAGTATGTCCATGTTCACCACCAAATGAAACACAATATAATCACTTCTCTAAAATCAACAAGCTCCATTCCTACTGATTGCACAGGTAAAGGGGGATAGGGGGGAGGAGTTAGGTTTGGGTATGCGTGGATGTACCTACAGATTGCTTAGAGTGATGGATTTGGGGATGAAACTGTGCTGTAGTCTAAGTGTTCTAGCTTTGTGCGTGCGGAGTCTGCGGCCAGAGGGGAGGAGTTCATAGAGGTGGGCAAGGACATGGGATCTGTCTGAAGCTATCCGCCTACCCTTTCTCACCACACGCTGTTCATACAGGGACTCCACACTGTTTTGCTTACTGCCAGTCACTTTGCTGCAGATGTTTACCATTCGTGCCAGGGTGTTCTTGTTCTTCACACTCAGACCTCCATACCATATATATGCCTTGGGGCGAAACCGGTTGTAGGCGCAAAAACTTAAATCTATCCAGCAGGTCCAAGATCTGTTTGGGAATATTCATGCACTAGCCTCCCCTCTCGGGGGGAAGGACTAGATATTCTGCAGCGGATTGCGGGGCGCCTAGGGGTAGTCCCTACTACTTTATGTAGCAGGTGTTCAGTGGAAGGTTTAAAATGATAGGTCTGTCATTCCTTCTCTCCCACTAACCCTCTCCTTTCTAGAACTAGTAGGCGATGCAGTCACAAAAAGGGCAGCTGATGTCCTGATGACACAATGTAAGCTTACCAGCCTGGAATTCCATGGCATTAGCGTAGCAAGAGCATTCTCAGAATTTAATGAAAAATTACGTCCCTTGAGCTATTCTGATTGAGTGCATTTTTTGGCTTTGGGCGACGCCTTTGTTAAAAGTAAATAATATTAATATATATATAATATATATATATATATATAATATATATATATATATATATATATATATATATATATATATATATGAGTGTGTGTGTGTGTGTGTGTGTGTGTGTGTGTGTGTGTGTGTGTGTGTGTGTGTGTGTGTGTGTGTGTATTTTT